>CAOKZL010001519.1:0-335680 GCA_948472985.1 Iguana delicatissima
GGCCCTCCGTGCTTGGAGGATATCGCCCTAGATGACCCGGCCATCGGGAACGTCTTGACCGCGGCCAGGAAGGAGTCCACGCGAAGGAACTACCACTACAAGTGGCAGCGCTTTGTGGCCTTCGCCGAGGAACGTCAAGAGCCAGTATCGCCTGTCATCCTGCGTACCGTGCTCCACTTCCTCCTCCATCTCCAGCAACAGGGCCTGGCCTTCCCGTCGCTCAAGGTCTACCTCGCCGCGATCGTGGCATACCAATCGCCACTATCCCCCTCGGCCGCTCTCTTCAGGGACGGTACCGTCAAGCAGTTCCTGAAGGGCCTGCAGCACCTCTACCCACCGGTGTCATCGCCGCTACCGCCGTGGTCGCTGTCATTGGTGCTGTCCCAGCTGACGAGGCCGCCCTTCGAGCCCATGGCAATGACGGATGACAGGCTGCTCGCGATGAAGACGGCGTTCCTAGTGGCCGTCACCTCTGCCAGGCGGGCGGGAGAGTTGACGGCACTACGGTGCAATGAACCATACTTGGTCTTTCATTGGGACAAGGTGGTCCTCCGGCCTGACATCTCCTTCCTGCCGAAGGTGGTGTCCAGCTTCCATCTGAGCCAGGACATCATCCTACCGGCCTTCTACCCGGACCCGACGACACCTCTGGAGTGGTCCCTCCACTCCCTGGACGTGCGTCGGGCGCTGGCCTTTTACAAAGACAAGACTGCAGCCTACAGACAGACACCCCACCTGTTTGTTTGTTATGGCATGCGCCGGAGAGGCCACAAGGTATCCACCCAGCGCTTCTCTAAGTGGGTGGTACAGACTATTCAACTGGCGTACGAGCTTGCCAGGAAGCCTCCGCCAGACCTGCTTCGGACCCACTCCACCAGGGCCGTGGCGACATTTGCTACCCTCCTGCGAGGCATCGACCTGTCGGAACTCTGCCGTGTGGCGACCTGGTCCCAGCCGTCGACCTTCGTGCGCCACTACAGGCTCGACTGCCGTTCCAGGAGAGATGCCCGGTTTGGACGTGCTGTGCTGTCTTCTGTGCTCTAGGATCTGGGACCTGACCCACCATCCTACTGGTAAGCTACACAGTCTCCTAATGTATGAGGCACAGAGACCACGAAGAAGAAGAACAGGTTGCTTACCTGTAACTGTGGTTCTTCGAGTGGTCATCTGTGCCCTCATACATCCCCGCCCTGCCTTCCCCTCTTTTTCAGGTCCCATCTGCTTCGGCGGACCAGAACTGAGGAGAAACCGTTAGTCGGCGGGAGGAGCATGCGCAGCACCAGCGTGGGGGAGGGGTTCCCGCCAAAGTTAACGAGCTCTAGAATCTTCCGAATGCTACCGCGCAGGCGCGAAAGCTCCTAATGTATGAGGGCACAGATGACCACTCAAAGAACCACAGTTACAGGTAAACAACCTGTTCTTCTTTGACTTGCTGGAGAGAGTAAATACCTGAATTCTTTAAGGCAAGATAGATGTTCAGAGTGGGGCACAAATTGAACAGAAAGTCATGATGGGTAGACATACAGAAAGGAAGTGTGAATGTACAGAGAGACACTGAGTAGCAAAGATGAGGGCTAATTCAAAGAGAAGTAGATGAGGAAATAGTGAATTAACTCTTTAATTAATTAAACTACAGCCTTCCCTCCATATTCATGGGTTTGACCTTTGAGAATTTGATTATTTGTGAGGTGTGTGCATGCCCCCCGTCTCCTCCTCCCATTTCCTTGCTGTTTGCCTGGGCCTGTGTGCCTGCCGTCTCTGTGCTGAGGCAAAAAGCAAGGGAATGTTCAGTGCGAAGCACTGTGCTTGGAGAAGGAAAGTGCACATGTGCCTTTCCCCCATTCCCTTTCCTTTTGCCCAGCATGAAGAATGTGCACAGAGGCAAAAGGCAAGGGAATGGGAGGAGGGAGAACCATACACGGAGAAAGAAAGCATGGACGAGCCTTTCCTTTGATTCCCTTGCCTTTTGCCAATGTGCAGAGAATGCTTACCAAGGCAAATGGAAAGGGAGGGAGGACGCATGCCCACCTTCCGTTCCCTTGCATTTCGTCTGAATACATGTGCCTTCCTTCTCTGTATCCAGGCAAAAGGCAAGGGAAAGGAAGGGGGGAGCCCCAAAAGGGAATGGGAGGGGGAGCGTGGGGGAAGTTATTTATGGTTTTTCCACTTTTGTGAGGCTTCGCCACCCTGAACCATCATGAAGGTGGAAGGGCCACTGAAGTTGGAGCAGCCCCTTAATTTTATTTATTTAATTTATATCCCACTTTCCTCCCATGCAGGACCCAAAATGGTCCCATTCCTTTCTCCCATCACCTAATGTATGGATATCTGCATTTTCTTCCTCTCCTTGTTTCGCATTGCTTCAAGGAATTTTATCTTTTACTTCTGCTCTGAAATTGATGCATATTCTATGCATTTTTCCTAATGTGCGCATTTGTTTTGCTTTCCAGAGTTATGCAATCTTTCTCTACAGACTAAACCATGACTGTGATTATTTCTTTCACGTATTAGCCGTTCACATTTTAAAACATTCCTGTGCTTTGTGTCTACAGTGAGCCCTCCGCTTTTGTGGGTTCAGCACATGCAGATTTGATTATTTGCAGGTTATTTATTTTAAAAATTCTTATCCTATTTGCACCTGCCATGGGGAAAAAAATACGCTCCCTCTAGGAATCTCTAGGCCCCCCCAGTGCAATTCTGTGGTCTGTTTCTGCTGGAAGTAGACCATAGAGTGTAGCTGGAGGACATAGAGATTGTTAGAGAAAACACTTTTCTAGCCATTGTTAGGTCCTCCAGTGTGATTCTGTGGCGCACTTTCACTGTAGGTTGACTATAGAATCATACCGGAGGGCCTGGAGATTCTTAGAGAAGTGTTCTCAGGTTAAAAATAAATAATAATGTTCGTGGGTTGTTTTTTTTTAATGGTTTCTCCACTTTTGTGGGGATGTTGTGCCCCTAACCTGTACAAGAGTGGAGGGATTACTTTATTTCTCCAAAGTGTTCCATAAACCTTGCAAGTATGGCAATGTTTGAGGGAAAACAAAAGCCAATGCCCACTGGGAATGAAGCCAAGGAGCCACACAATTTCTTCTACAGTTGGCCCTCTGTATCCACGGATTCTGCATCCATGGATTTACCCAACCAAGACTGGATTTATTTAAAAAAAAAATCCAAAATGGAAACTTTGATTTTGCTGTTTTATGTAGGGGACACCATTTTACTATACCACTAGGACTTGAGCATCCATGAATTTTGATATCCACAGGGGATTCCTGGAATCAAACCCTAGCAGATACCAAGGGGCCACTGTATGTGTAATGCCCCCTTCACATGATCCAGCTGTGAAAGATGAAGGAAAGAATGCTTTATATTGGGGGCTGAGAAAAAGGGGGGTATTTGGGGAGAAAGAATGATTAATTTATAAAGCTATAAAAGCAAATACTGAGTGAATCTTAGGACAGATGTCATTTCCTTGAGTTAATGTAATGATTCTTCCCTTTCCAGTTATTTTGAGCCCCCATACTTCTACATTCTAGCTATGTATTCATCCCAGCAACCTAGATCTGGCCTTGGTCTCAAAGCTGAAAGTAACAGTGAACGAGTAGGTTTACCTTTTAAATTGCCATTTAACCCAGAGATTATAAATCCCCATTTTATTCCTCTAATTCTGTGAGTACAAAACATTGAATCAGTTGCAGCCGAGAGATGGGCTGCCTCCCCCTCTAACTTGATATGTTGTTTCCATTATGGTCTTTTCTCAGAGGGCTTTTCCATTTCACCCTTCATTCTTTCAGAGGCAGTAGTTAGTATTCAACAGAACACCTGCCTCGGGAAACATTTGGCAGCTTTCATGCACTCAGCAGAGAAATTCTTAAAAAAAGAAAGAAAAGGATTTCTTGTTCCCAAACTAGAAAACTGACTGAGATGATGAAATCTAAAGCCTCCCCCTCCCCCACCTTTGGGAATAAAAGTTATGGGAAGATATCAAGCTTAATAACAGGGAAGCTTGCCAATTTTATTTGCATTTAGAATAGATCTGTCTCTTCCCCCACCTGCTCTGTAAACGAAGACACCCAGTTACTGCCTGCATTATTTCCTCCCTTGACAGAGGCGTCTTGTTTGCGTCCCTGCTTTCTGGTCTTGGAAGCGTTGCCTTGCATGACATACATATCACTGGGATTTTGAGAGGACTGTAAAATGGGAATTGTAGTGATCTCTTCCTGTTTACAAGACCAAAACGCCCTCAAAACCATCAAGGAGAAACCCATGGATATCTGTAGGGCTCTGGATTGCAGGATCTAGTGATAGGTTGCCCAGAAGGATTGATCCACAGTTCGTAAGCTTCATGATAGAAATATGCTATATAAATTGGGCAATATTCAATGTAATTCTGAGCACATTCATCTGGAAGTAACTTCCATCCAGATAAATGTAAGGTGATTCTAAATATAGTTTGATTTGCATATTTACACCCTGGGCCACTTGTATTTCTAAAGCTGTTTTTCAAGATCATAGCTTTCCCAAGGTAGCTTAAATATACTAGGCAACTTGATTTGAATCTGTGATTTTTATTGGTTTTTATTTTCTTGGTGGTCTGAATCAAGGTTTAGATCTCTGATTTAAATCACCTTGTGTTATAGAGGCACCAGAATAATTGCAAATGAAAATTAGATGTGGGGAGTATTGTTGAATTATTCTCAATGTGTGAAAAACAGCTCATTATTCCTTACCACAACTGGCAGTTTGTTCATCTTATCTCCCTCATCTAAATTCTGCTTCACTATAGGAGCATTAAGAAGCCCTTAGTGGAAAACTGTTTTGAGAACTATAGCACCTGTATCATTACTGTCAAGTCAATAAAATAAATATCTTGCTGATAACAAATGGAACTTGTTGCTGTTATGATAGATTGCTTAATAATTACTAGAATAGAATAAATAATACAGTAAGAGGATTACAGCCCAGAATAGGTAAAGCAATGGTAAAGGAAAACCTAGATACTTTAAATAAATTCAAGGATCCAGGGCTGGATGAATTGCATCCAAGAATATTAAAGGAGCTTCCAAATGTAACCTCAGAGACATTATCAATAACCTTTGAGAATTTTTGGAGAATAAGATGCAATAGAATTTGAAGGAAAGTCAGGAAGAGAATTCAAAATGTCCATGACAGATCTGGGCCAAAATTAAGGAAATGAATTTCAACAGGGATAAATGTAAGGTACTATTATCTAGGCAGGAAAAAAATGTGAAATATAGGATGAGTGATACCTGGCTTGAAAGCAGTACATGCAAAGAGGATCCAGGATTTTTTTATGTGTGTGTATGTGCCTTCAAGTTGCCTGTTGGCTTATGGTAACTTCATGAATTGCATAGAGATTTCTTAGGCAAGGAGTACTCAGAGGTAGTTTTGTAAGTTCCTTCCTCTGAAATATAGCCTACAGACCTGTTATTTGTTGGTGATCTCCCATCGAATTACTAATCAGAGTTGACCCTGCTTAACTTCCAGGCTCAGACGGGATTAGGGCTTTTAGTGGGCCATAAATTATACAGGTCAACAGTGTGATCCAGTGACCAAAAAACCCAGTGAATTTCAGGGTTTCTTCAGTAGGTATATAGTGTCATGATTGAGAGAAGTCACTCTATTCTGCTTTGGTCAGACCTGTCAAGTTCTTTGTGCTATGGTTCAAGAAGGAAATTGACAGTGTGTCCAGAGAAGCATGACCAAGATGGTCAAAAATCTGGAAGGCAAGCCTTGTAAGGAATTATTTAGGGAGCTTGGGTAGGTTTAACCTGGAGAAGAGAATACTGAGAAGTGGCGTATCTGTCCTACAGTATCTGTAGAGATGTCCTGGAGAAGAAAACAAATTCCGCCTAAACATTAGAAAGAACTTTGTTACTGTGAGAGCTGTTCTACAGTGGAACAGATTGTTTTGGAGGTCTTTAAACAGAATGTTGGGTGGTCATCTTTCAGTAGTGTTTTAGCTGTGTATTCCTGCTGTTGAATTTCATGACCCTTCTAGTTCCTTTAAGCTCTATAATTTCGTGACTCTTAGAAACAAGTCCTTCAAAAAGATTATAGCCAGTTAAATGATAAAGGTATATTAGTACAACTTTGAAAGGGTATGTATGTGTTTGTATGTAAGTATGGGTGGGTGCATTTGTGTGCTGTTAAAAGACTTTATTAAATGAGACATTTGATAACCAACTAGTATTATAGATAGAGATGTGAAAATGTATCAGTTTTAATATTACTGTGTTTCTCTAAATCTGATCTGCATTTTTGTCCAGTTCTTGTTTCATATTGGGTTGGGGAATTTTATGTTTTATTTCTACCTTAAATTATAATGCAAGTAATTGTACGAGAAGGTTTTGGAAACTAGAACTGAAGTGACTTGACTACTTTTATTAATATGTTTAATTGTTGATATTCTAAAAATGACTATCTTTTCTGGATGTATTGAGAAAGTGTGACTTGCCCAAAGTCACCCAGTGGTGACCATTCATTCCATGGATGAATGTAAGATTTGAACACTGGTCTCCAGAATCATAATCCAGTGTTCAAATCTCTACACAACACTGGCTCTCTTTAGACAGTGTTGATATTCAAAGAACCAAGGAATCATTGTCTTTGGAGTGGCCTTGAAAGGTCTTGTTGAAAGAAAGATAGGATATAAATCCAATAAATTGTTAGCTAGCTAAAAAATGAGGAGGAGGAGGGCTCTAACTTTGACTGAAAGTACTGGAAGATCATTGGCTGGAATTCACAATTGCAGTTACAAATGTGTAACTTCAAGTTATGCATTTATAACTGATTCATATTTGTGATCTGTGCATATTTAATAGTGCAGGGAATATGTAGGGATTAGGGATGGAGCGAAATCAGAATTTTCCAGATCTGAATCCCTGGAAGGTTCTGGGAATCCACAAATCTCACAAATCGTGGATCTTTGGAATCCTTTTTTACAAAAGAGTTTAAAAAGCAAGGAAAATAAGGATAATCTTTGGGAAGACACTCTCTCTCAGCCATAGCAAAAGCCTAGGCAAAGGCAAACCTGCTTCTGAAGAAATCTGTCCAAGACAATTGTCATAGTTTTGCCTCAGGATCTCCCCAGATTGAAAATGACATGAAGGCCCTTTCTACATAGGCAGGAAAATGTGGATTAATCCCACATTTTCCTGTCTTTGTAAATAGGGCCACATACTAGAGTACAGAGATAATCCAGGTCAAAACTGGCTTTTCTTTGCATAGCTCCTTCTAGCATCCTGGAGTTTGATGATGCACCAGTACACATTGTCGGAGAAGGCTGTGACACCTTGTAAAAATTCAAACCCCAGAATTGTGTCTGAAAAAGATTTTCAAGAGAGTGTTACCGCAGCATCTAGCCAGACCTGGGGGGCACCAGATATCATTTTGATATCAATAATTTGGCCTTCCTTACCCATTCCTCTCCATGTGCTTGCGAGGCCCCCGGACAAGCACGCAAACAGGCTTGGCCGATAATCGCCATAATATTCCAAATCAAAACAGGCAGGCCTGAAATAGCCAAACTGCCGCTTCAGGAGACCTCACATCAAGTACCCTCATTATGTATGTGCGCTACTTACAAAGAACTCCCTGCCCCGAGCAGGCAGTTTGACGAGCCGAATGCTCAACTGTCAAGCACTCTGTGTTTGCATACTGGCTACTCTATTGACAATTCGGACTTAACTCAATCATGCTAAATTCTGACCTTTCGGAGGCTTTGTCCCCGGCGCAAAACTCATTGTTTTCCCCAAATACAGACTAGCCTGCGGCTGCAATTTCCCTATAAGAACCCCTGACTTTGAGCATTTCTTTGGATTGCTCAAATTGTTCGGATCGCTCCCAACTTCCATCCAGCCTTGCTGCCGCTTTGCTTGGCAAGCCTTCCCCTCAGTCCCACATACTGAGAGCCTCCATATCCATGAACTCTTATCTTCAGACTACCCGGGCTTCAGGACAGGTGCAGTATTTTCCGAACCAAGCTTCCTCTTAAAATCCCTCTCTCCCACTCCAACCTTTATTTCTATAGTTATCTGTGTGAGTGTGTTACATACACGTGTTTGACTGTATTTTTAATAAAATGCCAATTATTATTTTACTTCTGTTTGCCTCTTGACTCGGTCTGACCCCGTAGACGCTGGGTTAAAGATCTCGCTACGTTACCCTGCCTCTCACATTGCTAACTTGTGCTCTTTGACTAATTTCCACAACTTATACAATTTGGAGAGCATTTAGGTGTCCCTCACGAGACCCCCAGAAATCAGGGTAACAGGAGCTATGCGAAGGAATGTTTCAGCTGTCCTTGAAATATCAAGAAGCCTGTAGCTTCCAGTCAAGTACTGAACTTAAATATGACATGTTCAATTTAAATATCTTAGAATACAAGCCCAGATATAATTTGTGAAATTGTTAGCAAAGGCCATTGTTACTCCAAGGGAAGACCTCACCTACTTACTATCTTCCCTTGAATGTTTGGTCTCCCAGATTTTCAGGTGTCCCGGTCTCCAACGATCTATTTGGTTGGCGGATTCGAAAGATTTGGTTTGCCTATTTTGGCACAGGGATTCGGATTCGGGAATCTTGAATCCTTACCCAGGATTCGAGGATTTGGTTGGCCCATCCCTAGTAGGGGTTGTAAAAGTTCCCAGTCCTGCCTTACAGTGTAGCAGTAGTTGGATGTATTTTCCTTTTGATGTGGGTCTGTTTTCCTGTCAATCAAGTCACAGCAGACTGATGTTTCCATTGCTTTCTGCCAGTGATGTTCTGTGCAGAGATGAATTGTAACACTCGCAATGAGTTTCGTGCCCTTATTTTTGTCCCTTCTTTGATTCTTGCTTGGTGACGTTGTTTCCCTAGGCTGCTGCTGATTCTTGATTACTGTTTTCTCACTGATTTATAATGCCATTATATTTTTCCCATACAAGGAATCCTAAATGACCACAGATAACTTGTGGGATATGGCCACATTGTAAGATTGTGTGTACTCTATTGGATTTAGCTAAATGTTATTTTCTTTGACGGCATATGAAGATAAGTAAAAACTGGATATAGTATAAATGAAGTAGAAAAGTGAAACCTTTCTGATCTTCCCAGAAATGTCCCCTCTGCCCCCCTCCAAAAAAAGACCAAATTTATTCTCTGCTCGGCCCTATCTCTGTTGTAGCTTCCCTAGGAATTTATACTTAAGAAGTGTGCTTAATATTCTGGAGGAGTATTCTGCAACAAGGTAGTTGCATATAAAGCATATCTCTTTATAACTTTTAATGGTAACTGTATAGCCTTATGGGATTCCCCTGATTGAATATAGAACAGCGTCTTATTAACCCCTGGCTCAGATAAACCATTTCAATAAATACCTTAATACAAAGTTGTTAAAAGGATATTTTTAGCTCAGCAGCCTTTGGCCATTAAAGGAACTTGAATGGGAATTATATTTACTGTGTTTTCTTTATTTCAAAAGTCACGCCCAAAAGCAATTGATCATAAATGCTTACATTGAAAAGGAAATTATTTATGCACAATAAAGAATTAAATTACTTAGAGGTGTACTTGTGATACTTGTAAGCCAAGGATGGGGATAATTTTACAAGAGGCATCTAAAAATGTGGTATTACATCTGAGAAAAATTTCCATAACGTCTGGAGTAGGATTGACTTCATTAACAGATTCTAATTCCAAACAAATACATAGTTTTTAATTAGTAGCTCAAGCCTTTTCACTTACTTCCATTTGGAACTTATCAAAGTTTACTTCAGTTGTATATGCTGAGGATTTACCATATTTTCAATAAACTTGTGCAGATTCTTATTGCGTATACCGTACCATCTACATACAGAATGCTTTGCAAAGAACAGGTACGACTGGTGTGAAAATAGGCATAGACAAACAAGAGATGAAGCATGGAAATGGAGGCAGGGAAAGTATACATGGTTACTTCAATGATGCTTACTTTGTCTAGCTACTGTAACGGTATACGAACTGGCTTGTTCTGTTTTGGATTGTCTTGACGTAGGATTTTCATGGTAAAAGATGTTCAGAAGTGGTTTACTGGTATCTCTCTGTACACAGTATGAACAAGAATTGGTTAAAGCGTTGCTGCCAGTATCTTTGAGAAATCTCTGCCAGCATTACCAACAATCCTAGTAACTGTAGTAACACATTTAATCTGGCTCTTCAGCAACAGTTTGTCTTATGAGGTGATGATTTGGACACAAGTTGGTTGCCATAAGTCAAAGCCAACTTGACAGCAATTAACGACAACTACAGGGACTAGAGGTTGTGAGGAGGGGGTAGGAACTCTTCTAAGAAAAGGTGAGTTCAAGTTTCTTCTGGCCTTTCGAATAAGGAATAAGGTAGGTGGTTGTACAAAAACATTGCAGGAGGCAGTTGTGGACCCAAGAGGCAACAAGAGAAAAAGGACAGAGTCTTTTTGCATGTTCTATTAACTACTGTAAATTGCAAGAGCCACCATGACTCTCACTAGTAGAGTTCATGCTTTGTGTGCGGAAAGTCCCAGGTTCAACCCCTGGCATTTCTAATTCAGAAACTGTGGTACAGAAGACCTCTCTGTGACCTTATGGACTGTTTTCTGGCAGATTACTTAATAGTGAACTGGTGACATGAAAAATAATCTAACCTAATATAAAGCAGCTTTCTATATTCCTTTGTTTCTTTACTTGTTTTCTGTTTTATTCCAGACCATTTGTGGCAGTGTTTCTGAGGAAAACAGTATGAAGCTTATATGGTGATTTCTAATACTAGAATTTTTTTTCTTTTACCATGTCTAATTCTAACAGCTGCTGCTGTTAGAACTACTACTTAACATTTATTTTGTGTACATATTTTGCTTGATACAGTTCAAACAGAATAATCAAGGTAGGTTGTTTGTGCTGGAGGTTTATGGCATGCACATTTGTGTGCATGTTGGCATGCGCCCTCAGGTACCTCTACCCAATGAGAGCCATGGGCCCTCTCACACATACAACTCCTTCATTCATGGAGGGGGATTAGTGGATATTAGGATCAAGTTAACAAAGAGTCAGCCTTGCTAAATACATGGACAAGCAATGTAAAGGAGATATTCATACCTGGGCTTTGTAAAGGAGTACTCTGCCATCTAGCTGGTGAAGGTTTTTTTAGTACTACTTTTTGCATAGAGTTTTTTCCTTCTCCCTTTTCTTCTTCTAAAGTCTTAAAGTGAGAAGATAGTGCTGTAAACCAAGAGTAGGAATCATGTGGCTCTCCAGATGTTGTTTGGACTGCAGCTCCCAGCATTCCTTGCTATTGGCTATGCTGGCTAGGGGTATGGAGACTTGCAACAACAACCTGAAGGGCCACATGATTCTTACTACTGCTGTAAGCTATCTCTTATGATGTTGGCAGATAATTACTGAGAAGCAGAGGAAGGAGAGCAGATGTGGGGTTGTAGCAGAGGTTCGAAAGGTTACTTTTTGGGGCTGCGGTTCCATGATTCCCTAGCTGTTATGGCCAGTGGCATCATTGCTCTGTCACAACATTTTTGTTGTGTGGATGTTGCAGACAGAAGTGCTGAAAACTGCTTTGGATTGTGCCTGAAATGGGGTGCTTTAACCAACTTTTTTTTTCTGAAGAGGGTAGAATATTTTTGTTTCTTTTTAAAAAATCTGCTACTATTTATTTGGTGCAGCGTTCACATTTTCTGTACTTAACTGTGTTTAATTTAGAAGACCAAACTGAAGTTATAGGTGATAATTGCATCCATGACTTCACCCCCTTCCCTGTCCTCTCTGTGGGTCCCAGAAGAGTAGCTTTCTTAAGACCAGGGACCAAGGTGAAACCTGTGGCTCAGTCTCGGTATCTGATTCAGGCAGGCCTTTTAAACTTTAGCTGCTTCCTGTTTATATGTCACAGCTGTGTTGTTTGTTCTATCTCTACCTTCAAAAAGCAAGGAGCAAGAGTACACTTAGTTTGGAAGGCCTAACACAGTGCTGTCATGACTAAACTCAGTTTTCCCTGCAGATCTTAAAAAGAGCTAGAAGCTGTCTTAAAACCAGGGATCATGGTGAGACTTTGTGGAGTAGTCTGCTTGTGAGAGTCTTTCCGTAGAGCTTGCAAGATACCTTTCCGTCAAAATTTCAGTGTGGAGAAGGGCATTCTAGTAATCTGGCATCTCACTCTTTTTATTTTTTGTATGGTAGACTGTGGAATTCCCAGATTGTGGAATCCCCTCCCATGGGAAGTTTGGTTGGCTCCCTCTCCCCTTTCCCTTTGCTAGATGGCTAAGGCCTTTTTTATTCAGGGAATGTCTTAGGCTGAAAATCTATGAGAGAAAAGTGTTTGCTGTGGGGTTGTTTTTAAATTTTTTTAAACACAATTAGTGTTTTTATATTGTTTGAATCTTGTTTTTAATTGTACTCTTTTAAAATTGTTTTTTAAAACTTTTTGTATCAATAATGTTTTAAATTGTACTGTATCTTCCTTTTCAAATTCTGTAGGCTGCCTTGGGTCCTGCATAACAAGAAAGGCAAAATATAAATTGAATAAATAAAAAAAATTGCTAGAATGTTATTCTCTAGCAAAATCTGCCTTTAAATTTCGAAGACAGCCCAGTTTTTTTTCTCCAGAACCTGAGTACAGTGATTTTCCTGAACTTAGGATTTCTCCTTTGTCCATAAAGCAATACCAGTTCAGTAGCAAAAAATAATGCTTTGCTCCAGGCTTATTTGAGAAGTAGACCTTATCTGTGCTCACTCTTGTTACACTAGAAATGTAAGAGTGATGTGACCTGTTTCTGAGAACATTATGCCCAGCGTTGCAGCCAGTGAGGATGTGGTTAGTATTTTAGCTTTTCTTTCCCCATCAGATAAGCTTTCCCAAGCTCTTAAAAAAAGTAAACAAACCTCTGTCATTTTCTTTCTTTCAAAAATTCCAAACTGGCTGTGTCATATTGTTTGTTTTCTCTGTTCAGATTGGCCCTAAGAGATGGAGTTGGCTGCCTTAAATTAGACCACCAGAGCTTAAGAATATAATCACTGTTTCACATAAGCAATGCAGACACATAACATGTCCTGTATAAAATATTTTTCCCTTCCTAAAATTGGGGAAGCAAGTTAATCTTCCTTCCCCCCCCCCCCCAACATCCTCTACTTTGCATTTCAGGTTTTCAATTCATTTGTGTTAATTGTCTGGTGAAGATTGTTTAGACTATGAATAGTAATTGTGTAGTCCTGCAGATGTTATTAAACTGCGTCTTGTCTGTAGCCTGAGCGAGGCTAGCTGATAGTGAGGAATGCTGGGAACAGCAGTCCAGCATTTTACAGAGGGCTGAACAATTCCCATCCCTGGTTTAGATGGAAAAGTATAAACAGTGAGAGTATGCAGACTTGTGAGGAAAATGAGATGGGATGGTAATGAATGGTTTAGAAAGGAGCTGTCTCTATACCTTCTCCTCTACTGATGCCCTCTGAATGTTTTGGATTCCAGCTCCCATGAGCCCTAGCCAATATGTCAAGGATGCCAGAGATTGTAGTCTGAAACATCTGAGGAGCGCATGGTAGAAGAAGGCTGCTCCAGGTTCTGACAATTGATGGGGCTGTTCTGACATGTTCAAGGATTTTGTAGAACACATGTGGAGAAGACTAGCTTAAAAAAGGGGGGGTAATGAAAAGCAAGTTTCTCAGTATAGCCTTAATGCAGACAATTGTTAAAAGGGTCAAGTTGGGATAATACTGTTTTGACCATGTTTAAACAATCAAGTGTCACAGGAGAGCTTTCAGACTTAGATAACTTGAAAGTGAGTACAAGAATGTCAATGTTCTTTTACACATGATATGATCAAACTCCTTGCAGCTTGGATTTTGTTCTAACTGGCATGCTAGGGCATTTTTAGAAGCGGCCATATAATGGCTTTTTGTTTGTCTCTCTTAAAAAACAAAGCAAAGCAAAGAATTGTGAATGCAATTAATGAGGCACGCAACATGGGTAGTGGCCATTTTGAAATGAAATGCTGGAGACCTTGTAATTTGTTTTGATGGGAGCTCTTAAAAATGTTCCCTATTAAGAAATCACTTCATTTACTCAAAAGGGAAAAATCTCCTGGAGGGTGCCTTGACATGGCTTTGTGAATGCACTGGCAGTGTTAGAAAACTCTGTCCTAAGTGCAGGAGAACAAAATCTATTAAAAAAAAAATTAATCTACCCCCCTTTTTTTTTTACTGCAATATACAGTTTCTGCATTGAAAACAATACTTGAAATTATGCCCAGAAGCAAACTGGGGATCAGAGAAGCTTAGCATATAGGGGTAATACACTGTAGTCTGCATCATATGATATTTCTTACTAAAAACTCCAGGTGTTTTTATCCTACAGTCTGACCATTATCCACCCAAAGTCTAAAGGGCATTTTAGTTTAGAACATCTAGAAGTGAACACGTTGGAGAACGCTTCTTTTCACCGTATATTCAAGGCCTGAAGATGAACTCTGTCACCTGTCTTATGCATGCGTAAGCCCCATTGAAGTGAGCAAGCAGTTCTATACCTGGAGCAAAACATGGGTGAGAGAAGGCCTTTGCTATTGGGAGTAAAAAATTGACAAAGGAATCATGTGGGCATGGTCGAGCTGGGTTAGCTTGAATGGGGGCTTTAAATGTATACCACAGTGATATGAATGGAAAGGTATTGAAGACAATAATACAAACAAAGTAGTTCATGCTTTATTTTACTCCTTTTAGAGCCAGTGTGGCATAGTGGTTTGAGCATTGGACTACAACCCTGGACACCAGGGTTCAATTCCATGCTCAGCCGTGGAAACCCATTTCAATCTGGCCTCAGGCCTAGTTATGGGACAGAGACAGCTTTGGTTGCTTTGGTGGATGACCTACACTGAGAACTAGACAGGGGGAGTGTGTTTCTGTTAGTTCTGCTAGACCTCTCAGCGTCTTTCGATACCACCAATCATGGTATTCTTCTGGGCCGACTCTGGGATGGAACTTGTGGGCACTGTTATGCAGTAGTTCTGGTCATTCCTAGAGGGATGAACTCAGAAGGTGGTGCTGGGGGGACTCCTGCTCGACTCCCGTCACACATTCTGAGCCTCAGAAAAACCTCAGGTTTGTCTTAGGATCTCCGTAAGTCAGAAATTACTTGAGGGCACACAAAAAAATACTGAGTTATAAAAGAAGTGCTTAAGTGTGCATTCATTTTTGACATTTCTTTGCCTTTGAAACAAGCAGCATGCATCTGAATGACATCTAGATGTCACGAGTATAAAACAAAACTAGGTCTTGTCTTTTTTTTAATTTAAAGTAGTGTTTATCTCTTTGAATTAAAAAAGAAAACAAGCAGGCAAGCATGGGCTAAAGCTATAATTCAAAGGAAAGACTATGCATGTTCATGAAAGTAGGTTTTCCATGTTATTTGTAATATATATTTTTAAAAGCATTTGTTTATTGCCACATTGCTTTAATTTAAATTAAATTGGTTTAAATCATGATTTAAATTGCTTTGTTGAAGAACCCAGTTTTGATTATTGAAATCACAGTTTAAATTACTGGTGATGAAGATTCTGTTTAATTGTCATTTTTAATACAAGATTTTAGTGTGTAACATCAGATATGTTGTACCTTTCATTAGATTCTACATACACACAAAACAGTTATTCTGAATTATTTTCATATTAATTTTCGATTCATTAAAAATGGACTCCTTGCATTTGTACTTAGATTTGTTTTCCTTGTTCAGATCCACTCCATCTCCCCAAATTTCCCAGATCCCTCTCCTTCTATATCTTTGTTGGGGGGCATGAGGGTGGGAAAACATTGCATGTACACGTCTGCAGAATTAAAAACTAATAAAATTATCTGCTATCTCCCTAGAGTGCTGTTAACATATTTGTAGAATATAATCAGAAATTTTATTGTTAATATTAATGATATACTTGATCTAGACTCTTAATTACGGTTTTTAAAGAAAGTTTTGAAATATTATTTAAGTAAAAACAATTCCAATTCCAGGAGCCCTGGTGGCGCAGTGGTTAAATGCCAGTACTGCAACCACAAGGTTGTGAGTTCAATCCTGCCAGGCTCCAAGGTTGACTCAGCCTTCCATCCTTTCGCAGGTCTGTAAAATGAGTACCCAGCTTGTTGGGGGCAATTAGCTAAAATACATTGTAAACCGCTTAGATAACACTAGTTGATAGGCAGTATAGAAATAAATAAATGCAAATCAAATTAAAAATCGATTTATTTTTAGGCCTTTTGAAAAACCAACCTTGGTTTATCACTGCTTAGCCTTCCAGGACCCCAGGGTAACATACAGCAGATAAAAACTTTGTTCAAAAACAAATTAAAACTTTTATTTTAAAAAACTGTTTCAAAAAGCATTCAGTTAAAGCAGTCCTAAATGCAACCACTGAAACAATACTGTCCTGGCTGCTGTCAAGAGTACAGTAAGGATGGAGCCAGCTTTATTTCCCTTGAGAGGAAGTTCCACCACCAAGTTGCTGCTACAGAGAAAGCTCTGTCTCTCTCACCATGGAGAAAAGGCACAATTTGATTTAAAAAGTCCCTTCCTTAGGCAATGAGAACTACTATGGCAGAACAATCCATAGAGGATGTGAGTTCATAGGCATATGCTTCCCTAAGGTGTGCATCCTCTTTTTCTGGATTGTGGCCAGAACAATTGTGCAAGGCAGCTCTCCATATGTTAATGAAAGTGAGTGCACTGTAGGTTATGGAATGTTTTCTTCCACAAAACTATACTTCTGGACTCCAAATGCTCATTCTGCATGTTATGGAAGGTGTACTGGTTGACCAAGTGATCACCCACTTGGGTGACCTTGGGTACGTCTCACACATGCACAGACCCAGAAAGCTCCAAGGTAGGTTTACCTTGAGGTCATGGTAAGTTGGAAATGACTTGAAGGCACACAACAATAACAGCATTGCACCTTTCCTTGCACTGAGCCAGTTTTGTGAATGAACCAGCTGGAAACCAAGCTATGGTACCAGATCGTGTAATATGGTTGAGATTTGGTTAAAGAAACAAAATAGAAAGGGACAAGGTCACCTCTATTCAAATATATTTCTTTATGTTAGGGGTAAGACTTCAGTCAAATCAGTGAATTAAACAACCTAAAGCCTGGCTGGTTGAAAGAGGACAGTTTTTAATTTTTGCTGACAATAGGCCTGGTGATCCAAAGGTCCAAAACCTTACTCTCTTAATGTTTGGTCCCATCTTACAGTACAAAGTTTGGCCATTAAGTTTGGATTTGTCTAGCACAAATGATAGACAAACAGTTTATATTATCTGTCTTCTGTTTTTGTAACCTCCCTTGTCTAATATTCAACTCCTTTCCCCTTCCTCCTTTTACCTGGAAGTAGAGGACAAATCATTATTCAGAGGCCAACTAGTTGCCAAGGGGAAGCCCAGAAGTAGGACATAAGCACAACAGTACACGCAAAGTTCTTCCAAACAGCTGAAAGGAACATAGCAAACTACCTTATGCAGAGTCAAGCAATTAGTTCATCTAACTCAGCATTATTAAATCTGACAAAGAGTAGCTTTCCTAAGAATTCAGTGGGATTCTTTCCTAGCCCAGTTTCAAGATCACTGGTAAAGTTGATTCTCTATATCCACAGATTCTGTATCCACAGATTCAACCAACCAAGGTTTGAAAATATCTCCCCCTGCAAAAAACCCAAACTTTCATTTTGCCATGTTATATAAGGAATGCCTTTTTCCCACACTGTTGTAGATAATGGAACGTGAGCCTCCGCAAATGTTAGTATCGGTGGCTGGTCCTGGAACCAATTTTTAGTGGACACTGAAGGCCCACTGTATTCCTCTGCAGGTCTCCTATCTGATCCTGATTAGACCTCCAAATCAGATAGGATTGAATGTGTTCAGGGTCATATGGTGGTGATAGACTGGAGGCGGTTTATATCTGCTGGGACTGGCAACTGCTAGTCCCATCCCCCGGGAATTTGCCAATAACCCTTTAAAAGCCATCCAAGTTGAGAGAAATGAAAATACTTTCAAAAAAACAAGAACCTCCTAGATGAAGTTTTAAGTACTGTGGGTCCCCCAAAGATTTGAAAATGTTCTGTTTAGAATTCAAAGAAGAGGCTTTCCTCTACCAGCATTGCTCAGCTTTAGAAAAGCACCTTGCAAAGCTCATTTGTTCTATACCCAGGAAAGATTTGAAAGCCCAAATGTGACAGTTTGGAGGAGTCGATCAATAACATCAGCAGGAGGCAATATTTAAGAACTTAGGAGGAAGTGATAAGGGGGAGGAATGTCAGTCCTAATTCAAATTGATACCTAATAAATACATCCTGATAAAAGACGTAATGCATTTTAAATGTATGAACTACCTATTCGTTATACAAATTTCCTTCCTTAATGACTTTTAGATGGATGATTTTTCACCCAGCTTCATTTCTCCTTTGAGTTACGCTAGGGCAGTTTATTGAAACTTGGGAGGAGGCTCATTGGAAGTTATGCTTCTGCATAAAATGTAGAAGCTTGGCGTAATTTATAATATTTCAGAGATAAATCAAAAGAAGGCCTTGCTTCTGTCATGGACTAAATTGCTATTTAAATATCTACCAAATGGTGGAAATGTGCATGGAAATTTCTCCATAAAAATGGAAATTTGACCATAAGGATGGGCCATAGCTGGTAAGTGCCAGTAAGATAGGTCAGTGCCAGCTCTGACATTCTGTTAAAACTAACTTTGTTGTACAATTCTTTTTGGCAGCCCCTGTTTGGCCCCAGTCTCCATTTTTGAGTATGCAGGTGTGACATACAATTCTAGCATTGTGAATTGTGTGAGCAGGTTAGCAACGGAGAAAAATTAATTTCTGCTTGGTGACCGAGACCAAGCTCACTATAGAAGGGAATTTAAGGTTATTTACTTGGATGAAAGAAAGATAGCAGGTTCTTCAAGCACAATCAGTTGTTGTTAGTAAGTTAGTTGTTCCTAGTTAGGTGAGAACCAGCATGGTTTGAGTGTTGGACTAGGACTCCGAAAAACCACGGACCAATTCACCCTGCACAATATAGTGTTGTTATTCCACTTCAACTGCCTTGGCTCCATCCTATAAAATCCTAGGGTTTGTAGTTTGGTGAGGTACTAGTGGAGCTCTCTGGCTGAAAATTCTGAATGCCCCTCCCTATACTTTCAGTTGCAGGTTTCCGTAGGATGAAGCAATGACAATTCAAGTGAAATACATTGCAATGTGGATGGGATCCTTGCTTGGCCATAAAAGCCCCTGGGTGACCTTGGGCAAGTCACACTCTCAGCCTCAGAGGAAGGCAATGGCAAGCCCCTTCGGAATAAATCTTGTCAAGAAAAACCTCTTGGTATCTTTCCCTTAGGGTCATCGTAACTCAAAAATGAAAGCACAGCAGCCTCTTCTACTTCCTATCCCAAAACATTTTGGGTAGATGTGATAACACATCTTTGAACTGCAGAATGCATACTCTTATGTCTTAAAACAAAGCAAACAAAAACATAGTAGGATAGGTCAGATTAAGACAGCAGGTTAAAGCTTGGTTGGAAAGCTTTTGCAGAGATGTTTGAACCCAGATCTTCCACATGTGCTGCTTCACCTGAGAACACTGACAGGGTGTATATATAATGTGCTTCCTACTACACACTGTACCCATGACGCCTGCAGGGAGAAGTTTAAAATAAATCCTGTTTGCTGTGGAAATAGAAGACTTTCCATCACTGTACTCCTGCATATTTTGAGTTTTGGCTGAACCTTGAACAATCTTCCTCGTAAACTTCCAGGAACACAGCTGTGAGATCTGTGGCAAAATTCATACCAGACTGTAACTTTCACACCCTTGAGGTCAGTATAAACACTGAGTGCAGTACATAGATACTGTAATAGGCTGCATTTACATTTTTTGCTGTTGACTTTTCCCATTGTGAGTTAGGTGTAGTTTAGCTGTAACATCCACCCAAGAGTTGAAACTTGGCACCACAGTTGGAAATCTGAAGTAACTGTTTATTTGGAGCAATTTCACTTGCCCATCTAGCACTGTTGCTCTGTGGCCTTCATCCCACTGACAGGGAGGAATAGTTAAAGACTTGCTCAGGGGAAGACCCAGGTGAAAATCTCCACTCAGCTTTATGAAATTAACTACCCGACTTTGTTCATTCACTGTCTCTTAGCCAAGTTATCTCACATGAATTTTATGGAGATAAAGTTTGAGCAACTTTGTTGGCTTGTGCTATGACTCCTTAACTATGTGAACACTTTTTCCCCTACTCCCTTTTATGACCATCTTTATAACTGAGTTTGTCACCCAATCGCCATATCCACAGGTTTTGCATTTCTGTTACTATTCAGAGATTGCATACTTTCCATATCTGTCCATTAGGCACTTCAGTCCATGCACATGATGAGGTAGACCCAATCTACACTTCTACACTACAAACTTCTTTCTTTCAGTTAGTCTCAAAGGTGCTACAAGATCTGTTTGCAAACTGATAACACGGTAATATCTTTCAGTACCATGCCTCAAATTGTGTGGTACAAGAGGTGTGGCTTGACAGTCTCCATGTAGGAGCAAAACATTTGACTCAATTCTGTTCTTCCGTAACCACGTTGCCTCACAAGATTTTTACAGCATTTATCCAAGCCTATTTTTCCTTTTACTGTTAACTGCAATGCCATATTAAACCTGATTCATACAAACCAAAAATTCTGTGGAAAGGATTTGAGGCAGGGGAGAAACTTTTCACTGAGGTTGGGTCCTGGCTGGGTAAACATGGAGGTCACTTATAATCCATCAGTAGTTAAGAGCAAGCAGACAATCAAATGTTAAATCACCAATATTCCACTGAGAAGGGGAGAAGGGAATACCTTAACTCTCGTTCCATCACTGAAGGCATTGGGGGATGTATTTCTCAAACATGCAATTTTCTTTTTTCTCATCAGCCAGACCACACAGCGCAGTTTGCTTCTGCAGTCCTGTGGTTCTTAAAAGCGCTTGGGAAATTTCAGCTCCAAATAAACCACCGCAAGCCACATTTTCAGCATCAAATAAACTATGACATGCATCTTACCTCTGCAAGAAATGGCTGCTGTAGTTTTTATCATGCTTCGTTTTATTAGAAAGATAGCTGTGATATTTGCAACAGCTGCTTTTCAATGTCTGTGGGCTGATTTAAGTGGCAGATTATAAAATGGAACTTGAAGATCTTGAGGAATGGTTCCCGAACTTGGTTCCAGATGCTGTTAGATTTTTACAGCCAGAATTTCCAGGATTCTTGGAGTCTAACAACATTTGGGAGGGGCCGCTCTTGTAAAGAGAAGAGCCTGAGTCTGTCTCATACAAACTGTTTGAAAATACAGTTGGCCCTCCACATTCACTAGGGTTAGGGGTGTAGAGCCCTCGCAAATGTAGAAAACCTGCAAATATCAAAAAGTGTGTGTGTGTGTTTGTGGAGAGAGAGAGAAAGAGAGAAAAGGGGACTGAGGCTTCCGGGGTGGATGAGACCAGCATCTGGGGTCCAAACCGGGCCAGTGAAAGGAGAGGAAAATGGGGTGGGTCAGCATGGTGGCCCTCTCTCAGTCCATCTCCTTCCTTAGGTGTGGCAAGGAGAGCATCAGGAGGGAGTTCATGTTGCTGAGAAATGAGACTGTGAGCCATCCGCAGCTGGCTGGGCAGTGGCTGGTGGAGAAGGAGGAGAACCAGGTTCAGTTTTTTAAAGGGCTGCATGGCCTGATTGCAGCTGCCAAGAGAGAATGTTAGTCTGGGAAGGAAACACTTGAGATGGGGCAGGGGCGGAGCAGGAGTTGGAGAAACTCACAAATAATCAAATTTATGAAAGTTAAAATGGAAAATGTGGAGGGCTGACTGTAATATAAAAACTGCAGAAATAAAAATCACAGCCCTATTTGTAACTTCTATTCATATGTTCCAGGATATTGTTTTAAGAATAAATTCTTAGTAGCTTGGGAATGTGTCTGCATGTATGTTCCAAAAGGGAGCTCATGGGTATGCATGCTGATTGACAGACTGATTAAACATATGAATGGATATTGAGAGTTTGGGGGCCAGGATGGTCCACAGATAGTCTGGAGTGGCTTTCTCTAGCCGAATCTTAACTTGGGTGTTTTGAAATGTTTGCTCAGTTTTTTTCTTTTTGAATGTTTATATTCTTCTTCGTGGTCTCTGTGCCTCACACAATGGGTATCTTCGCACATGCGCAGTAACTTTTCGGAAAGTTCCAGAGCTGAGCAGGTTGGCGGGAACCCCTCCCCCATCCGGTACTGAGCATGCTCAGTCCCACCAAGCTAACGGTCTCTTCTCAGTGTCTTTTCGTCTGCCGACCTGTTAGCAGCTCAGAAGGCTTCCTCGCTGAGCAGTTTGCTTTGCTTCATTCTTCGACTGTCTTTGTGTTTTTTCCAACAAAAGGACTGTAAGAACTCTTCCCCCTTTCTATGTTGTTGTTGTTTAAGTTGTGTGTGTCTTGCAGTCACAAGGTCTACCGGTCTGACGGCCACTCCGAGTGCCTGTTCTGCCTCAGAGAGGCCCATAACCTTCGGGCGTGTTTTATCTGTAAAGACTTCATCTTTCAAACCCTGAGAAACAGAGCCTCACGGTTGAAGTCTTATTGTTGGGAGCAAGCCCTTTGGATAAAGGAGCAGGCAGCTTCAAATACCGCCCTTTTCACCTCCTCCATGGCTCAGCGTTCTCCTTGGGGTCCCTCGACTTTGAGGCCTTCATCGATGCCCTCTTTGATGCCACCGATTTTGCCACAGCTATCGACCACTTCGGTACCAATACCAATATCGTCCTCAACAGCTTTGCTTCCAATTTCCTCATTACCTAGGATTCCGAAGCTCTCTAGGATACCGATTATCACCTCCTCCTCTGGAGAAGTTTCTTCTAGCTTGCAGCTGGCTTCCACTCAACCTTGCAAGGTTCCCACTGTGGCTCAGTGTAAGCGAGCTTCATCCCACCTTGCTGAGTCCTCCAGTAAGTAGAAGAAAAAGAAGGAGAAGCACTGCTCTCCTTCTCTTGTAGGCCATCAGCCGGCTCCTTTACCGATGCCCCTCTCTGACGCAGCCTTGGATGGCTACTGTGGAAGAGGAGGACGCTCCCAACCCTTCGCCAGAGCATGATGATGTCCCGCTCCCATTGCTCTCAGTCCCGGTGGCTGTCAACTTGACTTCAGATTCTGAGCATCGACCCTCGCCACCTGTGTTCCACCGGTCATGTCGGCCTAGACTGGAGAAGCGGATATACAAACCCCGCTCCCTCCGACTCTCACTCCTGTCGACCCCAAGCTGGACCATCCATCCTATCCGGACGGTCCTCAGGCTCCTTCCCGTGATCACCCTCAATCTAGTGTGGTGCACTCTCTAGGACACAGCAATAGAGATAGATCCCCGCATCATTGGGATTACGGTTACCGTGGAGCCCATGACCCTTAACGGGCAAGGCTTGACTCACCTTTCTCTTCAGCCTCTTAAATCACTCGATACAGCCACGACCACCTCTGGCGAGAACAACCTGGCTCCTATTATTCTTACTGGCCTATCGTGATCGATACCATCCCAACATCAGTCGTTGGTCTCTCTACTGTCCGTGGTGTTCCCGCTCTTCGTCATGGTCTTCTGCGTCTCACTACCAATGTCCCTCCCCATACTGACACTCAAGGATCCATTCTCTGTCCCATTCTCCTTATTACCGGCACTCTCCAGCACACTGCCAGTCCCATGACTGGTTGACTCATAGAAGGCCGATCTCACCATCTTCTCGGGTGATGGCAACGGTGTCTCACCTCCTCCAGATACCCACTTGGTGTCTATGCTACCAGCATCTCTAACGGCTTCGGTACTGACGCAATCCGTTGTTGCCCTGATCCCGGCCATTCTTCCAATGTCCTCAGCACCGATGTTGGTGACGGCATTGATACCACCTCCAGTACCGGCTACGGTACCAGCCCCAGGCTCATTCCTGGTCTCCACTACTGTTCCTCTGGCTATTCCCTCTGCGCCAGTACTGGATTGACCCCGATCACGTCGGTCTCCGTCTCTGTCCTCTGCCTCTTATGATTCTGACAGTGATTCGGCGGATTCCAGGCCTGACTCCCGCACCTCTCCACCGTTGGCCTTTGGGGACCCAAACCCTGATTCAGCTCCTGAGGATGTCAAACAATTTTCAGACATCCTGGTCAGAATGGCCAGCGCTCTTGGCCTGGACATTTCTGGACCCGCTCCTACGGTACAGGACCCGGTGTTCCATTATGTCGACACCTGGCCTCCTTCCACGACTCCGATTCCGTTCCTCCCTGTGTTGCAGGGAGTGCTGAAACATCTCTGGGCCCAGCTGGCTTTGCTCCAGCCAATCCCTCACCACCTGGAGCATCTTTGCCGGACCCAGAAGAAGGATGTCAACTTTCTATTTAACCACCCCACGCCAAACTTGATAGTTGTCGAGTCCTCTCAGACAAAGGGAGGCAAGAGGGCTCACACAACACTTCCAGACCACGAGGGCTGCCGTTTGGACACCTTTGGTCGTCACTTCTACTCTGCTTCCTCGCTGATTGCCAGGATCTTGAACACTCAGGCTTACCTGACTGCCTATCAGAGGAACATCTGGGACGGGTTCTTTCTTCTGCTCTCTCATCTGTCAGATGACCATAGAACTAGCGCCATTCTGTTCTACAATGAGTCGGTGGCTCTCTCTAACCATCAGATCCTGTCCTCTTGGCATGCTGTCGAGGGTGTAGTGTGGGTGATGGTGGGGGCCGTCACCCTTTGCAGTTTTGCATGGCTTCGCTCTGCTGGGCTTGCATAGGACAGCAGGAAGAGGATTGAGGACCTGCCCTTTGATGGCCAAGGGCTCTTCCATGCGACCACGGATGAGACCATTGACCACCTAGTGAAGGCTCGCCTCACAGCTAAGAAGATGGGTCTCCATCCCACTCCTCAGGCTCCTGGAGGCGCTCTGCTTATTCTTACAGGTCACGCTCCCGTCGCCATGCATCTGTTCAGACTCCTCTTCCAGTTTCATCCTGACACTCCTTCAGACGGCGCCAACCGTCCTCCAAGAAGTCCTCCGCATGAAACATTTTATGGTGTTCCCCTATCTGGACGACTGGTTACTGGTGGCTCCCTGCAAGCCAAAGTTGTACGAGAACATTCACCTCTCCCTCTCCCTCCTCTCAGATCTGGGCCTCAGAGTGAACCCCAAGAAGTCCCACTTGGAGCCTTCACGCACCCTGGACTTCATCGGAGCCACTCTGGACTCTGCTTCCACCAGGGCTTTCTTGCCAGTGAAGCATTCTTGGACACTGCGCCAGGCCACCATCACTGTCCTGCGTGATGTCCATTTCTGCCCGAAGGATTCAACAGCTCTTGGGCTACATGGCAGCCACATTGACAGTCACTTATTTGTCCCGCCTCCGTGCTCGCCCTCTACAGCATTGGTTTCTCCAGGCCTTCGACCGTCTTGTCAATGACCATTGCCTTCTGTGGGTTCCCCGCCCAGTCAGAGGTTCCCTCTGCCGGTGGCTGTCTCCACGCCCCCTGCTATCAAGAATGCCATTTGTTGAACCCCGCCCGACATTCACTATCACTACCGACGCCTCCCTGCTCGGCTGGGGAGCCCACTGCTGCTGTTTTGCCATGCAGGGACATTGGGCGGGCCTGGAGACGCATCTTCATATCAACCTGTTGGAGCTCCTAGCTATCCTGAAAGCCCTGCAGGCCTTCCAGAACCTGATTGTCAGACAGACAGTCCAGATCCTGTCAGACAATACAACAGCTGCCTGTTACGAGAACAGGCAAGGAGACACCCATTCCTCCACTCTGCTCCACCTGGCTCTATGCCTCTGGGACTGGTGTGTCCCGCTGTGTGTGCACACTGTGGTGGTTCACCTAGTGGGATGGGACAATGTGACGGCGGACACACTGAGCAGGGACATGGCGAGTCACCATGAATGGTCCCTCTCGGATGCTGCTTTCCAGCAAATAGTGTCCTGTTGGAGCACTCCATCTGCCGATCTCTTTGTGAGCGACCAGAACAAGAAGTCCCCATTATTGCTCGAGAGCTGGCCTGGGCCCCAGCTCTCTCGGTGACGCATTCCAGTTCCCTTGGGACAGGGAGTTTCTTCACATCTTTCCTCCATTTCCACTCCTGGGCCGAGTAGTAGCCAATCTCCTCTCGGACAAGACAAACACCATCCTCGTAGCCCCATACTGGCTGAGGCAGCACTGGTTTGGCTCCCTTCTCACCGCCGCTCGGGGCCGCAAGATGCGACTGGTGTTCCATCAAGATAAAGTGGTTTTGTGTCCAGATCTGTCCTTCCTTCCCAAGGTTGTCTCTGACTTCCATCTGAATCAAGATGTCATCTTACCTACCTTCTATCCTGATCCAGCTTCGCCTGTTGAGCGCTCACTCCATTCGCTCAATGTGTGTCAGGCTCTGGTCTTCTACCTACAATGGACCTCGACCTTCTGACAGACTCCACACCTTTTCGTCTGTTATGGTGGCTGCTGGGTCACGAGGTGTCCACTCAGCGGTTCTCCGAGTGGGTTGTCCAGACAATTCACCTAGCCTATGAACTTGTGGGACAACCCTCGCCAGCCCCTCCGCTCCGCGCCCACTCCACAAGGGCCATGACTTTGTCAGCAGTTCTTCTCTGTGAGATTGATCTGCAGGAGCTTTGTCGTGTGGCTACCTGGTTGTGGCTGTTGACCTTCATCCGCCACTACTGCCTTGACTGCCAGGCCCGGCGTGACGCTTGCTTTGGTCGTGCAGTGCTGTCTTTGATCTTGTAGGACCTGGCCCGCCATCCAACGGTAAGCTACTCAATCTCCCATTGTGCGAGTCACAGAGACCACGAAGAAGAGGAACAGGTTGCTTACCTGTAACTGTGGTTCTTTGAGCGGTCATCTATGCCCTCACACACATCCGCCCAGCCTCCCGTCTTTCAGGTCCTTGCCTTGGCGGACTTCGAAACTGAGAAGAGACCGTTAGCTTGGCGGGACTGAGCATGCTCAGTACCAGAGGGGGAGGGGTTCCTCCCAAGCTGCTCAGCTCTGGAATTTTCTGAAAAACTACTGCTCATGCCCGAAGGTTCCCATTGTGTGAGGGCACAGATGACCACTCGAAGAACCACAGTTACAGGTAAGCAACCTGTTCTAACATATACACCTGTTGTGTGTGAGTCTGTCTGTGTGCAAATGCGCATCTCCCTCATGGGGCTCTGTAGACATTTCCAAGGGCTAAATATTGATACACTAATGTGGCTACTCATCAGTGCATTTACTCAGACTAAGAGCTGGTAGTGTACCTTGAAGAGCAATAGATGAAATTCCTCAGAAAATCTGCCAAAGTACTGTGGAAAATACTGGTGAAAAGTTAGTGCGTCTTTAGCAACAGAATGACTTCTCACTAACAAAAACTCAGGAAAGGGCTGGGTGGAGAGGGAGAATATTGATTGCACAAGCTTTCCTAGGGTTTCTGGGACACACTGTAGGAAAAAATGGTTTGTGTAGAAATACTTTTAAACCCATTTAGAGTTAAAAGCATAAGAGTGTTAATAGCTCCACAAAGGGAGGAGACATACTCTCTTAAGAAGCTCAGGCAGCATATCAAATAGACTTGGTTAATATGTCTCCCTTTTTACAAAATATGTTTTGGAAGAACCTGAGTTTTTCAGCCCTTTGCTCAAGAAAACATCTGCATAAGTCCTACCAAAAGACTGAAAGTTTAGGAGAAATGTGTTGTGGTAAGGGTCTGGGTTTGTTTCCAAAATTTACTATAGCCGTTATGTACAAGATTAAACATTAATTTTGCTGTGAAAAGAGACATATTTATTTCTGATGCCTGTTAGAATAATCTATACGTATAGATCAGGCCATTAGAGCTAAGTTGTTCTGTGAAGGCCCTTACTGAAACTATTGCCTATTTCTTTCACAGGCTTCCTTTCATTCTTCATTCACTGCTAAACAACCTGAATGTTTATGTTACACTGCCACCTTTTGTTCAGTAAATAGGAAGTCTCATGTCTGGAAAGATCAGAGCTTAGAACAGTTACTTTTTTTGGAGTAGAACTTTTGGAATCCACAGACAGCACAGATGGTAATCATGATAATTGCAGGATTTGGGGAACTGGAGTCCAGAAAAGTTAAATTTTAGTTTTAAAATTCTTGGCAGAAAAATCCCATGTACTTATTCTCCCATTCCCTCAGTCAATTTGGGGAGCAGTGGTTTGCTAGAATTGCCAAATTGTGTTCAGTTCTGGTAGATGATGGAGATGGTAGCGATGATGACGATGACGATGACAACGATGCTTGTGGGAAAAAGGTTCCCCCCTCCTCCACACACATAGTTGACACTTTGACAAACAAAAAGCCATTTTGCAGTTTTGAAAATCCTCTAGTTTTGGGGAAGTGTATCTCTCCAATCTTGTTAGAAAGCAATTACCATCATCCCTCATTATTAGTGATACTGACTTTTGGTGATGGAATTGCTGCCAAACAACATCTGAAGGGTCATATGTTTCCTAATCCCGGTTTGGTGCTGTTTACTCACTGTTTTAAGCCAAAAGTTTTATCTCTGCTGGGGATGTAGAGAATACTTGCAGTTTTTCTCCTCCTCACTGAAAAATTTCTAGACACAATGTCATAGAAATCATTGATTGTTGTAAGATTTTTCACATTTGAGTTTTTCTTTAAAAATAACTTTTTTGTTGACTAGGTTTTTCAAGCAGGTTTTTGATTTAAAAAACAACAACCGTTTTGGATAGAAAACAATTTTTTTGTGTAGAATAATTTTTTCTCACAAAAATTGTAGGGGTTTTTTTTTTGCACTCACAAATATTTCACAAAGTTTGCTGAAATGCAAAAAAAAAGACATAAAAAATCTACAGAAATTCTAAAAAAAACAAAACTTTTCAAATTATTTATTCCTGCATACTGGAATGAATGAAGTGAATAATTTCATTCCTAAGCTCTGTCTGCGTGGGTTAAATACATCAAACTTTTAATTTAGAAAAGAGAGATGGATTTCTGCCTATGTGGATTAAACACAACCTCCACTCAGGATGAATTATTGCCTAAACCTCTGCTCATTGATGAATAAATAGCTACTCTGGTACGCCAACCCTTCCATCTCTTTCAGTACATTGGATGTGTACATGTGACTTTACTGATTTTTTTTTTTACTTTGCTTCAATGGTGCTTTTCTTCTGTCTCAACTACTGTTTTAAACATCTGATATTTGCAAACTGTGCAGTACGTAGGGTGTATGTCCTTTTGGTGAGGTGGTAGTGGGGGAAATTAACTATCTTAATATTGTGGGATTATAGTGGAAAAGAAGTTATTTGTAAAATTGGGCTAAAGTGAACTATCACTTTCTTCTGGTACTTTTCACTCTGCTGCACCTGAATGCCAACCTCAACACACCTCTTATTTTATTTTTGCAGGATTTTAATCAAATAATAAGCGAATAAATTACTTTTAGTCTCTTCTAAACCTGGCATTGTTTTGCAACTTG
The DNA here is from genome assembly GCA_948472985.1 of Iguana delicatissima. NCBI lineage: Eukaryota > Metazoa > Chordata > Lepidosauria > Squamata > Iguanidae > Iguana > Iguana delicatissima. Next base: position 29,536 of record CAOKZL010001519.1, read on the forward strand.
GTTTTAGAACTGAGTCTTGGACTATTGCTAGTCCATAAGGTGAAAGTGCATTGTAATGAATTATTAGAGGAAAATAGAAATGTTGGGAAAGGTTATGCTTCCCCAAATTTCCATCCCCTGCCAATTGGAAAATTTGTCCTTGGAAAAATATGAGGGGGGGGATCTAGTCTTAGCATCTTCCAACACCAGCTGGGGTCTACCATTGCTGATTCCTAATATGACTTCCTTTCATTTTGGGCGGCTACAATCAACCATTTTACGTATCCTGAACTTGGTCAGTGGTGTGCTTTTGGCCTCCACATGCAACCTCAGGGATGCTTAAGGGATTTGAAAATATCCTGGGGGGCTGCCAGCAACCTGTAGGCTTGCATTTTCCACTGTGCTTGCATTAAGCAGATAGAAGAGTACACCCCCACATACTTATCTTCTACAAATGTGCTCTTTTGCCTCTTTAGATGTCCATGTAAAAGCAAAGCTATAATGTTAAAACTAAAATGTAAACTTAGCAGGATACCAGATGCTTGGTGAGAGGTTTGTTTTTCAGCTATTTGAATTACAGGAGCTTATTGACACATTTGTATTTCTAGCACTTCTCAATAGCAAATAGTGCAGGACTCCATTAAAATGTACAAATCTCAAAGGCTGGCAGATGGCTTCTTCTTCAGTTGAAGCAGGATTCAGCGGGCCTAAATGAGGAGAAGAGCAAAAGAGAAAGAGAGAGCACACAGTGTGTGTCTGTGTTGTATCTCCCTTAGGGTCTTTTGTCTGGAGCTATTCTCTTAGGCTGCAGCAGAGGGAGGTAAGAAGCAGGGCCCCTTGCAACAGAAGACTCCTACATACAGCTCTTCCTGTTGCCAAAATAGGAGTAGTACTCCCAAAACATCTGGAGAGTGTTAGACTGACAAGACCCTATTAAATCATCCACCTTGAAGATGGCCTTTGATGCTATACCTTTCAGGTTGCTTTTACAGTTGTGAAGTCTCTGCTGTTGAAGTGTCATTTTTGGTGTGGATGCATATGTGCTTTAGTGGTGGAAACCAATAATTGATCTACAGATTCTTAACATACCATGCTTTAATTAATTTGTTTTTATTTATTTTTATAGGGTTATATCCTTCGTTGTGACCTCATGGTTTAAGTGGGCATAAAGATGAGTATAAGCAGTGATGAGGTTAACTTCCTCGTATATAGATACTTGCAAGAGTCCGGTGAGTATTTCACTAATAATGTAGAGGGGGATTCATTTCCAAGTTAAGCTTTCAGTTCAGATTAATACTCAAATGTACATCTGTCTTACAGTATCTACATCCCTGTTTTATGCTTATTAGCAGAAAGACTGAGATTCATGCACTTTGTAGTTCAGGTAGCACTTCTCAGCTCCACCTTCTGCTCAGTCAGTGAGCTGTCTAACTCCCAGCCCTCTGAGCAAAGCTACAAAATGGAAACAGTAAGATTTCTCGTAGGTAGTTCTTTCTAAGGTGTATAACAAGCTAAAATATGTGAGGTACTTTGGCTTTTGATTCTGATCAGAGACGGTGGTCATTTGCTATGTGTAATGTTACGTTATTTTTTTAAACTTGATTTTTCAGAAGGGCGTATTAAAATGACTGCCCACAGGGTATTTGTGCTTCCTATTTGGGAGTCCCTGCCATCAACCTCCCTACCCTGATGGGGGAAAAAATACTCTGGAAGATAAGGCACATGAGAAGCAAGTGCTATGTTTGGAGGGTAAAAGTGCTCATAGAAACCCCCTGAAACTCTGAATTGGCTTGAGATCAAGATGGATACTTTCAACACATCTTTTTTAAAAAGGAGATTGGAAGAAGGATTCACTGATACCATAGCAAATTTAATGAGGTGGGGTGTGAGCAGGGTGCAGACCTTGCTCACACACTGTGCCTTCAAGTCATTCCCAACATATTGTGACCCTGTCTTACAAGGTACATGAAGTGGTAAAACAAACCTGGTGTCCTGGTTGTTCTGGCTGGGAATTAGGGGATTTGTAGCTCAGAGGCTGCTATAGATTTGTCCTCTCTTAGTTCCTTTGGGGCCTTTATAGTAACTTCCAAGCAAAGTCTGAGAATTGCTTTACGTGGGGAGAAAAAAGGGGGGCAGAACTGGAGACTGTTCTTTCATGGCCCGATTTCTCTGATTCTGTGTTATGTTGGTAGTAGAAGTCGTGGATATCAACCTACTGTAAATTCCATGAATTCAGTCCTTTTTATGGCCAAGGGAGTTTAGGAATTGTAGATGGTGGCTATTAGGAAAGACATACTTGAATACAGTATCTAAGCCTTGCTATCTTCACTTCTTGTCCTGCTAAAACCTTGATTTCACAAGTTCTCATCTCAAGAGCCTTTAGAGTAGTTTTAGCCTGCAAGCAGTGTACACAAGTCTGGAGATCTCTTGCATGATATGTCAGAAGATTCAACCTCTTGAGTCCCCTGTATTGTATTTAAGTAAACTTGCAAAATAGCAGCATTGTTGCAGCTGGGCAAAGTTCATGGCAAGACGTGAGTCCATTGTTCATGTACACTGGGAGGTTATCTGAGGAGAATGGCCCTGAGATAACCTACTTTATGGTTGTGTAAGCAGGCCATCAGTCAGATGGGAAGCTGCAGTCACTGCCTTTGGACTACCTTCACCTCAGAACTGAAACCACTTGTTGATCCCATAAATGTTCTTCAGCAGCCCTCTTAGGGACAAATACTGCCCCCATAAAAGAAGACTAGTAGTTTTTCATTCTAACTTCACTTTGAGTGGCTTAAAGATATGATTTTTAAGGGTGGGATGTCATCTTCACTGAAATGGAACAAAAGCTAAATAACTCAAATTCTGCCAAGTAAACTCCAAAATCAGTGACCTGAGTAAAATCGTGCACGTCAAGCTAGGGGCAGGGACTGGAATGGGAAGGAACATGAGTCTAGCGTGAGACTGAAAAGTTTATCACCTGCTGTTGACCAGCATGGTGTAGTGGTTTGAACTTTGGACTATGACTGTGGAGACCAGGGTTCAATTCCCCGCTCAGCTGTGGAAACCTACTGATTGATCTTGGGTACACCACACACTCTCAGACCCAGAAAATCCTGTGATAGGTTCACCTTAGGGTCATAATAAGTCAAGAATGACTTGAAAGCACACAATAACAACATTTGAAAACTACTTAGCTACTGAAAAATCGTATCACTATAACTGCTGGAAATTTTGCCTCTGTGGCTTCTGATATTTAATAAAATATTAGATATGGCTCACAGGATTTCAAAATTGCCTCCATATCCAAAGGAGCAGAAATGAAACACGTCTTAAAATAGGGGGAAAAAAACTCTCATTCCCAGCAATCAGAATTATATGCACAGTACAGAGTCTGCAATGATTTTCTTCTTTTATACACATTCATGGAATACACTGCTTCCATGGGAATTCATCCATGGTATATTCTCATAGAGTTAAAAGCTCTTTTTTTCCTACTCAACCCTAGTCATAAAAGAGAAACAGTAATCCTGTTGAAAAATTTGGAACCAACAGAAAATTACCAGATAAATAGATGCCTATGTACGTATTAGGGATGTGAACCTTTATCTCCTAAGTTCTCAACTATGATTTTTTTTTAAAAAAAGGTCTATAATTCTCTCCCCACTGTGTTGAGATTATGATAACTTTTGTACATTTTTGCAATTTTTTAATCATTTAAGGACTGTTTGTAAAATTTTTGTTTGTGCAAAAGAAATTTCCCACAAAAAACATTATGTTTTATATAAAAGTATGTTTTTCACAAAACCTATTAAAAATGAAGGTGAAGGTGCTTATCTTTTCACTCTTGTTCAAGGATGAAAAATGCCATGGCACTTGATAATTTTTTGACAATTTCTTTCTTGTCAAAGATGCTAAAATATTCAAATATTTTTGTAATCCTAATGCATATAAACATATATGGAATAGATGCACTTCTAGACAGAGTAGAAGCTTGTCACTTTACTGCCATCAGATATATGACCTTCCCTGCTTTGATGTTTCATCCAGTGGGCCCAATAAGCCTTGCCATGTGCCAACTCTACATTGGTTTTGTTTGTTTTGTGTTTGGCGGTATAGAGGCTTTAATTTTAATTTGTCCAGGCTTTTGGTGTGTTTGAGCTTATGTGTGTGTGTGTGAGAGAGACAGAAACTCACATGTTGTTGTTGCTGTTTGTTAAAAATATATTGTTCTCTGCTGACCTATTGATTTTTATTGAAAATTAGCGTTACTTACCCCGCATTGCCCAAGATTTTATTTTTTATTTTATTTTTATTTCATTGGTAACACTTGTTAGAAATACCTTAGGAATTATCTTAGTTTACCTTTGGAATTAGATGTGGTTGAAATGCACAGATTTGAGATCCTGTGTCTCTAATTCCCCAAACTGCTTTGTCCAGTACCTGTAACTTTTCTCCATATTCCCTAATCCAGTATGTATTCAGAGTTGTTAATATATAGAGTTTGGTTTACTGAGGGAATACCCTGGCCTCCTCCTTGCTTCTCAGCCTCGTCTCCATAGCAACCGTCCTGAGCTTTTGGGATAAGAATTCTAAAGGCCCCTCCCTAAACTTCCAATCCCAAGATTCTATAGAATTTTCACAGCCAGCCAGTTATAAGGTGGTCTTGCCTCACACAGCCAATCGTATGAGGTCTTTGCCTACCTGACGCAGACAAACAGACAAGATCACTCACAAACTTTTAACTTTTGTATAGTAGATTAGTTTCATTATGTGTATTGCATGCTCTGCTGACGCAGCGTGAGCACACATAAAGCCACATGTCCAGTTTTTGTCACTAGACGTGCCAGGTGCACACACGTTGCGTCCATTGACGATAATGGGACAGAGCATTCACATTTGTTGTTTTGTGTGAAAGCTCCTGGAATGGGACCCCCGCATATATGGAGTGTGCACTGTATATTGTGAGAGGTTTTTTTTAAATGAAATGTGCTGAATAAATACATAGAAGGTCATGGTTTTTGCTCATAGGGAAGAATTCTGCTTTAATATAGTTTCTTCCTTAAATAAGGAAATGCTTATCCTGCGTCCCCATAGATGCCTTTTGTTTTTTTTTTGAGGAATATACATTTAAGAGAAAAATACTAATTTTAACAAAGTCTTTAGGGCTTCAACCAATCAGTCCTGCTTTTGCTGTTACCTTACTACCAAAAATAAAATGTGTATGGAAATGAGGAAGGTGATTTTAGAAACAAATTATTAATAGTATGATCTCCAACCAAGGATAGATAGATCACTCCATTTCCCGTTCATGTCATTTCCACATCTTTTCATAAGTTTATTTTGTGCTGTTTCTACATTAATCTACATTTTAAAAATCATCCCATTCACATTTTGAAGAGTTGCTTAAATACGTCTTTTTGAACATCTTGGCGCACAAAAGATACATTTAACATATGTTACCTTAAAACACATATTTATTTATTTTGATAGTTTTTTAAAACAGTGAACTGCATTGCAATATTCAGAGAGCTGCAAAATCCTAAGGATTCTGATTTAAACGTTAGTCCAACAAATATCTTTAGCAGTCTAATGTCACAGTATGGAGTACTCCTGTCCAGTGTTCCAGCAAATCATCCATGTTTTGTTTGAAAATAATTCATTACATTCTCTCTCATTTTTGTTCTCTCTCTTTTTTTCTAAAGGCTGAGATCAGGCATCAGGAGACCTAGCTGTATCTCCCAATGCAACATACAAAACCCATTCTAAAAACCAGGGAGCTGAACCAACATAGTGATATCTAGGGCGTAGACCAGTGGTTCTCAACCTGTGGGTCCCCAGATGTTTTTGGACTTAAGCTCCCAGAAGCCCTGAGCATTGACCGTAGTGGCTGGGGCTTCTGGGAGCTGAAGTCCATGAACATCTGGGGACCCACAGGTTGAGAACCACTGGCGTAGACAGTCATCAAAGAAGTGTCCAGCCACCTCCAGCAGCAACACATGAGAGGAACCTGGAGGGATCCCTGATGGAGCCTGTTGCAGTAATTGCTAAGTGCCTTGCTGCTGAGAGAGAGCTGGATGTTTCTTTGCTGACTGCCCAGTGCTTCAGAAATATCCCTGTTTGCACAGCTGTCTGGCCTCTAAAATGGGTTTTGGGGGTAAGCGTGAATCCCCAATATTTTAATTCTCATGTTAATTGAAAAGGTTGCCAGCTGTACTCTGTAAGCTGTCTTTTCTTTTTTTTCTTTCTTTCTTTTTTTCTTTTTTTTTATAAAGGGCACCACAAGTATATCAGCAATGGACACAGAAAATAAGATTTTGAAAATAAAAGACAATCAAGCAGGATGAATATTAGTGTTCTTATGCCAAATGAATGGTTAACAAACATTTAAAAATGAAGATTTTTTAAAAAAAGATAGTATAGCACACGAATGCAGATATTTTCAATAATCTGAGATCTGCAAATCTCATTGGAACTTACTGTAACTGCCCTTCTGAATTGCTACCAAATTTGAGAGAGCCTTGTTTTGAAATTTCAGTGCAAGGAAAACCTTATGCTGAGGAGATGAAGGCAGATCGTAGAAATAGCTCTCTCTATTAAATTACCAGATGTTCATGTCAGAGGTCTGAACTACAGTCTTGAGGCCAGGATCTAACTTATCAAGCTACTATGGAGCATGTGTGCTTTGACCCAAGTGCTTCTTCAGGCATTAATTAATAAGAATCTTAGTCCTTCTGGCCAACAGAGTAGTTTTTTATTTTATTTTATTTTTATTTTGGTTTACTTAGTAGGCTTAAGTTCCCAGAATGGCTCCAGTGTTAACATTGATAACAGTGATAACAAACACAACCTGCCCAGTTAAAATTTGTATTAAAATGGGGAAAAGCTGAAAAGGCGTTCATGAATTGTTAACAGAACAATCGGGACCTCAGTACTTGAAGGAATGTTTCTCTCTGCACAATGTTTCCTGGGTGGATGCTCCCTTATGTCCCACTAGTGGCAGCAGAACATGGTGAAAGGATTATAGGGCAGTGCTGTGGTTCCCCTCATGTGGAATGAACTCACTTTGGAGTCCTCGTTGTCACCTGTACTGGCTCTATCCCTGACTCCAAGTTAAATATTTTGGAGTCTGATTTTGTCCAGAGTATACATGTCTGTGGTTTTAAACGGTTTAGCTCATTTTTACTTGTTAAGTCATTTGCTTTTAGTTGTTAAAATTATTTTTGTTTTCAGTTTTTTTAAAAAAAAAATGTTAAAAAGTGAGGTTGACTTGTTTTTACTTGTATTTCTCTGTAAGGTGATATGATTTTGGATGGGCTATAAATATTTTAATACAGTAGGCCCTCTACATTCATGAGAGTTAGGGCCACAGAACTCTCGTGAAAATCAAAAAACCGTGAATAACTTGCCCCCAGTGAGCACTCCCCATTCCCTCATTCTTCCTGCTGATGCGGCCTGGGGGAAAGGCAGAAGGGTACAGGGGGAAAAACCTTCCCCCTCCAGTCTCCTGTCTGTTACCCTCACTACCTTGCCTTGTTTTTGCACCCCTGCGTGGGCGACAAGCAGGAGAGTCAAGGAGAAGGAAGCTCCCCCCCCCCGCATTCTCCTGCCTGCCACCTGCACGCCCTTCTTTTTTCCATGTACCTGCATGGACAATGGACAGGAAAGTGCAAGAGAGCAAAGATCTTTCCCCCTGCGCTCTCCTGCCGGCCACTGCCAGGGTGCCCACATAGGTGATGGGTGGGAGAGTACAAGAGAGTGAAGATCTTCCTCCCTGTACCCTCCTGTTGGCTGCTGCCCGCACAGGCAACAGGCAGGAGAGTGCAGAGGAGTGAAGATCTTTCCCCCTCCCTGCCCCTGGGCAAAAGGTCAGGAATGGGAGGGGGAGAATGGGGGGGCAAGTGGGCATCTTGTGAATAATCAAATTTGCAAAAGTCAAACCTGCAAATTTGGAGGGAGGACTATATATAAATAAAAATGATTTTTCACCTGGCTCCAAAGTGCATCAGATGGAACACTAGACAAACTTTCTGCTGAGAGCAGCTGAGCAGTACCAAAGAGTAGGCCCTATCTCCAGTCACTTTGTTTCCAACAGTGATGGGACCCAGATAATATCATCTCAGGTAGAGCTTTATGTGTGGGCAAATTCATATATATGAAAGTTTTCTATGAGGGTACCTGGATCCCAAGTTGTTGTATAGTAGTGCTAAGCCATTATTGGCACCCATCTTCTTTTTCTCCAAAGATTTCATGAGGTAGTGTCATTCTCAGGGGAGTTTCCTTTTAGGAGTACAGACACTGCCTGAAATCCCTGTGAGGGGTTGTTATTGGTTGTTACTGCTCTTGTTCTTGATTGGGGGGGGGGAAGCATGCAGCAGTCTTGTACTGAAGGTAAGATGACCAAACCCTTTTCTCTAGTGCCCCCAAATTAAAAAATAGCTAGGCTAAATAGGCCATTTTAGAAGACCCTAGCAATGGGTGAAAGACATGTCATTCTAGCTTTGCTCATTTTGGCCAACTTATGACCAAAATTTCAAATTCAGGCCCTGAGAACATCAAAGCTCTAACTTCACGCAAACATGTGCCGTGGAGTGCCATTATTCTAGAAAGTCCTTCCTGCTGTCCCCTTCCCTTGCAGATAATTTCCATATGTATCTTTCCCCTTGACTGAGCTAAAACTGGAGAATAGGTTCATAATGGTTAGTCTGAAGCTTGAGTCCATCAGAGTTCCAAAAATTCTTTCTGAAGCCCATATCTAAAGCAGTTTTTTTTAATGTTAAAATGTTAGTTATGTGACCACGTGAAGCTCACTTGGGAGAAGAGTTCTCCATGATAAATCAACAACAGCAGCTTTGACTCTGCCTCATTAGCACTAGCAAGTGCAGCATCCAGAAAAGAGCTGAATGCACACATTATTTCTAGTGATGGCAGGAAGCCGGTGTCTGGCAGCTGAACTCAGTGGTGTATGATCTTTACACTTAGTAATGTTTAGGTCCTGTTTATCATACCTATTTTAGTTCTTCCAGTCTGCACCAAGGCCATTTCTCCTCAGTGCAGTGAGATATACCTGTGACAAGACGCTTTACACCCCCTCTCTTCTTGACACAGCCATTCCTACTCTTTAGCAGCCTCGTCAATTTTGTCAAAAGTTGTCGCTGATAAGTCTTAGCAGCAGTTCTGTTCCAGAGGCCCAGGTTTCCTTTTTAAATGTGATCCATAAGAACGATGCTCATAGCAGTGACAGCTACAGAACTGCCATAGGTTTCATATACCAATTTATTTATAGCAGCACATTACTGTGACCCTGTGCACAGTTTGGAAATTGCTGCCACAGCAAATAGTGGTGCTTGCCTGCCTCTTGTGCCTATTGTACTGACATTCTGCTAGCTGTTTTATTTGGGACCTAGATGTGACCTTTTTGCTTGCATACATTGAATTTGGAATCCTGAAAATTTTAGCCTTTAAAGGATGGATTATTGTAGACCACATCCCAATATGGCCATTTTAATACTCCTAAACATGAAAATGTGTTTCCTAGACTGCAGGGAAATGCATTATTTTCATATTCAGATTTCAGGCAGGGCTGGACAGTATCTTACTGGTTTAAGGAATTCATATCTTGAAACTCAGTTCAGTATTGAGGATAGATCTGTCTTTTAAATTTTAATAGTGCAAGATACGGTTGAGCAGAGATCTTCCACTGTCTTTTCTATATCCTATTTTGCATCTCTCAAAAAGCATTTCTTGAATAATTTATATGCCATTCTTCCAGTTGTGCAAAAATGTTTTACAACTCGTAATTACAATACAAGAAAGCAACACCAGCAGAATCCAATAACTGTAAACAAAAAACTCAGACTTAAGCAAAAAGCCAGACAACAGACCAAGATGTGGCAACCAACCATTTATGAAAAGAAATGGATGGGCTACAGCTTTCAGAAGACACACAGGAAAACTGTATAATGACCCACTGTAATTTTATTAGCTGCAAAGATGACACAAACAGTAACGACTGCTGATTAGTAGCCAACAGGCAAGTTTGCTCAAATGGGGAGGACCCTGAGTGGAACATAATTTAGAGGTTCTCTCAAGTTTGCATGTCTTACATTTAAGAAACAGAAAGCTAAGTATTTAAAGACTAGTTTCTAGAAGGTGTCAGTCCTGACCCAGATGTTGGAACTTTATTTTTGTGGTAAAAAAACAAAGCCACATGAATAAGTGTGCATGTATTTGTGTTTAACAAGAGAATCTGTTATCTATGGGTAATACTTTAGTTCAATCCAGGAAACAAAGCTGCTCCAGAACTGTGTGAGTTTGACACATACACAGAAAGTACCCTATGATCAGGGTCTCTCCTTACTAGTTCAGTGAATGAGCAGAGATCCATGGTCATATTAGATCTCACATATGCACCAGTGCCACTTGTTTGGGTTCTGAATGGAGTATTTTGGTCACAAACTTGACTGTTCCATTTTTATGCTGTTTTTCAGATAGAGTAGGTAGCGTTTCTCAATGGTGTTCATATCTGGAATCGCAGATAGTGGAGGGAGCAAAGTTATCTTCATTAGGGAAGTAAACCTTAGTAAATTTTGTTGTCATGGGCAAGAAGGAATAATTTAAAAACATCATGTGTTTTTTTACTAAGAGTAAGTCTCAAATGGTGAAGATTCCTATGCATTTAGGAGTTTACTCATTAGGGTTTCACTTAGGAAGTTATCTTTTCATCTGGTGATTGAATATTTACAAATATACTTTGTATTCCTAATCTCCTCCACCACCTCCTGGTCTGATCACCATGCTTAGCATTTCAAACAAACGTGTAGGACCAGAACTAGATTGTATATCTCTCTGATTCGTCCCATAAATGTGGAATAAACCAAGAATATGCCTGTCTCTCTACCTCTAACAGATACCTTTAAGCACCCATGTGAGGATAGATTAACCAAGTGTAGCCTATGCTTAGACGCTTGATTTATGTTGGGCCAGTGTTCTAATGCAACTATTTGCACTGATGGTTTTACTTATTCTAGGCTTGCTTAGTGAGGTATCCAGTATCTCCTTGTGTAAATGGTTGTCCCAACAGTGTGATGGGTGCTTGTCTAGTGCCCAAGAACAGTGTCTCCTCCATATAACCAGTGATCAGTTGTGGTGTGTATTGGGAAACTGTGCTGGGTGCTGGGACTTCTCAGACTGCTGCTTCTGAGCTGGTCACCTGCTAGACTCCTGCTCAATTCCACATAAGTATCTATAGTGTTAGAGCTTTCCAGTATGCAACAAAATCTGAGCCATAAAATCCAACCCTTTTACGCCCAGATCACCCAGTTGATGACCAACCTTTATGGGAGAATTGATGTATATGTGCAAGTTCAATTAGGTGGCTATAATTCTGTCTCAACATCCGGGAGAAGGACCATAGTTCAATGAAATGGAACTATCTTTGTTTCACTTGGAAAAAGTTCCAGGTATTTTCTTTGGTTTCTCCAAGAAAGTCCCAGAAAGACTGCTATTGAAACCTTTGAAAGTTGTTCTCAGCCAGAGTAGACAAACTGAGCTAAGTGAAGCAAAGGCCTCTAATGTGGTATAAGCCAGCTTCCTATTTCCTCAAACAAAAACAGGAATTTGTCACACTCCGCTCTGTTTGTGACCCTAGCAAACTGATGTCAGTTAGCAAAAGACCCTTGTTAGAGATGGAGTATGTGCAGCACGATAGCTTGTGTATCTTGCAAGAAACACGGGACAGTCTGCAGACAGTCAGATCTTTGTTTTTTACTAGGTTGTAAAGACTAGGCCACTCAGGGTCCATGCCCTCATTGTAATAGTCCTTTATTACTATAGATCATTGCTTCTCAAGCTATCTGATGTGTTCAACTAGTGGTTCCCCTCCATCCTAGTGTTCCAGGACCAATGACATATCAGTGCCATTTTATTATCGTATTTGTACAGTTTTCTGGAAACTTGCTGCAGACCAACAACTGATGACCAGTTTTTCAGGCCATACCTCTGAGTGATACTTTTCTAGATGTTCAGAATTGCCAACTCTAAGGATTCCTGACTGCTGGGTGCATTGGCTGCAGCTTCCAAGAGTTGAACTCCAGAACATTTAGAGAACCAAAGGTTGAGAACCATTGCTCTAATGAATTGCTTTTACTTGTTCCTTCAGGGTCGTAAAATGTGCTTTCTGCCCATTAAGAAATACACTTGTTTGCCTCTACATATCCCCTTCTAGTTTCCAGGGTAGGTTACGCTTCTGTCCCAGATGCCACACTTGTAAAATTAATCTCTCTATTTCTGCTTTATGTGCAACAATTTTAGTTCCTGCTGGCTATAAACAACTGATCATAGTGTCCCAAAAGGGGAAATGGCTGAAGTTCTAATTACCTATGAATGGAAAACATAATGGCTTAAGATGAATCTGTTTTCTTCATGATGGATTTACCTTTGTTAGGGCAAACAAAATAAATAACACATTAACATCTGGTAATCCTAATTTCCCTGTTTGCAAACAATAATTATGGAGCTCTTGAAATGGAATATGGAAATAAAACATGCCTGGTCCTGGTGCTCACGTACAATTAAAATGCTTCATCATGAAGTTAATCCTCCCCTGTGTAGACATTATCCTCCCTTGTCCTATGCAATTTAAAAAGAAAACAAGACAGGAAAAAAATCATAATAAGTAGGAGAATCTTTATGTCTCAACAAAGCCATTGGGTTGGTAGATTCAACCCGTGATTGGAAAGAAAATACAGATTGTTTCAAGGCAAAGCAAGAAAAAAGTTGCATATAACATCCTGAGTCAGAGCTGATTCTCTGCTGTGGCCTTTGCCTGATGCTGTCTGATAAATAAATCTTGAGTGAATTCTATCATTCAGGAAAAGCCAACAGTACACCACTCCCAGACCTCTGCAATTTCAGACCAGAATCCTGGGGGTGAACTTTTTCTAAGGTTATGCAGCAGTGAGGAAAGACCAAAATCTATCAGTTCTGAGCAACCTTTTTCTCCAGGGCCTAACTTCCTTCATTGCTGCTCAGGTCTTTTACATCCTGCTCCCATGCTACTTGTACCAATGAGGTTCACCAACTGGATGTCTGAATGTTTTCTCGTGCCTAAAATATCCGGCATCTGGAAAACCAGCACTGAAGGATGAAGAATTCTAGCCCTCTTAGTGTGCTAGCTTTTCCACAAGTGTGTTGGTTTTTGAGGCCTGCGAATCAAGGAGAGAGAGAGAGGGAAGGAAAAGAAACTAGAAATTGACTTCTGCTTCTGGTGTTGCAAAAACCATTTGGGGAAGGACGACACAAGGTACATTCAGGGGCTGCACCCTGCCTCCAGGCAAAACCTCCATTCCTGGAGGCTGCTAAGAGTAGATGTAGCAATTTTGGGGCTGACTTTATATGAAGGCGGGTGCTTTGTAAAGGGTGTAATAGAACTATCTGCCTTGGTTTTCAAATACTTTGGTTTCTAGCTGCCTAGGACCCCATATTTAGACAGATCTAATATTTAGATAGATCAAGGTAATTCTATATTTAGACAAATTTAAATTTGTTGTTAGAAAGTTTAGTTGGCTCCTTGTTTCATTGAATATTTTTATCTATTCTTGTTTTATTTATATGTTGGCTGGAATCTTATATCATCTACTTAGTTAAGTATACTTAGTATATGGAGCCCTGGTGGCGCAGTGGTTAAATGCCAGTACTGCAACCACAAGGTTGTGAGTTCGATCCTGCCAGGCTCCAAGGTTGACTCAGCCTTCCATCCTTTCGCAGGTCGGTAAAATGAGTACCCAGCTTGTTGGGGGCAATTAGCTAAAAATACATTGTAAACCACTTAGATAACACTAGTTGATAGGCGGTATAGAAATAAATAAATGCTATGCTATATTTAATCCTGTTGCACTACGATAATTAAAAAAAAACCCTAAGTATATTTAGTTATGGTGTGCTTAACTAAATAATGTCTCCTGGCCCCAAACCTAACAGAAATGCCACTCACCTGTGCTCCAGTGGCTGACAGAATAGATTTCCTTCTCCCCATGCACCTGATACCTGGTAAAGTAGGTTTGGATGAGAGTTAAGGTTGTGGCAATAGTGTCATAATCATGACTAAGCAGTGATTATGCTCATGAAATAGTTATGGATGAGTAAGTCTAGGTAATTGTTTAGTATTCACAACTATTGTGAGGCTGTTGCCACAATTGTAACCCCCCCATTTACTTCCCTTGTCATCAGCTGCACTGAAGGACATCAGTTCTGCCAGTGATTGGACTGTGGGTAAATGACATTTTCATCAGGCTTGGAGGGGGCAAGGGTCAAGCCAAGAGACCTTACTTTGTTAAGTATAATTAACTAAGTATACTTAATTAATTAACTGATTCTGGATTCCAGGCATTGTTGCTTATTCCAATGTTTTTTTAAAAAAAATCTTTTTATTAAGCCCCTTTGAGCACCATGTTGTGAGGCATGATAAAAATCTGAAACCTAAATACAAGATACAAAAGTTACAGAGATTCCTGTTGGTTTTTTGGTTCCTATTAATGGATAGAAACCTTCTCCAAGCATGTGTCCAGCTACATGGGGATATCTAAATCAGTTGCAATGTATGTGTAAATCTAGCAGCTACACGGGAACAAAATGTTTCTTTCCAGTTACTGGTTTTGTGGAAGAGATCTATTTATGTGGTCAAAGCCCTCACAGCCAAGACTTCCCATGTGGTTGTGGTACTTGTACGCATACCACAGCATCATAGAAAAGCGGTATCAGGTACTGTGTGCCTATGTTTAAAGGTGTGACACTGGGGTTATTTGTTAAAAATTATTGCCTTGGGTAGATCGTAGGCATTTTCTGACTCCAGTGGAAGGTTTTGACTGGCATCCTGTTATTGACATTCGCATGTGCAACTCATATTATGTATGTGAGGCAAATTATGCTCCATAGTGCAATTGACATATTCTGCTGACAGAGGCAGAATTGCATATACAGCAATGTTGTGGTTGTGCATTGCGCATCGCTTATTGAGCACTGGATAATTGAAGCCTGTCATTGATACATGCTGCACAGTGTTGCTGTTCTGCATCCGAGTTGTGTAGTGCTGACGTGCCATATTTATGCTCTGCTAGAGGGCTGTTGGATTGCAGCCCTTCATTGTTAGCAGTAGGGTTTCTGTTGTGGTTCAGGTTAGTGGATTGGGTTTAGTATACATATCTTTCATTTCCTGAATACCTTGTCAATTCCACTGTCTTCTCTGAATGGGTCTAACCTACTGACAACCAGCGTGTGTTGCTTCTGTGTCTCATCATAATGGTTTCCCAAAAAGCAGCATGGAACATTTTTGGTCCAATTATTTTGGCTGGAACAAAAACATTCCACAGTAGCAAAAAAACAGTAGATATGTTGGGACAGGGTTTTTTTCTCTCTCTCCTGTCTTTGTTTTGAACAGCAAGAGTTTAAAATTTGGGATATTGTTTACATCTGTTCTGGAAACAATTCTATAGAACGCCTACCTTTTATGGATTTAGTAATCAAACAGGGATCTGTGGGACCAAAATGTCTCATTCTGGTTCATGAGGGTTAAAAAAGGAAACGGGTGTCTGAAAATACTCTCCTAATCTATATGGCTCCTGTATTGCACAGACACACATTCAGCCTGAGTGTTATAGTTTGAGCTGTCATCTTGGTAAACAAGAGGAAAAAGTTTGGAAGACGAAAGTCACAGATCGCAGCCACAAAACATAACTGCTTTTTGTGCAGGTTGAACACATCCTTATAACTTTTCCCTTGTCTTTAGGGTTTTCTCATTCAGCATTTACTTTTGGTATCGAGAGCCATATCAGCCAGTCTAACATCAATGGTGCTTTGGTGCCCCCAGCTGCTTTGATATCCATCATCCAGAAAGGCTTGCAGTATGTAGAGGCAGAAGTCAGTATTAATGAGGTAAGGAAATCTCTCCTCTACAGAAGGTTTTATAGGTTTCCTTGCAATGTGTTGAACTGTCGTTCATCTTCTTCCCCTCCTGCTCATTTACCAGTATATCGGATACTGTCTTGTTTGTATTCTTCAGACATTTTCTTTATTGAATAAGCTAGAGCTTTATAAAATTATGGAGTTCAAATTAGGACCGTCTTTGGCATGTGGCATCTGATGCATACGGAAGGAGGAGATGCTACCTGGAGATAACTTCCCTAGACCAGAATGTTAATCAGCTAGTTACCAAATATAAAAAGATTCTTAGTATTTCAAGGATAGATTCCTTGTGATGAAGTTCTGGAAAGGCATAAGGAATGTATTTGTTTTTCCCCAGAGAGAGGCACTCTTGTGTGAGTGTGAAATGTTTGAATACATCTGTTTACAGTGCATGCATATTAAAGGAGTTGCTGCTGCTTCATTTAGGAGGTCAGACACACACCAGTTAAATTATCCAATAATATTAATGAGACAGTGGAGCAAATTGAGCAGAAGTGCATGGTGGTTTTTGTTTGCTCTCATTTTGCCTGATCTGTTTCTGAAGCAGATTTATTTTGAATACATGTTCTGCTTTATCCCACAGAACAAAGACGATTTGCTGCAATTGTTTTCTTTCTTCCCCAGCTTTTATCAAGTGATGAATCATTACCTTTGCCTGCTAGTTTATAGCTAACCCTTCCACATGGGAATAAAGTAAATAAGTACAATTCAGTTCCCAATCAGATTATTTTCCTCCCACTCCCTTTCCATAATGTGAAATTTTCCTCTTGAGTGATTATTAACCAAGTGTATGTTCATCGTCCTTCATTCCAGATGGTTGTCCAGTTTCTTGTGTCTCACATTAGGAGCCTTTTTTTTTGAAAATTCACTTAAGACCCAGTCGCCAAGTGAGCATTTCAATCACTTTGGATATGTCTCTTCCTTCTCTTTCAAAACAGAAGAGAGAGAGAGTTCACAACTTTCACCGAAAATAAATTCATTTTCTGTGGGAGCAGCGTAAAACCAGATCAAGTTACAAGGATAAACGAGGGAGACATCCTCTCACAGGGAGTTCCTGAGCAGCTAAAAATACACCAGAGGATATGTCTGCATAGACAATTTTTGTGAGATCACATTTGACTAGGACCTACATGTTGAATTTTCTTTTCTAAGCTGTTAATAGTAGAAATTTCTTCTCCTGAAGTGCATTTGCAGATTTTCTTTATAAAATGTTTTAGTTCCTGTGGGCAAGATATCACTTCTTGTTTATTTATCCTTGAAGATTGGAATAGGGAGAGTACAGTTTTTGGGCTGCATGTAGCCCTAGACCCCCTCAGTTTTTTACAAAGATTCCTCCATTCCCCAAGGCCATTTTCACATGGGGGTAGAACCCTGCGGTGCGATGACCGGAGACGGAGGTCATTCACACCGCGGGCTGCGCTAGCGCGGTTGGAAAAGATGAGGCGCCACACCTCCAACCACTCTAGCGCAGCCGCAGGGGTGGCGCTGCGAGTTTTTTTAAAAATCACCTTCCCATGTGGTTTTTATGAAACTCGCCCGCACTAATCCGTGGCAGCTCCCAGTGAGAATCTGCAGAGACACGGTAGCGCGTCTCTGCAGATCTGCCCGGGGGCGGGCTTCCGGCTGGCACGCTGCCCTGATTGGCAGAGCACTGCCGGAAGCCGCCAGCTGTTTTGGGCGCCGTGGAACGCCACCAAAATTCGGCGGCATGTGAAGCGGCGGAACCGCGCTCCCCACAGGGATGGAGCAGGGACGGAGCAAAATGCAAGCAGGTAAGCTCCGCCCCGTGTGTGCTGCCCCGTTTCGGCCCCCCCACATGCGAAAAGGGCCCAAGTGTCATTGAGGGGACAGAGAGTGCACTTTCCCATGTTTAAAATCATGCCGCCGCCACCAGCACCACCACCCCAACCAGAATGCTAGCAGTCAGTGACCCCAAACTGGAAGAATTGATGGTCTGACTGTATAAGCCAGTTTCATAGACATTTAACTGGTTAGTTGACCTGCTTTCCAACTCTGTACTTGTATGTATTCCTTCTCTTTGAATGACAGTTATTATTGCCTGCGTTGCAGGGATTCTTGGCACTGGAGTGAGCAAGATAAATTTTGGGAATTGTACTGTGCTGTAGGCAAACGTTCTGTATAAACCATGCTTCGTAACATATTCAGGTTTTATGTTCCCCAACCTGAAGGTCTTGTAACAACTCTCACTTGTCACTAGATAATCTTTTTTCCTCACCATTCCTGTCTCCAAATTAGGATGGTACGTTGTTTGATGGTAGGCCGATAGAATCGCTCTCACTGATAGACGCCGTAATGCCAGATGTGGTACAAACAAGACAACAGGCCTATAGAGACAAGCTCGCACAACAACAGGCGGCAGCTGCAGCAGCAGCAGCTCCAACAAATCAACAGGGGTCTGCCAAAAATGGCGAAAATACTGCTAACGGAGAGGAAAATGGAGCCCACACTATAGCAAGTAAGATGGTGGTGGTCTTATGAGAAGGATTCAGATTTCACGAGAAACTGTCTGCATAAAATATATGAATGTTCTGTTGTTCATTTGATGTCTTCAGTAAAGCTTCACTGAATGTTTGTAAATAGTTGAGAGGCAAAAGGGTGGCGTAGTGCATAGTGTGGAAGGCTTTTGTGGTACTCAGATGATTCTACCCTTTTGGCTTCTATATTTTTCAGCATTCAGAATCTGCAGGTGCTGTGCACCCTCAGTGCTCCTACTGCTGTATCATTCTTTAAAGTCTCGTTGTGGGAGTGATCCCAACCAATCAGGAATGTACTGATGGGAATAAAAACATAACTTGCCATGCAGCTAGTCAAAGTATGTTATGGGTGTAAGTATGCCCACTCATGCACACACACAGTCTTGAAGATGATGTTTGGTGAAAATTTGAAGCAAG
The DNA here is from genome assembly GCA_948472985.1 of Iguana delicatissima. Taxonomy (NCBI): domain Eukaryota; kingdom Metazoa; phylum Chordata; class Lepidosauria; order Squamata; family Iguanidae; genus Iguana; species Iguana delicatissima. Next base: position 48,378 of record CAOKZL010001519.1, read on the forward strand.
TCTTCAAGTTTTTCACATCTTTGGAGGACAGGCTCCCTCCTACCTCCCATCCTGAACTGTAGTCCAAAGAAGTAACTTCTCCAGCTCTAAATGCAGTGTAGGTCCGCTGCAAACACCCATTTCTGCTATTACAGCAGAACATCTTTCTACCAGAAGAATCACTTCCAGGTGGCTGTAGCTATAGCCATAAAACCTCCAGTCATTCTTAATGGAATGAGTCCTCAGGGACAGCTAGGATGGAAATCTTGACTTGTTTTTCATCCTGCTATTGTTTTAGGGAAGTATGAATGAATGGATTTCTCAAAACCTTTGAGCAATTTACAGAAAGAAGAATACAATCAGTACACACATTCAAAATCTAAAGTTGGGCTGAGCTGAGATTCGTCTTGTGTGGCCTGTTTTTTATTGTTAGTATCACCATGGCCTGCTGATTTGTTTTAAATTTCAAAGTAAAAGTTCTTAATCAGCCCTCTCAATGGTTATAAGATAAAGCTAATGAGCAAGCTCTTACTTAAGACCTAAGTATCATGCAGGATCAGACTATGAAGATGGTTACCAGCAACAAGCAAGTATAGACGATCTGCTAGAAATGAGCCTCCTGTCTGCTGGACAGTTCACAGTCTACCTTTTCCTGAATGCTTTCTTAGAAGTATTGCTTACTGTGGGAGAGGGCTGTTGCCAAAACCCTTTCCTTAAAAGTATTGCTAAAGTATTTCCTGCAAAGGCTATATATGTTTTGGTTTTGCAAAGTTATCACTTTGTCTTGTACATGGAAGAAACACAGATTCTTTTAAAAAAAACAACAGCAGTCTTCATTCCTTTCCATGATTGGACTTGGAATACACACCCTTCATGTAAAGGATTGAGAATATGATGTGCTAACCACCCCTACTGGCTGAAAAGGCAAATGATATTGCCTGTCTTCACAAGAAGGAACATTTTTCGCTACTGTGTTAAATAGCAGTGATGTTGGAATAACATATTTTCTCTCTGTCTTTCTCTGTTGGCAAGTGTACACTTTCAGAAGGATCCCTTGTAAATTTGTCTGCTGGCATGCAAAGGTTGTCTTTAACTTTGGCTTCCCTAGGCACAGAATGGGTTGACAGGCGAAAAAATAGCTTATCTCCCCTGCATTGCTCTATTAGTTTAATTCAACATAATCTTTTGTCACTTAACTTACTAATTTTATAAACATCAGAAAAGTTTGGGCACTAATATATGCAAAGAAAAAAGGTGAATTTTCCTTGGTAAACCATTTTGTGTTGCATTCCAAGATGATGTAAGTTTAATATGACTTCTTTTCTGAATAAAGAAATTGCTTTTATGATTAGTTATGTTTGGCCACATAGACACATTTAGTGTAGCTTGTTGAATGTGGTAAGCATACTAAGTATGGGAAGAATGAATGGTTTATTGCAATATTTAAAGCAAACAACAGTGATTATGTAGCATTTGTCAAGCTTTCCCTAATGTGGTCCCCCCCCCAGTGTTCTAAACGACAATTCTCAAATTCCATGACCTTAGGTTTGGCTGGACGGAGCTGTTAGAAATCATAGCATCTTAGAGTGGAAAGGGGACCACAAAGGATCTCTAGTCCAGTCCCATGGTATGTAAGAATACACAACTAAAGCACTCCTGAAAGATACCTGTCCAACTTCTGTTATTAAAGAACTAAAAAAAAGAGTTCTTATTCAACCTCTGATGTTGCTCAGATGTTTTGGAAAACTGTGTTATGCTGTCCATTGCACCAGTCTGGTCTGCAGACTGAGTGGCTTAAAACTAGTTTGGTTGCACCAATAGCCAGATGCTCTGATACTCAGATACAATAGGATTAATCATAATACCCCAAGGGATGGGAAGAGTCAGGGAACAGGAATAGATCTGAAAGGAGACAACAGATGAAGGCAAGGCTGTGGAAGCTTATTGAAAACATTGCCAATGAATCCACTTTCCTGGTCCATCAGGAGTCTGTGTTGTGTAAGGTGGGAAGGAGATGTACCAAGATTAGAATGGATGAGTCTTTTTTAAAAGAAAGAGTTACTGAAATCAGCAGATTGTTAGAGATGCAATCCCACTAATGCCCCCTTAACATATATGTTTTGGAGCTGTTGCGTAGTTGCTTCATTTTGGGTGGAACTAATTAGGCAAATAAGTTTGGTCCTTTTTAGTATTTAGAGATGTGGATGCTCTTTTGAATTATTCACCTGTGTATTAGAAATTAATGAAGGGCCGGCTGAAATGCATTTTTTGGGGCACCCTTTTTGACTGCTTAAAGATTAATGCTTCAATATTGGAAAGATAACTTTCCTCCAATTGTGATACGGTGGATAGAAGACCTAATACTTGCAACATTTGAAAGACTGTTATATGGACAAAGCTTACAAATGGACTTTTGGACATTTGATCAGCTTTGATAGAAACTTACTATTAATGTGGTTTTCCTCTTGTATTTTTATTTTTCTGCTTTTTTATATTGGAATATTATAGTATGTAACTGAGAAACTTCCTTATGTATTTCTGCTATCCATTTAATAATACAACAAAATTTATAAACAAGAAAAAAATGGAAGGGTTAGTAATGAAAATGATCAGTAATAATTCATATGCCTCCTCTTGTGTCCTTTTGTGCAGATAATCATACAGATATGATGGAAGTGGATGGTGATGTTGAAATCCCTCCTAACAAAGCAGTGGTGCTACGCGGCCATGAATCTGAAGTATTCATCTGCGCTTGGAACCCTGTTAGTGACCTTCTGGCCTCAGGGTATGTTTCCCCTAACAAAATCCCAAATGGGTTTGAACAAAAGATCCTATAGGGCAGTGGTTCTCAACCTGTGGGTCCCCAGATGTTCGTGGACTTCAGCTCCCAGAAGCCCTAGCCACTATGGTCAATGCTCAGAGCTTCTGGGAGCTGAAGTCCACAAACATCTGGGGACCCACAGGTTGAGAACCACTGCTATAGGGTGTCTCTTTTGTTTCTGTGCCTGTGAATGTGTGTCATGAGAAATCCATAGCGTGAATACAGGAAACCATCAGTTTTAATCTCCATAATAGCATTTGGGCATTTTCCTTCAGTGAAGTCATGAAGCAGAAACATGATGGGAACAAGAGGTGGGGGAAAGCTCTAAGACTTTTTTCCAAGCAGAAGCAGTGGTGTCATTGGCATGAACACTAGAGTGATTGATGGATTCTCTTGGCAGGACAGTGAAGTGTTACTAAGGTTTGCAGATTTTACAATTGCTTGTGACAGAATAGCACAGAGGAAGTTAATGAGAAAAAGCAGATGTCTACTTGTTATGGATAGACCTCTTAACTTACACTTAACAGTATAAATGGTAATGTTTATTTGCAAAATAGTTTGTATTTATTATCAGACAGAAAAATATGCATTTCATCTGGTTGAAGATGATTTCTTACAAGTTTGGTTGTGTAATACAATTTGAACCTATGCAGTCAGAAATAGACACAACTTATTAGAACAGAGTTCACATCAGGCTGCATAGGACTGTAATCATGCCAATCCTAGTAAACTGGATAGTAAGGCCAGGTACTGCTGCTCTTTTTAATGTGTCTTTATGTGTGTTGTCATTATGAGCTCCTGCAGATCAGAATATATCTTGACACTATTGCTTTTGTTGGCCACCATCCATTGTTGCTGTTGTTGTTTTCAAGGAAAGAGATTTTGATTTGTTTCAGTAATATTAACAGGCTCTTCTCTGGTCTGTTGCAAAAGCCTGCATTCTGATATGGATAAATTTTCTTCTAAGCAATCAAATCATGTTTTGCTATCATAGATTAGATCTAGAGCCGCTGAATCAGTGTGGAGCCTATTGTTCATATGCAGCTCCCCTAGACCTGCCAGTGCAGACTCCAGGAACCCACCCACCCTACTGTAAACCTGTGGGGATGAACTGGCCGTTTAAACACTATCTTGGCCAAACTCTTTTTTAAGCGGGGGGTGAAATAGTTACTTAGGAATGATACTTTAAAATACTCAACTAGTCACTTCCTGTTTTGCGAAAGAAGAAAGATATTTCAGGCATTTAAAAGGCCCAGGGTGTGCCGAAATAGCCTGTAAGTGGCTACTCACGGCTCTACCTGCCAAGTACCAGTTACACATCTTCAGAGAAAGGGATACGTGGACCATCCACTTATCTTCTGACCACATAACCATCAGTCTTCTTTGCTAACAGAAAATTCCTATAGTCTTAAATTCCCAGAAGGCTAACCCACAACATAGTACAGTCCTGTCCCAGGAGAAAAGTGGGATATAAATAAAATAAAATGAAATAATAGTAAGTGTTAACAATATGCAATCTTCAGCATGCTTAGTGCCATCTTGGGTTTATTTGGATACTTTCTGAAGTTACTGTCACCCTTCAACTAAAGTCATTACACCACTTGTGGACTGCATTGCTGTTCTGTCTCTATTCATTGGTCAGTTCTCCCCATGTAGCTGACATGGCAAATAACAGTCTGTTGTCCTCCTTTTATGGACATTCTCCCATGGTTCTTTAAGCATGATTGTTTGAGCAGTAAGGCCAGTCCAGAGATCCCTTCCTTTTTCCCCAGTGTGACTTTTTGGCTCTTTGCAGTGAGGAAAATGTTAAGCATGTTGTTGCTAATGACATGAAAAATTGGCCCTTGGGTCAATAAGCATGAGTTGTATTTAACTTTACTAAATTAGCTATAAGTTAGTTTGAGGGACTGTTGTAAAATTACTCTGATACTGAGAATGGCAGTGCAACTATCTGTGTTTTTGTTGTTCCAGGGTTCTTTTCAAGTTCTCAAAGGGGAGGGAAATAAACCTGTTCATTTTGCAGATCTGGAGATTCTACGGCAAGAATATGGAACCTCAGTGAAAACAGTACCAGTGGGTCAACACAGCTGGTTCTTCGGCATTGTATACGAGAAGGAGGGCAAGATGTACCAAGCAACAAAGATGTGACTTCCTTGGATTGGAATGTAAGCAGAAACTTCTAAGTGTACAAGTAATCCTGTGCTGCAAAAGTTTGGCTTTTTAGCTACAAACATTTCAGTGTCTGATGGTTGTTTATTGAGGAATTGTGAATTTTGGATGTTCTTTTTATTGCTGCTGTAGTGCTATTGATGTTTATGATATCTGTTAAAAGAAATGCCTTGCTGGAATGGCATATATGGGACATCAATGCAGTTGAAGCCCAGTAGGGTGTAGGCTTATCCAAGAACTTGTTCAGCAGCTCCCCTACTCTATGCAGGAAGGACCTTTGAAAATGCAGTGGACTTTCAGAAGTGGCTTGTGATAGATTAGTGGAGCTCTAAAGTCCAAGCAGGCATGCACAGTCCCTGATGTTTAAATTAACTGTCTGGAACATGACTCTTGACAATGGAGGTAAATGCAAGGAGGCAGGAAACAGAAAAGACAAAGTGCAGCTACAAACAAGCTTCATCTATCATTAGTACTACATATGTAGTTTTAACAGCAAAAACTTTGAGAAACCAAAACTGATGGTGAAATAGCACTGGCACAGATGAAGTGAAGTATAAATCTGTCTTAGCTGTTCATCTCGGCACAATCCAAGAACAGTTTTTTCTAGTTAAGTCCTTGTGCAAGAAAGACTCATCCTGGAAGAGGACTTTGGAAAACAGTGTAGGGAGTTCTCAACTGTAGATAAAGACTTTCAGCAGGAAAAATGAGCAAATATTTACAAGCTTCAGTGTTGGCCTTTGTGGATCCTCCCCCCACTACACCCACACATCCCAGGCTAGTGATATATTATCACTTCTGGCCCACAATTTGCACAATTTAGAGTAATTTTTTTTCTGGAGTATTGATGGGGTGCTCAGTAAAAACACCACATTTGTGACTGGTTTGGGTATGTTTGGAGCAGTTTTGAGATGACAAATGATATGAAAATTGGCCTGGGAAAATATTATTTTGGTATGGCTTTATATGGCTTTAGAGGACTGTTGGTGGGCTTTTGGAGAGAGGTTCAGGAGCTATGGTAGTGGAGACCTAGCTCACAGGGCACACTTTTCCCATCCCTGCTTTTGTTATGTGCCTTCAGGTCATTTGCAACCTATAGTGACACTAAGGCAAAGCTGTCATGGGGTTTTCTTGGCAAGATTTGTTCAGAGGGAGGTTGTCTTTGCCTTCCTCTGAAGTTGAGAGAGTGTGACTTGCCCAGGATCACCTAGTGGGTTTCTGTGGCTGAGCAGGGATTTGAACGCTCATCTCCAGAGTCACAGTCCTGCGCTCAAACCATTACACCCTGAGTCTAGCTACAATAACTAACTAAAATAGTAGGGTTTAGAAGCCACACCTAGCTCACAGGCCATGCCTTTTTCCACTTTAGATGGAGCAATTCTTGAAAAAATTTCTCTTTTATGTGTGCAAGAGAGAGAATGAGAGAAGGAAAAAGAAGGGGATTTAATGAACACTTTCCAAATTAGCACTGTTGTTCAAGAGTCAAGGCACTGTTCACAAAGGGCTCATAGGAAAGTGCCTCAACCCATTGGTCTATCTACCCCAGTACTGTGGATACTGACTGGTAGCTTCTCTCAAGGGCTTCAGGTAGGGTTCTCTCCAGCCCTGCTTCAGAAATGGTAGAGAGTGAACCTGAGATCTTCTCCATGCAAAACATGAGTTCTACTCCTGGGGTAGAGCTTTTCATTGGGAACAAGACTAGGGTTGCTTGTCAGATTTTGTCCAAAGCAAAATACAGAATTGAGCTTGGAAGTCTCTTTTTGGACAAAAACATCTAGGAAATTTCAAGGGAAGCAGTGAGATAATCCGTAAGGTTTTTTTCTGGAGAGTTCCGAAGAACTGTAAGTGACACTGTGTCACTTATTGATTGCTTACTATTTGTTTATTAGTATTTATTATGTATTTTTATTATGATTTATTCATTTAGATTTTTGAACTTCAGTGCTAACAGACCAGTTAACTGACAGGCCTGTGTCTTACTGCACAGCTCTTTGAAGATTCACACTCAGGATCACAAATTCCATCTTTCTGTACTCCATTTCATTTTGTCCCAGTCTCAGTCCTGTGTTGTTGTTGGTAACAATGATGATGATGGTGTGCCCTCAAGTACCCAAAGCTGAACCTATCATGGAGTTTTCGTAGCAAGATTTGTTCAGAGTGCATTTACCATTGCTTTCCTGTGAGAATGTGACTTGCCCAAGGTCAGTCAGTGGCCAAGCAGGGATTTGACCCCTACTTTCTGAGAGTCCAGTCCAGCATTCGAGCCACTATACTATGCTCTCTCTCTGTCAGGGCACCTGAAGCAGCAGATTGAAATCCACAAAAGAGCATGCTAAAATGATTGAGTTAGTTTCAAAGTTGATGTTAGATCCTCCCCGTCCTCACAACTTCCTCACCTCTGTTATAGTAAGTCATTGTGTCTCTGTCTGCTTGTGGGTGATGGATATATAGTGGACTTACCCAGAAACTTGCTACAGGAGTGGAAAAACCATAACTCTCAGGTTTGGGGCTTTGGCATCATTAAATATAATAGTGCATGAGATACATCATGATCCTAAGTATATCAGACAGAAACTTTAAGTTCAGTGAGGCTTTCTTCCAAATAGGTGTGCATAGCGTTACAGCTGCAGCGTCTGTTCTCACTAGGAGGCACAAACATTCTCAGTGAAAGTGCTAGACTACTTAGTTCTGTTCTACCGGATAAAAGTGTAAGGACTGTAAATTTCCCCCACAGAGCGAAGGTACACTTCTAGCAACGGGGTCATATGATGGATTCGCAAGGATATGGACTAAAGATGGTGAGTACTCTGCTTTCCCAGTAGTACTGTTACTTTGTGTAACCAAAAAGAAGCGAGGGGAGAATGAATTTGTAATTAATTCAATCTTTAATTTGCAGGTAATCTTGCCAGCACGTTAGGGCAACATAAAGGTCCCATATTTGCATTGAAATGGAACAAGAAAGGCAACTTCATTTTAAGTGCAGGCGTGGATAAGGTGAGAAGACTTATTTAATATTCACTGTTGCAGAATTAAAATGTGAAGTGTCAACAGTCACGGAGTTATGCTAGCAGCTAAGAGACAGTTAAGCCCTGGGAGAAACTTCCTGGGTTTAGGAATAGTAATCTTTTGTATGACTTGATCAGGCCTGTCATGTAGCCACTGATTCATATGCAGTGCAGACAGCAGATATGATCTCTTGATGCCAGTGCAAATTGCAATTTATTTCCGTATTATGGGGTAGAAATCATCAAATAATGAATTTATAGAAGCAGGTGAGAGCTCTCATTGTTGATATGGCTTAAGACTAGAGCAAGCAAATATAAGGCAAATCAGAAAGAAAATGTGATGCTGTTTGCATATGATGTCCCCCTCAGCTCCCTCTTACTGTCCTAGGGCCTGTTCCATGCATGCTACACAGCAGGAAGCCCAAAGTTGTTGTGCAGTGTGTTCACAACAGAACGACACACCACTTCACCAAGTAGGCATACAAGATGCTTGTTTTAGCAAATGTGTCACATGCCCTTTTCAAGATATATTTAAAGTGAAGGCTGTAACATTTAGTTGAGAGATTAGTTTTAAATAAGGAAAATGATAGGCCAAAATTGTGCCGTCAGTTGAGCAGCACATTTCACTGCTGCTGCCACTACGACTTTGATTTTCTTTGCATGCAGGGTTATCTTGTGTGGACTTCAGGGTAACCCAGTTTGGCACAATTTTGCCATGTACTTTTGCACACTTCTATAAGGCACTGTTATAGGGGGGTGGAGTGTCACTCAAGAGTGAGAGAGGACAGGAGAAAGGAATAGCAGAGCCTAGCATTTGCTTCTGATTTCTTTTCAATAAAATATGTGCACATGTATGTGTGTGTGTATGAGAGAGACAGAATGTCCAAATAGACTGAAAGTGCAGTGGATGCCGGAAAAGTTCTGTTTGCAATAGTTCTACCATGCAGATTATACAGACGGCATGCTGAAGAAAGGCAGCCATATATTTTAAGTTTTAGTGCATGAAGGAAAGTGAAAGTTGAAGAGTGACCAGTGGAAAAAGTGGAAGTGGAAGAATGACCAGTGGAAAAAGAAAGAATGGCTTTTTAAAAAAAACTTCTAAAAACTTTCATACCACCCATTTCTGAGAGCTCCAGCAGAGTGGGTTACGTGTATTTGGGGATGACTGGTGGAGAACAAATATTTGAGGTAAAATAAACTGAAATTAAGGGAGAGGGGTATTAAAAAGAAATAATAATTTAAAAAAGAAAATATCAGGGGCATACTAGGAACTACTTTATGCTAATAGAAGTATGTGGAGTGTATCTTTTTGGCAGTTTTTTAAATGGTGAGCCTGTCCTTACAAAACATACAGTCCTGGGTAATGTTTGTCCAGCATATTTTAGCAGTGGGACAGGGAAGATCTGTAAAGCAATCTTGCGTTTTAAAAAAAATATTATTTTGTTGTTTTAAATTTAGACCACGATTATTTGGGATGCCCATACTGGAGAAGCCAAACAGCAGTTTCCTTTCCATTCTGGTATGTATTTCTCTTCGAAAGAATAAATTACTCTTCTAAAGAAGAAAAGAGACAAATAGCAGTGAAAACCAATTTTAATTTCCTCCATAGGTCTTCCCCCTGCAGCCCCCTCCTCGTACAGTCAGGCCTCCATATCTGCAGATGCTGTATCCACAGATTCAACTAACCACAGCTTGAAAATGCTTGCCCCCCCAAAAAAAAATCCAAAAAGCAAACTTTGTTTTTGCTATTTTATTTAAGAGATGCCATTTTACTACCTAATGGGACTTAAGTATAATGAGACTTAAGCATCTGTGAATTTTGGTGTCCATGGTGGGTCCTGGAACCAAGCCCTAGCTGATACTGAGAGCCCACTGTACACCCAAATATCTTTGCTAGACAATGAGAGAGAGATACTCAGAGTACATCATCCCTTTCCCCATGTGCTGTAGTTGGATCATCTTGGGAAAAGGAGTAAGTGTGAGTCCCTGTCATGTTGGTTTATATTAGTGCTTTGAAAAGTTACTTTTTGACTATAATCAGGGGGATTCTGGAGCCTATAGTACAAATAATTAACTTTTCTAAGCTCAAATTGAGATCTCCTTTTCTCTCCCAATTCTCTGTCAAAAAAATTTGGCCAGGCTCCTTTTGCCTCTATACTTTCTTGGTTAAATTGTTGGTGTGTGTTGCCTACTGCAGCCCATTTAAGTAGATCTTGATTTCATCTCAATCTAATGTTATCCCATGAACAATACCTTTCCAAGATTACTTTGTACTTTATCCCACTCAGAATACACTTGCCTTGATTGTACCATTTTGCCAGGGTTGAGTAATAGTTAGATGGGGCACCATTGGTTTCTGAAGACATCCACAGAGCTTTGTGGCAAGCAGCAGTCTGAACCTGTCTTTCCCATATCTGCACCAGGGATGTGTCTGCATTTGACCCCAGCTGGCTCTTGGGACAACGCTGATGGGTCTCTCTGGCATTGAAGCCTTTCCAGAAGAAGTACGGGGGCAGGACACAGCATTGTTTTTTTTTTTTTTTTGGCTACTGCAAAAACAGTTTGAGAACTTCAGCACAATAAGACAGTGTTGTCAGTATCTTCTTATTCCACCACAGGCCTTAGGCATGTGAAACACTAGACTCTATGAGAGAGGCCCCCCAACTTTACAGGGCTGTGAAGACACTGTCCTGTTGATATACTGAAGGCTTTCTAAGATGTGCAAAGAGACTTAGTCTCACTAGATCTTGTTATGCTTTGTGCAGAATTGTACAGTCCATCTCCTTGTTCACACACCGTTGTACCCAAAATTTGCCAGTTTTAGTATATCGGATCTCTAGGTCATAGAAATAGTATAAATAGTCCAATCACTTTCTCATTGCCATTGTCCCTGCAATCATAGGGAGGATGAGACGTTTCTTCTTACCTTTGTCCTCTTTCTATCAACAGCACCAGCATTAGATGTTGACTGGCAGAGCAACAACACATTTGCCTCCTGTAGCACAGACATGTGTATTCACGTCTGTAAATTAGGCCAAGATAAACCCATCAAAACCTTCCAGGGCCACACAGTAAGTACACTTTTTTGTTTTGTTATGTTCCACTTATGTACTTGGACCAAGTTTAGAGACATGACTCTTGTTCTTAAAGATGGAGCTTATAATTTTCTTCATGCTCTATAAATACAGTGCCTTGTGTACCTCTACTTTGATGAACTTGTGGTCTAACACCACAGTTCCTGTAACCTGTGCAGTTTAAGTGGAGTCTCTATACCACTGTTCTTAAACTAATTGTCGGATTCTTGAGAAATTATAGATAACCAACAGACTCTTCAAGAGTGAGATGAATTTGCTTAATTCTTAAGAGAAGCAGATGTTGTATGCATTGTACAATTATTGCACTATCTACATTGTACAGTTATGATACTTTTATGGTGCAGAAACAGTGCTATTACTGTCATCAAACGGATGATCTTTGTCAGTCCTAAAGACTGTGATGGATATGGTGTTAAGGAAACAGTATCTTCCAGCCCTAGACTCAAAACCTTTTATCAAAATTGAGTTCCATGGAATGGAGTGGGCTTACTTTCTATTAACTGTGGTTATTGACGATGGGTTCTTAACTAGGGCCCTTTCCGCACGAGGCAGTTAAAATGGGCCAAGGCGTCCTGGCACGGAGGTCATCCGCACCTTGGATTGGACTAGGTGCAGACTATTTAACTTAGTTCCACACCTTCGTCCAATCCAACCCGCCCCCAAGTGGTCCTCCATCGCACAAAGTAAAGACCGGAAAAAACAGGTCTTTACATTTTCTAGAATGTGCCATTGTGTTCCTACTTACCTGTGCAGATGCGCAGGCTTGCACCAGTGCGAACCTGCAATCAGCGGAGGGTGGGCTGTGGGCGTGGCCAGCGTCAGCAGTTGGTCCACTCTCACGAAGCCACCGGAAGCCACCATTTTGAGTCAGAAGCCGCAGGAAGCTGCCATTTTGAGCCGGAGCAGTGTGGATCTACACACCTCGCACTGCTCCAGTTCGCCCTGCACTAATGGAGGAGCCCTGCAGAAGGGCTCAAGGGAAAGTCTGCGTTACTTCAGGCCCAAGAAGAGCCAGTAAGTAACAGCATGGAGCGATTCACTAGCCTCGTGCAGAAGGGGCCTGGGTGGTTGATTCCATTGTAAGAATGCAGCTGACAAGTCCAGTAATTTTGAGATGGGCACATCTTGTTGGGCACGTTCCATTATAGTTTTTACACTACCTTCTTCCATTTTTAAGTCTTCTGTCACATCATTGCTGTACTGAGAGATTTTTTTTATTGCACTCTTTCTTATGGAAAATAAAATAAAAACCAGAAGCCAGGTGAATTTTATTCTCTCTGGTTCGTTTCAGAATGAAGTAAATGCAATCAAATGGGATCCCACTGGTAATCTTTTGGCATCTTGTTCTGATGACATGACTTTAAAGGTAAGCATACAGTGGACTGCTAGGTAGTTTGGGTCTGCAATAAATATTTTATGCTGGAGTTTCTCGGTCACTTTATTTTGGTGGGTAGCTTGTGACATTCTTCCCAGTTAGAACTTTGAAACACCACCTATCAGTCCTGTTGACATTTCTAATCATTTTCTAGACCATAAGAGTTGTGTTTCTGCATCAAATCAAAGTACCCATCAGCTCTGTCTGCAGCATTGGCCAACTGGATCTATCCCATCTCTTTCCCGCGCCATTGGACAATAGAAGGGGTTAAATCAAGAGCTTCCATGAATTTGCTGCTAAAGTCATTTACATCAGTGGCTACCCAATGCATTGGGACTTTTTTTTGTGTGTCCTCTCTACTGCCTGTCAATTCATTTAACTTGCTTTAGGTTCCTGAGGTTGGAGTGGTAGTCATTCTATTTCAGGTTGGCCCAGTTGGTGCCACTGTTGATTTCATTTCAGTGCCAGGTCAAAACTTGACTTTTATTAAAGCCCTGGGGTTTAACTGATTTTATCTCAGTTGTGCATGTGCTATGGCTGCACTATTTTACATTGTTTTAACCTGTTTTAAATTGTCAGATTTTTATTTAAGAAATGATTTGATATATTTTTATTCTTTTACTGTTTTAAATTGGTTTTATTGTAAGCTGCCCTGAGATCTTCAGATATAGGGTGAGATAGAAATAATTAAATAATATAAGGTGTGCTTCTAAAAAAAACTTTTACAGCAGGGATCTTGCTGCCCTCCACATGATAGTCAGCAACTTCTAGCATTCCTCACTTTTGGCTGCACTGTCTAGGCTGCTGAGATATGCAGTCCAACAACATCTGGAGGGCTGTGTGATTACCATCCTTATGTTACAGACTAGAAACATGAGCAGTCTGGCAAAGGAGAAGTGGAGCTCTCTCCCTCTCCTACAAAGGAAATGAAGCCAGTGCAGAAGGCTGGTGAAGCAAAAGGGGAAGTGTGGTCAGAGGATATTGCATTCATCTGAGCAAAATTCCTAGTGGTTAGTACTTAATTTGTAAGTAGTTAGTTACAATACTGCCTTAATCCCCCCATCAATAAATTCAGTATTTCCCAGGAACTAAAGTTGCTATGGCAGCATTTTCACATTAAGACCAACTCAGATTCCATTCATTCACAGGAAGTATACTTTATACCAGTGGTTCTCAACCTGTGGGTCCCCAGATGTTTTTGGACTTTAGCTCCCAGAAGCCCTGAGCATTGACCATAGTGGCTAGGGCTTCTGGGAGCTGAAGTCCACAAACATCTGGGGACCCACAGGTTGAGAACCACTGCTTTATACCAAGGCTGGAAAGCAAGGGCTGTTGTTGTGGTGGTGGTGGTGGTGTACCTTCAAGTTATTTCCAGCTTATGGCAACCTTAGGCAAACCTATCACAGGGTTTTCTGGGACTGAGAATGTGTGATGCGCCCAGGGTCACCCAGTGAAATCAAGCCCTGGTCTCTAGGGTCATAGTCCGATGCACTAACAACTGCACCATATCGTCTCTCTCAAAAAAGGTTGCCAAAGTATAAAATGGAGGTGATTTAATTGTATACTGTTATTGTGTGCCTTCAAGTCATTTCTGACTTAGGACAATCCTAAGGCAAACCTATCAGAGGGTTTCTTTACAAGATTGGTTCAGAGGAGATTAGTTACTGCTTTCCTGTTAGGCTGAAAAAGTATGACTTGCCCATGGGTTTCCATGGCTGAGCAAGGATTTGAATCCTGGTCTCCCAGAGTCTTAGTCCGATACTCAAACAGTTATACTATGTTGGCTGGCTTTAGTGGTTATTTCGAAGAAGGAATATGAGCAGGTGTTCTCTGATTGCATGAAGACCCACATCGGCTGAAATTCCCTCTTCTACACAACCACTTTGGAGGGCTGCAGCTTTTCCTGCTATACATCCCTGTGCCATAGAGAACATGTTTTAAGGACTCCTTGAGCAGTTTTAAGCCTGGGAGAGGCTTGTTTTGAACAGGAAACATATGGTTCATTTCTTGGTGCCAGGGGAGTCCTCTTCTGTATTTAAAACAATCCAGAACCTCCTCAAAAGAATGCCTTGGTGGGGGCATGAGAGACATTTTTTAATTAAGAAAAGGAGGGGAGCACTTACTGTAAAAAAAATAGATGCTGAGAGACTGAAAAATGGCCTTGGGGAAACTGATTGTGGTCCATGCCTGCTTTACACATAGTGGGGATAGTAAGCTGCCATTTTGGTTAGCTTGGCATTAAATGCTTATCTCTTTTGTTTAAATAAGTATCTGTTTTACTTAAACATGGATTTGTGGAAGCCAGAAAACTGCAGTGTCTGTGAAGAAATCTTTAAACAAAAATTAATAACTGTCTTCTTTTATTTCTTATCATAGATCTGGAGTATGAAACAAGATAATTGTGTCCACGATCTACAAGCACACAACAAAGAAATTTATACTATCAAATGGAGTCCTACGGGGCCAGGAACAAACAACCCAAACGCCAATCTTATGTTAGCAAGGTAACTTTGACCTTGGGTCTTTTTGATGTGAAGAAGAAACAAGTGAGCCAGGTGTTTCGTTCCTGTATCCCTGAGCCTCAGGGCTCTTCTTGGGAGAGGATATCTCTGCAGGCTACATGCCCTTCATACTGCTTGCAGAGCAAGATGCCCCAGGCCTTTCCCCACAACATTACTGGTATGCTTTTAGTTGTAGGCTGTAGTGCTCGTAACAATACAGACACCAGCTAAAACAAAGACATTTGGATAACCAGGGCTGGTTCACACATAACCTGATGTACTGGGATTATGGCAGGGGTGCATTAACATTAAGCCACCCATAGTGCTAGCTGGGAGTTTGGGGACTGCATGGATGTGTGAATGCATGCGGATATCCCAGTGATCCTCTTTCCCCACTGGGAAGGAGCAGAAAACTTTCAGTCTACCCCTCACTCAGTGCCATTATGTGTCAGGCAGGCTGAAGATTGAAGACAGGTTTCTTTGTTTTATTTTTCACCACAGAGGGAAAGAGTGATCTCTAGGAGGATCTCTGGGAGAGAGAATGAAGGGCCTTCTTTACAATCCCTTCCGCAGTAATTGGTGTGATTATTTGTGGGATCTTATGCTTTGTTGTTGTTGTTTGGCGTCAAGTTACTTTCAACTTATGACAACCCTATGAACGAGAGACCTCGAGCAGTCTTGGTCATCAACAGCCCTGCGCAGGTCTTTCCTGTTCAGGACCATAGTTTCCTTTTTTGAATCAATCCATCTGTAATTTAGTCTTTCTCTTTTCTTACTACCTTCAGTTTTTAACTGACTATCATCGTCATTTCCAGTGAATCATGATGTGTCCAAAGTACAACATCATTTAGTTACTTGGTTACACTACTGAATATGGCACCTCCCCAAACTTCTCATGTACAGAATTTTGATTTTTAAACAGTTAACTATTAGGTTTTATAGCTCTGATAGTCTATAAAGCAAGAATTCTGGCTGTTTTCTCTTGTCTTTTGCTCATTTTTTTTCTCCCTCCCTTCTAGATTCTCCTTCTCTGTACTTGTGCTTATAAAATATCTCTCAAATAAAAGTTACACTTAAAACAGTATAATTTTGTAATGTGCAGATGTATGTGTATAAAATGACATTATGTAAAATAACTGTCTTTTCTTCTTTTCACTCTTTCCTTGTGCAGTGCATCCTTTGATTCTACGGTTAGATTATGGGATGTAGACAGAGGGATCTGCATCCACACCTTGACGAAACATCAAGAACCTGTGTACAGTGTAGCTTTCAGTCCTGATGGCAGGTACCTGGCCAGTGGCTCTTTCGACAAATGTGTACACATCTGGAATACACAGGTATGTCTGCCTAGATGCTAGTGCCCTTAATGATTTTTTTAAAAACTGCACAGGGTAGCTCTGTTGACCGTAAAACAAAAGCACATATCATAAGGAAACCATTTATTGTTGTGTTATTGTGTTTCTTTACATCATTTGTGACTTATGGTGACCACAAGGTGAACCTATCATGGAGTTTTCTGGGGCTGAGTGTGTGTGATGCGCCCAAGGCCAGCCTGTGGGTTTTCATGGCCTAGCAGGCAATCGAACCCTGCTCTCCATGGTCATCGTCCAATGCTCAAACCATTACGCCATGCTGGCTACCTTTATTAGCTCAACCAAAAGGCACAAAGACACTGCCATGTTACATCTGTATCATGATACAAAGGAATCTTGTTGTACCTTTGATACTAACTGAAAGATATTTGTAAGAAGTATTTGGTACTAACTAAAAGATGTCTGCATCTGATGAAGCAGACTGGGTTTATGGAAGCCTGTGCAAGCCTTTCAGTCTCAAAAGTGCCACAAGATCCAACTGTATTCTTGTTATTCGTGTTAAGTGTTGACCCTTGTCAACATCTGCAAGGCTTCAGCTCAGTACTTAGGAAATTACATTTAAAAAGTAATTTTATCCCATTATTTGTTGCAGTATTTAAAAAGTCATTCCTTGTCATTACTTGAAGCAGTGTTTCAAAGTTGGTTTTAACTTTTCAGCTTTTTTTGAAACCTTAAAGTAGCATAAAACTAGGAAAAATCCTTTTAAAATATCTCTAAAATGACCTTTGGAAGTAATTTCAAAAAGTAATTAGAAAATAAAATGACTTTGATCCCATTTATTGTTACTTTTGAAATGTGAGACTTCTTTCTTCGCTATTAAAAAAAATAGTAACTTATTAGGTGACTTGCATCACAGTACTTGTAACTCTCATTACTTCCATGCCATGCTCCTCTTTAAATAGAATGTTACAGCTTGCTTTGCTGTAAGAGTTATCTGCTGTAATTTCCAGTTGAGTCAGCATAGTCTAGTGCAGTGGTTCTCAACCTGTGGGTCCCCAGATGTTCATGGACTTCAGCTCCCAGAAGCCCCAGCCACTATGGTCAATGCTCAGGGCTTCTGGGAGCTGAAGTCCACGAACATCTGGGGACCCACAGGTTGAGAACCACTGGTGTAGTGGTTTGAGCACACTGGACTACACCTCTAGAAACCAGGGCGAGAATCCAACTCAGCCATGGAAACCCAAGTGATGACCTTGGACAAGTAACACTCTCTTCTCAGACAAATGTTGCCAAGAAAACCACGTGATAGATTTGCTTTCAGTTCTCCGTAACTTGGAAATGACTTGAAGGTACACAACAACAACAGTAGTTTCCAGTTGAGGTCTTAGCACTATTCCAAGACTCCTAAGTATGCTGAACTCTGTTTATCTTTGAAAGTATATCCTCCCATTTATTGGTCCTTTCTCTGTGGGGTCAGCAAAGGTGTCTGTCCTTCCTGTCTGTTTACTGGTGTGAAATAAAGTTGGACATACCAGCAGGGCCTTCTCTTTGGTGTCTCCTGTTTTGTCATATGAAACCTGGATCAGTTGGTTCAGAAGTCTGTTCACATAATGCAAGATGGACAAAGTACAGCCCACAAGCTACATGTGGCTACTGAAACTGTTTATGCTCCCCTTCCCTCCAGAATTTTTCTCTACAAAATGGCCAATCATACTTCCTCTCTCCAGCCTCATGGTGAGTGCTGTTAACCATTTCAGTGAAATTGGGGGCATACATATGTCTTCTACTACTTTTAAGGCCTCTGCAGGCCTCCTTTTTTGTTTCTGTTTTTGAAAGCAGGAATTGAGGTTACTTTTTTTTTTAGGGCACATAAAGGCCTTAAAAAAAGTGAGTCAGGTCCTTGGAATGCCCCCACTGCAGAGAAATGCAACTGCTGGACACTTTGGGGTGGGGACTATTATTCATTTTTAGACGAAGTAATATCTCCTCCCTGGTTTCTTTGGCAGGAGGATAAAATCAGAGGTGTACTTCTCCAGGTTTCTTTTGGGCCCAGTATGCCTTCCAAGCCTTGGAAAGTTACCATCCCTGACATCATTTCCCAGGAGGGGAATACATGCCATATCAGAAGGCTTTATCTGTTTTATTTTTTATTTGCTGTAATGCTGTTTTGGGAATGATCCTTGCCAGCACAAGGACATACTCGTGCAGTTTGAGGGATCCATATACAGTTCAGTGTTTTCTCTTGATTTTTTCCTTTGCCTGCCGCCAAGCACATATTTTTTCCTTTTCTTTCCAAGTCCCTTTCCTTCTGTGTTATCGCTTTGGTATTGTATAGCTGAGGGCAACAGCCATTTATTGTTTTTTTATGAGCTGCTCTGGAAGCCATTTTAAAACTGAAGATCATACTGAACATTATATAAATATATTAATATACTCATATACTTTCCCCTTCCTTCAACACTGCGGAGGTTATTTGAGATGTGGAGCTCGTGGGCAGAATGACTGTACCCATTTTTTAGAAAAGTATCTGGTGTTGAATGTATAATTACAGAAAATTAACTGATAACATAAGTATTAATAAATAAATGGCGGTAAATTGCTATCGTAATTGCATTCTGTTTTTGCCCAATCTCGTTTCTTTAGACGGGTGCTCTAGTGCATAGTTACCGGGGAACAGGTGGCATTTTTGAGGTTTGCTGGAATGCAGCAGGAGACAAAGTTGGAGCGAGTGCTTCAGATGGTTCAGTAAGTAGATCGGAATGGTATTGTATATTTGTTCCTCTTACAATAATCCACTCCAAGATATGCAGGTACCAGATGCTCTTGCAGTTGTGAAACTGTATGTACAAGTTGAAGTAACTGTTACCTATTCCAGATGAACTAAGTAGAAAAGACAAGCTAAACGTAGCACTTCATCAGAAAGAAGGAAAGAATTGACTCAGTTAGTATACAGACCCACAGTCTGAAACAAGGAGAAACCTTCTTTGTTCTTAATAGCTAGGGTTTTGCAAGAAGTCATTCACTGGCATTTGTCAGCTGTAATTTCCATATGGAAACAAACAAAACCTGATAGTAATTCTAGAGGCAGTATAGCTCTGTCCTTCAGCAATTGTTCACAAACAAATCTTAAAAGCAAGTAAAAGTTTTAAAAATTAATCATTTGTAGGTTGCCAGGAGATGGAGAAAACTAAACTGCATCTTTAAATATTCTGACTGATGTGCTAATATATTGCCTTTAAAAATTTGTAAAACCTTGGAAAAGTGAGTCTCTAGGAGTGTAGCTCCCAAAACAGTTACTGACTGCTCACATCTTTATATGGCTAGGAGGGTTAATGTTTGTATCTTGCTTTTCTGTTACTGCAGTCATCTGACAGTAGTCAGCTCCATCAGCCATCGAGGGCAAACAAAGCACTAATAAAAATCTGAAGAAGAAGTTTATGAGCATGACTGCAATCCTGTGCATTGTTGTGTGACGGCTTCTGAATTGAGAGTTGCTTACTTTTGAATGCACATGTTCAATTTGTAACACACTGAGCTGTAGCAAAAACTTGTCAGCCAGTGAAAATGAAATATTTGTTTGCATTTGTAATTAAAAGCTAATCTTCCAAAGAAGTGTTTCCATTTAAGCTGCTAATATGACGTATGAGCTCTATCAAAGAAAAGGAAAGAAATATATTTAGATTGCACAGCTAATAATTGTCTGTTAGATTAATTTCCTCATTCTCAGACTTCCTCTGTGCCTTGAGTGGGAAGCATACAGTCTGTACCCTACCCCCGTCTTGTTGCCTATGAGTAGGTTAAGTGGACAATTTGCCAACTTTTTGACCTGCTTTGGCTGTTTTATGTCATGAGAGGCCTTTTTCTCTCCAGATGGACATGACCCATGCCAAGACATGGTGAAATTGCCTCATATAACCAGTGGGCATTGGAAGGCATTTCAGGAGAAAATAATTCAAACTTTTCTGGGTATGGTGGGTGTCTCTTTAAGGTTGTCTGGGGGGCAGTACAGCCCCTTGAACTCTCTACTCATCTGTTACACACAGTAATACCTTGAAAGCCCCCATATCACTTGATTAACTTGCCAGAGGAAAGAGGACATCTCTGTTACTCTTGTACTGCAGCAAATGATCTCATTCTTCCCGTGCTGAACAAAAAATCTGCTCCTACTAGACCTCACCACTGAATATTCTTCCATGTCAAAAAAAATGTGAAAATTGTTAGCCTTTCTCCTAATAGTTTCATCTAACTCCCTGCATCCAGTTCTGGGATCTTAGTGAACTTTGCTCACCATGCAAGTGCTGTGAGTGTGTTTAAAACTATTGCAATTCAGTGATCTTTAAAAAATGGTTTGTTTCATGATGTTTAAACTTCTGTATCATCGGTTTTATCTGTACTTTGTTTTTAATTTGATGTTAGCCACCTTGGGTCCCATAATGGGAGGGAGGTGGGATATTAAATTTAATTAATTAATTAATGTACTTTCCTCCATTGGGAGAGTGTAGGACAGAACCAAGCTCCCAACTGTTATCTCTCATTTTATGGAGCGGGGATATGTTACGTGGCTGCCGCCCATACTAGAAATACCACGTGCCCCCATTCTAAATTGGATACACGAAACGGGGGCTGTAGTTGTGTCCCAGAGATGAAGAAGAGTTACAACAGCTGAGCAGTCCTGAGGAGAAAAAACTGGTTATACCTGTTTCCTGTATGGTGGAGTATTTATTTTCACAAAAGATCTCTAGGGAATTCTCAGCTCTTGGTGAGGTTTCCTTGTGAAAAAAGAGCATACAAGCTCATCTCTGACAAAATGCCGCAGTGCAGAATGTTTGAGTTCAGAATGTCACTTAAGCATTCCGTCACCCAAGAGATTGAATTCCTTTCCTCCACATTATGGATTTCCTTCCCACATACCTCCATTCCAGCAGACTCAGAATTTTTGTATCTGCTAAGCATACCAAGTTCTTATTGATTGGGTGGGTGGGAGTGAGGAATGTACCCTCTTTTTTCCTACAATTTCCCCCCCTGCAAACTAAGGTTCCCCCATGTGTGCTGAAACTTCCCTCTTGTTTCTTATTGTCATTTTTTTGGTTAGATAGGTGCTAGTATTCCATCACCTGTGTTCACTCTTTGAAGGATTATAATTTGGTCAAGGGGAGTTTCACAGCCAAGATAGGATAGAAGATGTGCATGCTCCTTGCAGTTCCCCCCAATTGTACATAAGACGTATCCTGCCTCTACAAACATGGAGCCTTTCATACTGGCCACAGTGGTTAGAAGTCACTAACTAGGGGCTTCTCTTTCATTATATTTATCTAAGTGCTTTACAAAGCTGCTCGTGGTTTTTTGCACTAGTTCTGTGTCCATGCGTTTCTGAGCACCTTGACTCTTCCCCTCTCTCCCTCTTTTCTCTGCAGGTTTGTGTACTAGACCTACGGAAATAGCGCTACTAGTTGGAAGCCATGGACCGACTATGAATGTGTACATAGCCAAAATGACTGTCCCCTTGACCCATGTACTGCTATAGTCCCAATTGAACCATGGCCAGTCCACTACAGCCAAACCTGAAAGAGTTATATACATATACTGAATATTAAAAAGCAACACAATTGATTACACCCTGAAGAAGATGACAGAGTTTTGTCACAGCTCATGAAGCCTGTTCACCAAGTGCTGGAATCTGCTGTGCCCCTCTCCCCCATAACATGTAAGCATTTTGGAAATGGAGGGGAGGGGGGAAAGGACAAGCGAGAAACCTAACTGTATATGAGCAGCCCACTGAGTGCACCATAATTGGGGAAACATATGGCTGCCTTTTCCCTGCCTCTCTTCCCCACTTCCTCACTTTCACCCTTCTTAAAAGTTGGAAAGATTGTTTTTTGTTTGTTTTTTTCCTTCTTCCTCTTCTTTCCTCCTTTTGGCTTTCCTTCTTGGCAGGTGATGAGCAGTTTTTGTGTACAGGGAAGATGGACTTGCATACTCCTTTGACAGTAATTTGTTCTTTTCCACCACCTTGTGTTTATTTTTTTCCTGATACACAAAGCAAGGGTGTGAATATGTTTAGAGGTGGTTCTTTTAACTGGGAATGGCACCTGTTTGCGGGAAAGGGGAATCCTTTTGCATCAGTTTTTTTTTAACTCATTGTTTTTAAAGATGTTGACATCTGGAATGTGTTATGGATTATCTGCTCACAGTTTAGACAGGAAAGGAGGAGACCAAGCAGAACTTTAGAAACATGACATTTGACATTCCTTTACATTTTGAGATCCCTTAGTTTAGAAGCTCATGGGATGGGAGTGGATTCTTTTGGATTGTGACTGTTCCAAAAAAGCAGGAGTTCTGTACTTGAGGCCATTTCTCCAAATGTAAAAGGACATAATCACAAAGATGTTAAGAGCATGTGCAGTAGTAGAATCAAAATTATGGCCATTGTAGATTGGATTTTAAGAACCTGTGCATAAATAGCTCACGGTACATATTCCTGATCTGTACTCCTCAGTGCAAGGAGATAGCTTTGCAAACTTGCCTTTTTGGAATACATGTCCCAGAATCTCCCATCCAGGATGTCCATTGGCCACTACAGTTTTGTGAATTGTAGTAGCCCAAGGGAGCTTTTCCAGGCTCCACTCGAGGTGTAAATCTTGATTCAAGAGGTTTCCCCCATTGCATGTACATTCCAGAAATCAGCACAGAACTACAGAAATGAGAATTGGATCCTCCTTTTCTTTGAAACCATAATTGCATACTGCTCATGGTCTAATTTCATCTAGAACAGTGGAGAAAACGGATTGGTTCGTCTTCATCTGGGCCAGTGTTTTTCTGCTACAACGTCTGTGAGAGTTTTGCCCTTTCATACTCGAGACACCTAGTATAACGAAACTCCAAATTAAAAGTGTTTTGATTTTGGGGTGTTTTTTTAAATCTATTGTAAAACAGCAACAAAATATTTAGACATCTCTTTTGCTTCCACTTCTGAAGTGAGGCAAGTAGTTTACTCTGTTAAGGTACTCATCCACTGGAAACTTTCTCTGTTGAAAACATATTGACATGAACAGGGGGAAGAGCAGCATTGTGGTGGTGCTCAGCTAACCTTGTGCTGGTGTGAAGTTCCCAATGAATTATTTTGCCCCCTTAATTTGGAAGTGAACAGAAAAGAGAAAAATCTTGACCACAAAGGACTTGCCTAAAGTCTATTTTAATACTGAGCAATTGAGCTTCCATAAAGGAAAATTATGTCTTGCACTAATTTCACCCTGCTGCTCCTGCCTCATAATTTTTGTATGTGCTTGTGATATTTCGTCCCCCACAACACACCCAAATTTAGTATAAACGTAAGCTGCTGTTTGTTTTTATGGTGATGGGGGAGATACGGTCACTACTACAGTGTCTTTTTTTGTTTTCAATATCAAATACTGCTTTTCTTTTCTTCACTGCAAGAGGTACATGTGACAAGCAGTGATTCTGCTCACATGTTTGGTTAAAAGTAATGCCAGAAGTGGTATCTTTTAAAAGCATAGCATGGAGGCAGAGTTTCACCAGTACCATGGATGCATCTTACTACATATAGCTCCCAACTTTTTCTTTAAAAGATAGTCAGGGTTTTTAACATTTCTCCTGGTTTTGACTTCAGATTTAGACCCCAGATGCTTTGCAGAAGTCTCAATTTGTATATTACCACTGCAGTTGCAATAACATAGCATACAAAGACAAGACTAAAATTTTGGGGGGTATATATGTGTCCCCCTCCCAGCCCCATTTCTACAGCCGGAATGAAGTCAAACCAGAAAACCAAAAAAAGAAACAAAATTTTGACAATGCATAAAAATCCCTAAAAAGAAGAAGGAAAGCCTTGGAAATGGCAGCCCCATGTTGAATTCTCCTTCCTCCACAATATCTCTTTTAACTTTACTCATACCCTGGTGTCATAACATTGTACATTTCCCAAGTCTTCATCCTTGGCAAGCAGGGAGGTGCTTATCATAGCCTAGTGCTACTAAGCAAGACCCAGTGTAAGAGACATGGCATCAGGTAGAGACAGAGCAGAGAGTGGCTCACTTGCAGAATTGCCAGTTTCAGCACAAGGTCTGCTTTCTATGTAACACATAGCCCCGTCTTTTACATTTCATTTGTAGATTGAGCTAACCCAGAGAATGAAACTCGCTTGCTTTTTTAAAAAAAAAATCAAGGTAAACTCTTTTGGCATTGATTTCTGGCAAAGTCTATGTGCATGCACACAAAACCACATCTTGAAGCAAGTAGAGTTCAGTTTTACAAGGCACAGCAACTGTTTACTTTTAATACAGTCAGTTATTATTAATGGGGTATTATACTCTTATACACAGCATTGTGAGAAAACAAAAGGAAAATTTATACTCACAAAGGCAGTCATGTGATATGGCTCTGTACTAGCTGTTGGTAGAGTTTTGAGAATAGGCTCAAGAGGTTCAGGATAATTTCCCTGTGAATTACAGTATGTAAGCAACTTAACCTGTTGAGTATCTGGCACTTGAATAATCTTGCTTTTTATTGTTGGAGGTCCAAGACTGTGGCTGACCTCTGTCATTGTTAAAATAATTAAAAAAAAAGTTTTAAGAAAATGTAAAAAAAAAATTCTGTGCAATAATTTTAAACTGTGCTCCCAGGAATAGACACAAAATGTGTTTTTTGGGGATTTTTATTTTGAGTATATTTAAACAACATTTTCTTTTCCTTTAGCAACACAAATGTCAATTGCACTGAACTTAAATCTTTAAAAAAAAAGTCAGAGGTGATTCTTGATAGTACTTTTGTATTTTGATATGGACAGTCTGTTCGTTTTTCATACACACTCTTGAACAGATGTTTCAGTGGACTTTAAAAAGTGTAAAAACAAACAAGAGGTGGTGTCTAACCTTTTGACACAGCTGCAAGATTCCACAGCAACGTTCACATTTCTGGTTATTGCAACTGTTTCACTGTTTTTGTTTTGTTTTGGGTTATTCCTTTTTTTTTAATTGATTCTAGCCGTTTAAGTATGATATAGCATGTAGATGTTATTGTGGCTTCATAATCACCAAATCCTGGGCTGATTTCCCTTCTCCTCCACACTTCTTTGTTTTTGCTTTCTAACACAATTCAAGACCATTAATTTTATAGCTGAGATGGTCAGTGAGTCTCTCTCTCGCTCTTGAGATAATGTGCACCTGATTCCAAACTTCAAAGCCATGGCACTAGGCAAGAGAGAGCTTTCTGTGCTTGGGCCAAACATCTGTGCCCTAGATTTTTGTACCACAGCCCCATTGAAATAATCCAGTAGGACATAGGACTCTAGCCTTTGCCTACATTGCAGAGAATTGCATTTATCAGCTGTTTGCATCGTGAGGTTTTTCTAAATACTGTTGCCTCTCTGTCCTGCACCATTGCACATACGAACTTCAGTGGAGAGATGGGAGAGAGCTTGGGGAAGAGCCCCACATCTTTCTGCAGTCTTGTGCACTTGCAGAAATTGGTACGCTTGCAGAAATTGGTGCACTTGCAGAAATTGACTGGCCTTCTTTGCTGCTGTCCTTTGTTGGTGTGCCACAGTGCTGCTCTTTGTCTAAACTTCCTTCTCGCCTTCAAGATGGAGCCATATAATGCAAAAATGATGGCATTAATTTCTTTTTTTAAAATAAAAAAGTTAGCATGAACTGAAGAAACATCTCAAGTGCCAGTCATTATATATAAGGGAGCTGGAGTGGGAAATCTCTCTTCCATTGCCATGGCTGTCATCTCATCCTCTGAGGGTAAGACCTGTATATGATGAGACTCTCAGCACTGCATTCCTCTCATAAAGCTAAGGCAGATAACTATGATCACTTCTGGGGAGAGCTTGAAGGATGGAAAGACTGTTTGGGTTTTCTCCTATCCATTGATTCAGCCCTGCAAAAGCCATTTTTAACGATTGTCTAACAGCTAGGTTTCAAAAAAGAGAAAAATAGGCCCAGCTGGAGGAAAAGTAGGCTCAGACAGTTGCAGGGGAGAAGTGGCAGAGATGGGGAGATCAGCCACCTCTTCTTCAGACTGATAGAATAGTACAAATGTTTTCAAGTGAACATCAGCTGTATATGTCCCAGGCGTGACCATGTGTAATTATGTTCAGACATGATCTGTGCCTGTAACATTGCTTGGAATAAAGTCAAATAATTAGGCTGGAAAAGGATTCACAGTCACTTGCACCTGGTGGCTCCAACTCCAGTAAGGTAGTGAATTTGTTCCAAGTTCTACTTCAGCATTTAAGGGACCTATCCCAAGTGCTGAACCTATTTTGGAGGTAGGGAGAAAGGGTCAACATTTTGGAGAGATCCTTTAAAATTCAGTCGAAAACCTGGATAATGCTGGCTCACTGATGTGGAAGCCACCACTATGCACAATATAATGGTTTGGATGTCATGAAATTCAAGGATAGGAAGGAGAGTATGACATTTCTTGATTATAAGGCAGTTGGGAGTTACTTGCTTTTATTAAAACAACAAGTTGGAAAGTGGTTTTTGATATGTGTTGTATGGAGAGAAAGGAAGGTGTGTTTCAGCCAGACCAGTTGGATGATGTCAATGGGCAGCACGGGTGGAGCTTATAAACACTGGGTTGGGGCACTTCTGTGGTCCTGTTTTTGCAAGGAACTCCTGATGAGTGTGATCTAGGATGCAGAGCAGTGAGGGTGGTTAAAAGCTCCATCTGCAGTTGCCTGTAGATGGTGTATGCTTCTGCTGTGCATGTTGGGGGGGGGAGCATTTAGGATTTCTTACTCTTTCAGTGCAGATATAACTGTGCTAATTGGTTACTGAATATTTTAAATCTATTCATGGGACTGGAAGTTCCAATCCTATTTCTAGAAGGTTTCACTGTGCTTATTTTAATTAAGATAAATGCCTCTCCTTGGATGATTATGAAAGACAGAAGTGGGAAGAATTTATAGTACCTAGCAGACCATACCAACAGAAAAAACAAAACCACAGAACGAATGGAGAAGTATTTGTTTATTTTTTGGGGAAAGTAGAAGCAAGTGAAAAAGACCAAAGATTTGTAATTTTTTTATTGCTTTTCTATCCTGGTAGACCATTTAAAAAAGAATGGGTAGCTTTGCATTTCCTTTAAGTTTTGGAGAAAAGTGTGTAAGTTTTATGCATTTAAATGTTTTAGCCATTGCAGCTGATACATGGGTACAATTAATGTTTTCCTTAAAAGGGGAAGAATATAGCATTGCAAAATGGGCACAGGTTTTGTTGTTTTAAAGAAAGAGGACTTGAATCACAGTATTTCTATGAGGAAAATCTTGCTGATAATTAATTTCTGGGGATACGGAGGACCCTTGGATTTCCATTGAAAATACATTTGAGAGATTTATTCATACATTTAAAAACACCTCAATTATTGGGGCTTCATAAGAATTGGCAAGCAAAAAAATCTATATTGACTAAGCAAAGAAATATCGAAACTTTGTTATCTGTGAATTTGGCTTGGAAACTGATGCTAGGGTTGGTACGAAGGGAGTACCCTTCATACTTGTCCAGAAGGGGGCAGCATTGTGGCACATGGACACTGAGTTGCAGGAAGAGACCATATGGCAGATGTAAAAGAACATGGTCATGCATGTTGTGCCCTGGCCCTAGTTTCCTGAAGAGTCCCACAACTCTTGATTTAATTTCATGATATATTCTGACATCCTTCCCCCATGTATATGCTGGTGACAATTGTATTGGCAGGAGCTGTGGGGCTGGGGAAAAAAAATGAGTGTCTGCTTTGTTGGTGCATACATGAACTTTGAATTGAGATAGCAGAAAAGAGTTGGCTAGATAATCCTCTAGGGTGGGACAGCAGCAAAGTTTTTGATATCAAAGATCTTTGGCTCTAAGTGTACTAAGGAAGATGTGAAACTTTTCCAGGCTTTTCGGGTATATGACCGAATGGTGTATTTAAGTGGTAACCCCAGACAGGCACAGGTTCTGTTAACATCTTCAGGTGTCAGTGGTGATCAACTAAGCACTGCGACAAATCCTGAATCCTTGTAATTTCCCAGTGTCTTGATCAATAAACAAAACCATAGTGGGTTTATTTTCTTTTTACATTTCTGGATTAATTCAGGAAATTGGTCTGTTTTGTTGTTGCTTCTCCTGTGTGCTTTTGCAATCTTGTTTCTCGACAGGCTGCGATAAGCAAGCCAGTCACTTACAGTACGAACGTAATCGCTCTCTCTTTCTCTTTTTTCCCCTTCTTCCTCTTCTTTCCCAACTTTGACATTGTAGTTGTAAAAAGGTTCCGATTTGGAGTTGCAAATCTTTTGGGTCTACTTCTGTGAGCCTACCTATAGCACTGGATTAAAAAAAAAAGTTACATCATTTCTTCAGCTATATATCCAGTTAAATTACAAAATGTTGTACAAGTGTAAAACCAGCCCATGTGACAGGTTTTTTTTTCTTTTTTACTTGTTCAAAAATACTTTTTATTGTTCAGTTTTCATGATTTACTGTCTAAAGAAGACTGCTATAGATGTTCTATACTGTCCTGGACCCATGTTAATTACACCTTTTATGATGTACTTTGGTTCCACATCACAATGATTTTGTTCCCCCAAGCCCCCGCCAAAAGCCCCTTTCTTAATCTCTTTCTAGGCACATTTTTTTTCTGTTGCAGTTTTCCCTTTGCATTGTATTGCTCTGACAAGTGTAATTTGAATCAGATCTGAAAGAGGTCCAGAATAAAATATATTTTGATACGATTTTGACTGTACAGTTTCTTTAAAGATTAGTTGTATTTTTATTTTGTCTGTGGAACTTTCACTCATAAACACACAGCTGCCTAAAAAGAAAGGGAAAAAATGAAATATAAAAACTAATCAGCACTAAAAACAGCAGATTAAAAATGAAGTCTGAAAGAACAACAACAAAACACCACTAAGAAGGTCTTTTGGCTCCCTCTTGATTGCATTATTGTAATATGTGGCATGTGTGTATATGTGTGCTGTCCTTTGGAAAATGACCCAAAATTGAGTGTATACAAAACGTAACAGTCAGGATAGTGACAGAGATAGATTCCAGGGAAGAAGTACGACTAATACTGAAAGAGGTTGATTACTCATTTGTTTGGATTCAGAGTGCTTGTTCTCTGCTACAAAGCTATGAAGACATTAGAACCCAAGTATATGAAGCAACACCTATCCATATACCTGTCCAAAACTGTGCCTGTGCACAGATAACCTGCACAAGTTGCTTTAATATCATGCAGTTCATTTGGCCCTGGAGACCTGAATTCATTTACATGCCAAATTTAAATGTAGCTAAGTAACTAAGTGTTCTATGTTACCTCTTTATGTATACTGGGCTGCAGTCCCCTTATTACATCATTAGTTGCATTTGTACCAGGACAATCACTGCTTTCTTATTGGGAGAAGAGAGGGGCATGGTAGATGTTGAGCAGTTCTGCTTTCTCTCTGTGCCCCATTAGCATTTCTTCATACAATGGCCCTGTTGTTCCCTCATTCTTCCAATACAGCCCCCCCACTTGTAATTTTTAATCTGTAGCAGCCCAAGCTCATTCTGAGCTTTAGTTTTTCTGACCTCCTTCCCTTGACCTCTGTAATACTGTCTTCCATGTATAACCCAGTTCAAAGTCCTCCTAATCAGGTTTGAAGAGATCCCTAGCAAATACATCACTAATCACTGGGAAGTGTAGTCCATCTCTTGCCAGATCCTTCTTCATGGAAATGCAGAGCATGGGCCTAGAAGCCAAATATTTCCTGATGAAGCCATCAGTGGAGCCAGATGTTCATTTCCAATATTCTTCTCTGTCTTCATTGGCCTTATTCTGTACTCTCAAGTCTTTCAGCTCTCATCCGGAGCTTCAGTACCCTGCAATATGTTTAAGGGTATATCTTGCAGTATCATTTCTATCCATGTGAATCAGAAAGGGATGAGGGCAATAGTTGGTGGGTTCTATTGACAAAACCCTCCAAGGTTACCTGTGTGCTCTCTGAAGCGTGAGACTGTTAACCCTCTTCATATGGTTCATAATTAAGGGAAGAAGGGAGCAGCTTTTACAAGAGACGTATTCTTCTACATGGACCCTAATTGATCTGGATTCCTTTTCCTATGCATATAAACATTTCACTGCAAAAAAGTTTCCCTTTCAAGCACATATAAGATAAGAAAGTAACATCAACTATAACCCCAATGGCTTTAATTTTGGGGATGCTGTTCGTCTACTCTGAGTGTTATTCTGTTCTTTAAAGAAACTATCCAGAGTGCCAGTCCCTATCCCCAAACCAGGTCCAGCACCTTGGACACTTGTTTAAGTCTGAAATAAAACCCAGAGTGGATTTATCACGTTTCTTCCATAAAAGGCAATGGCTGCCGCTGATGTTACCTATCGAGTAGTTAAAATTTTAAAAATGTGACAGTGCAAGCACGTGGAAAGGCTTTCTTGGTGTAATGAGTAACCCTTGTTATTGTTGAAATTACCTTTGAAGGTCAATTTTAGAGGCATTTTGAACAGATTTTTTTCAAGGTTTTATGTCATTTGCTTTTCAATTTTTAGGTGCCCTCTGCCAAGGAAACAGAAGAGCAACAAATAAAACAAGCTATTAAACAGCAAACTGGGTTTGTTGTAAATTATGAGGAGTGCTTTGCTGCAGATTACTTAATGGATTACTTTTAAAAGAGTGACATTCCAAGCTCTGGGTATATATTAGCTTGGGTTGGATGTCGGGACAACTAGTGCCTGTGTACCCCAGCATTTTATTTACTTATGGGTGCAGGTGTACCCCAGCATTTTATTTACTCCACATCTTCACACTGACCACTTGAAAATGACTTTTATGATGAGAGAATTTCTTCCAGGTTTCATTTTGAAAGGGTTGGATTTGCCCACATGTAAAAATTGAAGCCTTCCATTTTATGAGTTCGAATTTTTTAGGTTCCAGCCAGGGGAGCACACTATCTAGAGCACTCAGTGTCCAAACAAAGAGTTTGAGACACCAGGAAAATTACATTTCTCACAGTACTAGCTAGGCAGTAGTAGCATCCAATGTACTAGGAAGGGAGGGCAGTGATGCTGGCACCAAACAGGTAAGTGAGAAGCCAGGAGGAAGGTCGGAAGGGTGAAAGTTCATGTTCATTTGAAATTGAATCTTACCTAAAGGAAAACGGGCTTTGTTATAATATTCCTCTCAAAGTGAAGGTGTGCCACAGAAGTTGCCTAGACTTACATTTTGAATAAAGAGTTGTTAGGGAAATTGCCAGTAAACTTCATTTCCTAGAAAACTGCAGAGTGGTACTTTGCAATTGACATACTGTAAGAGCATCCCTTCCGCCCACCCTGCTACCCAAAACTCTCTCTGTCTTTGCCACCAACCATTTTTGCCTCCCCACAAAACCAAACCATGACTATGCGCGTGGAACCTGATAGCTAACATACTGATGCATGTCCGGTGCCTGGTTGGGTATTTACTGTGCATTTGAATACAACGGCTGTGTTCCAGCAACTACACATGCATGCTAATGCCTTGATGGCTTTATTAAAACTCAGATTCCCTGCCTTTGCTGTTTTACCAAAAGTCTGATGGCAAGTGCCTTCTTTTTGCGTGGGCTGGCTTTCACTGAACACAGTTGTCCTGCCAAGTGTGGTTCTTAGGTTCTTATTTTTGCTAACACAAATCCAAATGTTGTTATGGACCATCTTATACGATGGTGATGAACGAAAAATACATTATTACCTTTATGTAAGTTTGTTATGAACAGATTCCTTCATGTCAAGCTATGATCCATGCTTGTCTTTATCAAGGCTGAGCCAAGTAGTCATTTCAGAACATCTATAGGTTGGAATTGAGTTTTCAGGAGGACAAGGCATTTCCCTATCTCATCCATTTCTGCTGCCACCACAGTCTTTTTATGGTCCTGATGGTAGGGCCTCCATTCTTCAACTCCTATAGTTCTCAGCCCATGGCCAAGCTGTCTGGGCTTGTAGGAGTTGATAACCAAAACACCTGGAGAAACAAAAGTTCAAGAAGCATTGTAATAGATAATTGCACTTCCTGGATTCCCAACTGTTGCCAGGTGCCATTTTACCTTGCCATCACACCAACTTTGATGCTGGATGGGTAATCAAGATTGGCACCTTCCAAAACCCAAGTCTCTCAGGAACACAGTCATCACCTGCAAACAAGGTGAGTCCTCTGCATTCCTAAGGAGTCAAATTATTATTAGGCTTATGTTAATGTGTTCTTTGCTATCCTTTCATCACCCAGAAAAAATCCTAGAGAGTTGTGTATGCCGTGATAAAAATAATGTATATTTTACAATGGTAAAATTAAGGAAATGGATAAAAGCAATAAAATATACAGATACGTGCAAACCAGACAATGAGAATGCAGTGCAGTGCAGAAGTATTCATTCCCTTAGATTTTTCCCCACATTTTGGTGTGTTGCAGCCTGGAATTGAAATGATTTAACTTGAATTGTCACAACTTAATGTATGGAACATACTCAACACTGTGAAAGTGTAAAATAGTTTTATTGTGGCGTGATAATTAAGTAAATACCATATTTGCTGGCGTATAAGATGCACCAACATATAAGACGCACCCCATTTTTGAAGGTTATTTTTTGGGAAAAACTTTTTAGTACAGGTACATCTTATACGGTGGCGAGGCTTCCACCTCCCCCATTCACTTCCATTTTGCCGTGGTGGGAGTTCTCCCCACCAAGGCAAAATGCATAGGAAAGAGATGGGAAGGTCCTTGAAGGAGCATTCCTTTTGCTAAGAAAAATGCATAGAAAAAGCAGGAGAAGGGCTGGTGGCGGAGTCAGCACCCACACGGGGCTCCCGAGCATTTTCCTTATGCCTAGAAAATACAGGAGGGGCTCCAGGGGGCGGAGGCAGCTCCCATGCAGGGCTCCCACCCCAGCTTTTTCTAGGCATTTTACCTAACGGCAGGGAAGAGGGAAGGGCAAAGCCTCATGGGAGTCCTCTTTCACCTCCTCCCTTTCATATGCATTTTGCCTCTGTATGGAGGGTGGTGAAAGGAGAGCTTCCAATGACGTACCTGGCGTATAAGATGCACCCCATTTTTAAGGGCTATTTTGTGGAGAAAAAAAGTGTGTCTTATATGCCAGCAAATAAAAACAAACAGGCATATAGGTTCTACAAGTATCCCCCCCCCTTGCTGTAACACAAATAAGTGCTGGTGTAGCCCATGGCCTCCAGAAGTCACTTAACATCTCAGATAAAATATACCTACTTCTGGATGGCCTGAACTTTTTGAAGAACCTATCTAAATAAGTAGCATCATGATGGCCAAAGAGCTATCAAAACCAGTCTGGGGTAAAGTTGTGTGGATACATGAATCTGCTGCATTATAAAATAGAATTCATTTATTATTTATTTAAAGTATTTCTGTATTTCTTCCTAGCCTGCAAGGGCTCTCAAGGCAATGAACCAAGCAAAATCAATTAAAACAATGCAAAGATAGAAACATTTAAAAGCACATTAACATACTCTTTAAAAATTCCTAAAAACAGTCTAAAAACAATCCTAGAATTGAGTTCTAAACAGTTAAAGCAGCAATTTCAGACACTGAATATCATGCAGAACAGCACTGTTTTGGCTACCAGCCGGAAGCTTAAATAAGATGAGAGCAGCCTAACTTTCTTGGATCAGGAGTTCCATGCTACAGAGAAAGCTCTGTTATGTGTATCCACCATCCTAATTTCACAAGATGTTGGAATGTTCAACGGCCTTCCCTGAACATCTCAGATTTCTGGCAGGCTCATATGGGAGGAGGTGGTCTTTCAGATATCCTGGCCTCAAGTCATTTAGGGCTTTGTAGGTCAACACTAGCACCCTTAATTGAGCTCGGAAGCAAATTGGAAATTGCTGCAGTTCTTGCAAGATCTGTGTTATATGGTCTCTAAAATGCACACATGACACTAGTCTGGCTTCTGCATTTTCAGAAAGTGCAGCTTCTGAACACATCAAGGGCAGCCCCATGTTGAGTGCATTGCAGTAGTTTAATTGGGAAGTAAATAAGGCATTATTTGGGAACCAAACTATATAATTAAGCTTCTTTCTTTCTTTCTTTCTTTCTTTCTTTCTTTCTTTCTTTCTTTCTTTCTTTCTTTCACTGAAACACACAGGCAACATGTGTCTGTTGTTATTCTCAGGAGCACTATCAATAGTAATACAATTAAGAGTATTTAAATTAAATAATTATAATTAATTATCAATTACAACCCCCTATGTTGGTGATGACCAAAAGCAGGAAAGGAGATAAAAAGTCGGTTGAGTCTCTAGTGCCCTGCCTTGGAGCTCTTTCTTAGAGTTTCTTGGAATGTCCTTACCAAGGCTAACACAGATAAGCAGTCACGCACTGACCAAGTGCCTTGAGTTTAATCGACAAAACACTAGCAAGGGGGTAAGATAGTGAGGTACTTGCCTCACTGCCTTATCCTCAGCCTATGCGGCAATTTTAAGCTGATCAACTGTAGAAAAGATAAGGTTCCTAGAAATATAAAAGCTTAGTTTGCTTGCTATCCAGGGTTCACCCTTTCTTCTTTTTCCTTGGTATACTCACCACTGCTGTCACTTTAAATAACATTTCCTTGCTCTCGAATTTGCTGTCCATCTTCTCATGCCAGGAGGGAAATTCCCAGAGCATTGAATGTCAGCCATCACCAGCATTTTGAATTCAGACCAGATGGTGTCTACATGATATTAAGCACTGTGTGGTCAACATATGGCTCTTCATAGTGGGTTCATTGCTCGGACCAATTATCTATTTCTGTGCATCCTCAAAGGGACAGTAATAAGCTCTGAGAGGCACTAAAGACCACATAGGAGCTTCTCATTTTTGCCAATTTAATACAGTTTTGAAAATATGCAAGGCTCTCTGCCCTCACCACTTGAAAGACACTAATCAAAAGTCATCAAACCTCTGATCTGCTGGCTACCACATACAGACCACAACCACTGCATAAATTATTTGACTTCCATTTAGGAAGAGGGTGGCAAAGACTGTAATATCCTTTAAAATATGCTCAGATCTTCACCTTGGCCATTTCTGCATGAGACTGTTATAGTGCTATTATTCCACTTTCAACATCCTATGGAATCCTGAAGTTGGAAGGAGCAATACCTCAGGATTCCATAGGACGTTGAAAGTGGAATAATAACACTATAATAGTCTCATGCGGAAATAGCCCTTGTCAAGAATAGTTTTGCTTTGGAGACGGTACCAATCCAAAGACACGAGTAGAGGAATACAACAATTGCTCCCCTCCTCTGAAAAGGTGATGATGTGATTCTCCTGAGAAGTTGTTCTTGCTTATCTTTTAAAGATCTAAGTTTAGTGTTATAGCAAAGGTGAGTTTTGGATCTCTTTACCTATGTAATAGTTACTTGCACTTCATTCCTTTGCATGTTGACACAGGTTTGTCCCTAGCCCTGTTCAAAAAAATAGACTGGCAGGATGAAACCATATCTTGACACAACCGGTATGTTGCAGCTAGCCCCTTTCACTGGCCTACTGCAGTCACGTGTGGTGGAAGATGCTTTCCCTTCCAGAGCTCACAAAAATTACTTTGTTAAAGGATCACTCCGAGAATCCTTCAATCAGCAAGGCCACTGGGAAGGGTCATCTAAAAAGTTTTGGTCCATCTGGTCTGGTCAGTAAGTCATAACAAGGCATGCAACAACTTATTTATTTATTTAACCCCAAGGAACAACATGTCTTGGCCTGGTCCTGATACTCACGTTAGAGGGGACACTGCACCATTGCTATTTGTGGTGAGCCCTTTCAGTAACTGTGTTTAGGGAGACCCTAACGTGAGCCATGGTTTGGTTAAAAAAGGAGGAAGTCAGTGAGTGAAGCTTGTGGATTTCAGTAATTTTTCCACCATCACTTCACCCTACCAGAGCAATGTGTTTCTCTCACTTTTGTTCTCCTAGCCTGCCAGTGGTGAGACTGTGCCAGAACAGAGCGTTTAGAAAGGGTTTCCGTGCCTAATCTGGGCACCTATTTTCTCTTGAAATCTCCTTGAGCTGTGTATCGTTTACATGTGATAAGTGGGGCTTGCAACAAACTGTTGCAAGGTGGAATCCTTCTGTCCAGACCATTTTTCCTGCATTAGTTTTCTTCCCTCTCCTCCTATTTTTTGGGGTGAGATGGGGGGATTTGGAGGTTGATAGGAAAGAGCAACATTTGTCCCAGTCAGTTATGTCTACATGAGAAATTCTGCTCTGTTTTTTTCTCTGAAGGCATATTAAAATAGCTTCTGGAGCATGAATCAGCAAGTGATCAATACAATTGTATGCCTGTGTGTTTCTTCCTTGCTCCTCTCTTCAAAGCCATTCCGTTTTATTGCTTCTTCCAACTTTGGCTGTCAGTTCCCTCCTACACCTTTCCTGAATTCAGTATTCTGTTCTTTGTTTTAGTCTCTTAGGATTCTTTCCCCACCTGAAGACATTTGGTTGGTTGATTTGTCGTGTATCCGGAACTGTCAGGGTTAGCTTGACTTTACAGATATGTCTCTTCTCTTGTATATGCATGATGCAGTTTTTTGTTCTAGTTCTACAGGTATGGGAACATGTAAATCATTGTTTCAAGCAATGTTAGTCATTAACTTGCGTTAAAAAAACCCAGCCTGTACATCAGCTTTGTGTCTGTTTCTCTTGCACACACACAGAAAGAGAAAGACAGAGGCAGACAAAGATAAACAAGACAGAGAGCACCTGAATAAAAGAGAAACTAAAGCACCAGGGGTAGGGAAGAATTGTTGGTAATTTTGGAAATGTCCACTTTCCACCCTACAGAAATGTCAACTTTGTGCTTCCTGAGCCTAGCAATAAGATGAAGTGCATATTTTATAGCTTGCAGTGCATTTCACATGTTGAAAAGGAGGACACGAAATCATACACACCTTTTTAAAAATGCGCGTAGTTAGAAATATACACATTTGAAAAAAAATGAAACACAATCATGTTTTATTCAGTGAAAAATGCATGTAAAATTCTATGCATTAGAAAAATGTGTTATATAAAAAATACATAGCTTTTCCAATCCCATTTAAGACTAGGAAGGGATGAGAATTCCAGTGAGTTTTGGTGAAACACAATGAAAATGAGACTGGCAGATGTTCACTTTCCTAAAACAAAGATGTTTTTTGTTCTGGATTCAGCACACGTGTTGCCTTTTTTAAGAAGTTGATTATGACTTAGGCAATTACAACCGTGAGTCACATATTTAGTGGAAACGAAATACATTGATGACAAACATCCTTCTTGTCAGAGAAGCTGAAGAGTGATGTGAATCCAGATGGGGTGCCGGTGGAGAGGGTTTTGCATAACTCTGGTTTCTGTTTGAACACTATTGCATGCTGAGTGGGCCTAAAAACCCTGAAGGCATCAGATCCTGTCTGATCTTGGAAGCTGAGTAGAGTCAGCCTTGTTTCACACTTGGATGGGAGTCCACAAATTAATGCCAGTTGCTATAGGCTATATTTCAGAGGAAGGCAATGGCCAACTACTTCTGAGTATTTGTTGATTAGGAAAACCCTATGAAATTCATGGGGTCTCCATGAGTTGACAAGTGACTTGGAGGCACATAACACAACTTATTCATGCATAGATTGAGGAGGAGCACAAGGTGGAGCACAGCTGAGGACCCTATATTTCTCCAGATATTCCTGAATGCCAGTTCCTATCATGACTAGCAAACCTGACCAATGATGAGACATGATGGGGAGTAGTTGTTAACCATCTGAAAAACCCCAATCATCCCAAATGTGGAATGACAAAGCCATTCTTTCTCCTAATTCTTTATATTGTCCCATCCAAATTCTGTGGATTGGCATGTTAAATTAGGAATCTGATTTGATTGTATCTTGACCCATAATATGCAGCCATTTGAGTTTCGTCTCTATCTATGAGTTTCCTGTGATATCTTCTTAAAGAAAAAGCCTAGTTAAGCACACATATTAAGTAAGCCAAAAGCAGTAAGCCTAAGAAATAGTTCTTTGTGTGGGAACTCTTGTATTGTCCTCAAGAAGGATTGCTAATCCAGTATCCTGTTTCACAAAATGAATAGGTAGATGTTTTCAGAAAGCCTGCGAAGACAGAATGTATGTTGTTGTTTTTTCTATAGTTGCTCTTCAACTGCAGAATAGAGCTTACAAATGTCCATCATGGCTGGTAACAGACCCATCTAACCAGGCTTAAAAGAAGTCAGCTCTGGCTACCTTCTAGCCTGTTGTGCCAACAAGTTTTGTTGTCTTTGACATTTTAAGAGGGACTTACCTTATTTTCAACATATGAAACTGATATTCGCATTTAGTCAAATGTCATTTAGTACTTCCTGCATGAAAACTGAGTTAGCAAGGTGTCATTTAATACATCCTGCTTGAAAAATTAAACAAGCAAAATTAATTGAACATCCCACAAAAACTAAATAAGCTGTCAAACTTATGTATATTGAGCTTAATCTATGCATCATCTTCAAAAAAAAAAAACTCATCCAGAAGACACCAAATTCTCCAATCATAGAAAGATCATTGACTGAGTCACTGAGCCTGTGAATCTATATACCTTTCCTATGTCTCAGTAGATATGTATAGAATTGCATCCAATTTTATATTCTCTGATTTGTCTATGCTCAGATACACTTACAACATATATGTCACTCCAAATATTGTTATTTTTAAAGTCCAAGGTGTTTGGACACAGAGAGAAGAGTGATGTTAGAAATCACTTAGAAAGCAACGCAGTAATCACGAGAAGTCAACATGGATTTCTCAAAAATAAGTCATGTCAGACTAATCTCTTTTTATGATAGAGTTACTAGCTTGATAGAGGAAGGGAATGCTGTGGATGTAGCATACCTCGATTTCAGTAAGGCCTTTGACAAAGTTCCCCATGACGTTCTTGCAATGAAGCTGGTAAAATGTGGGCTGGACAGGGCTACTGTTAGTTGGATTTGTAATTGGTTGACCGACCGAACCCAAAGGGTGATCATGAATGGCTGCTTTTCATCCTGGAGAGAAGTGACTAGCGGGCTGCCACAGGGTTCTGTCCTGGGCCCGGTGCTGTTCAATATTTTTATCAACGACTTGGATGAAGGAATAGAGGGCATGCTCATCAAATTTGCAGATGACACCAAATTGGGAGGGGTTGCTAATATGCCAGAGGACAGGATCAAAATTCAAAATGACCTGGATAGATTGGAGAGCTGGGCCAAGGCTAACAAAATGAAATTCAACAGAGAGAAATGTAAGGTCCTACACTTAGGTAGAAAAAATGGAATACAGAAATATAGGATGGGGGACAAGTGGCTGGATAGCAGTACATGTGAAAGGGATCTAGGAGTCTTCATAGACCACAAGCTGAACATGAGTCAGCAGTGTGATGCAGCAGCCAAGAAAGCCAATGCAATTCTCGGCTGCATCAATAGGAGTATGGTGTCTAGATCGAGGGAGGTACTGGTACCACTCTACTCTGCTTTGGTTAGACCTCATCTTGAATACTGTGTCCAGTTCTGGGCACCCCAATTCAAGAAGGACATGGGCAAGCTGGAGTCCAGAGGAGGGCGACCAAAATGGTGAGAGGCCTGGAAGCCATGCCCTATGAGGATAGACTTAGAGAGCTGGGTATGTTTAGTCTGCAGAAGAGAAGATTAAGAGGGTACATGATAGCCATGTTTAAATATTTGAAGGGATGCCATGTAGAGGAAGGAGAGGGCTTTTTTTCTGCTGTTCCAGAAACCAGGACAAGGAGCAATGGATTCAAGCTGCAGGAAAGGAGATTCCACCTGAACCTCAGGAAGAACTTCCTGACAGTCAGGGCTGTCCAGCAGTGGAATATGCTGGCTTGGATTGTAGTGGAGTCTCCTTCCTTGGAGGTTATTAAGCAGAGGCTGGATGGCCATCTGTCGGGAGTGCTTTGAGGGTGTTCCTGCAGGGCAGGGGGTTGGACTGGATGGCCCCGGGGTCTTTTCCAACTCTACATTTCTATGATTCTATGATGAAACAACAGAAGCAGACAAAGTTTCACTCCAAATGGTTCTACATGGAAGGAATTGTGCCAAAGATTTTATTTTCAAATTACCACTATGCAACTACTTTCCTGAGCCAGTGTGGTACAGTGGTTTGAGCACTGGTCTACGGTCCTGGAGATCAGGGTTCTATTCCCCATTCAGTCATGGAAACCCACTGGGTGACCTTGGGTGCATCACACAGTCTCAGCTCCAGAAAACCCCGTTATAGGTTTGATATAGGTTGGAAACAACTTGAAGGCACACAACAACTTCTGCTTTCCTCCTAAAATGGTAGCAAACTGTAATTGGTTGTCACTTCCCAGGCTTGCCCAGCTCCTCCTTTAACAACAACCATTAAATGTACAGGATTGCTTGTCCTATTTTCAACTGACTACCCTACCTTTACAGTTACCAGGCTGTACACCCCCAAGCTTTGATATGGCTTAATTGGCAAAATATGATTTAATTGGCAAGATTTATTAATTGGCTTTAATATAAAATGTACCCTGATGTGATAGAATGGCTGGGCAAGAGGAAGAAGCTAGCCAAACACGTGCACTGCAAACTAGATCAGAAACCCCTTCTAGGCATAGAGGCACATGTGGCCCTTAGTTTTAATGCAGGTGGCTCTTGACCTGATCCTCAACACCCTCAGTAAGACTCATTTCAGGCCTCAAAAGACTGAGCTTTGCTTCTCCTAGCAGTCCGTTAGGCCAAGAGGGGGAGAGAGAGAATGAGAAAAAGGAAGAGAGAACTTGGAAAAATTAGCAAGAAGATTCTGGGACTATAGTCTGAAAAAGCAACTTCCTCAAGATCCAGAGGTGGCAGAGGGAGAGGAAAAAAGATCATAGAGGAAAAAATGTCTCCAGAGAAATATAGCCTACAATAGAAAAAAAGTAGTCAAGCCTTCTTCTATATCTTATCTTGCTTCTACAGAGACTTCAATGACTAGGTATGCAACATGGATAGAAATCCACAAGTTGAAGAAGCTCAAGCACTCTTTAGGTAAGCCTAAGTTAAAAAACAAGATGACGCTGAGGAAGAGTGATTTGTGGTATGCAAAGGATTAAAAAGAAGGTCTGACAACTCCCACATTTTCTCAGTATGTCTGATTATTTCCAGAGAATAAAAATGACTGTAGAGTGGGTGGACAAATACATCTATGCCCCCTATGACCCCAAGGGTCAGTTTGATGCCCTCTTTCCATTATGAATCTAATTTAATTTCTTATACTTACATGCC
Source organism: Iguana delicatissima (assembly GCA_948472985.1). Taxonomy (NCBI): domain Eukaryota; kingdom Metazoa; phylum Chordata; class Lepidosauria; order Squamata; family Iguanidae; genus Iguana; species Iguana delicatissima. Next base: position 89,906 of record CAOKZL010001519.1, read on the forward strand.
AACCAATATAGTCTGGCAATAAAAGGGGCCAGACATATGCTAATCGACAGCTCTTATAATTACACAATCTTCAAATTAATTAACAAGCCAACAGCAGCCAAACATTAGCATTTAGAAAGAGCTTTGCTGCATTAACCACTAATGAGTTCGTTTAAATCCATCGCACAACCCGTTTTGGAAAGCATGGGCCATATTTAATCATATTCAATCAGATTTAATAATGAAATTCTTAACATCAGGCATTGTTGAGTGTGAAATTAGCATGGGATTTTAATTGATAACTGCAAAGGTCACATTTTTCTAATGGCCAATGTTTAATTGAATAAAAATTTCATATGAAAATTGGGTCATACATGTATGTGTACTGATGGATATCTACAGTGGCTTCACTCATGGAACAGACATGAGTCCAGTGGAGATCTCACTGGTGGGAACAGGGAATGGGGCAATTTTTGCCTCTGCCTCTTCTGGTTGCAACCCCATGCCACTTCTCATACTGTTTCCAATCTTCTGGAGCAGATTTTCATGAGGTTTCAAGAATAAATCAGGAAAATGTGTGGATGATGTTCTGCTGACAATATTTAAACAGCTCAGTTACTTTATTTATTTATTCTCTCAAGATCAAGGATAGGTGCAGACACCATAAACACACAACAAGGAAGTATTGGCCAGCATAAGAACCAAAGGGCTTCCAGAAGTAGAAACCTAGAGGGAAAAGGAATCCTAGCAGCCCACCAACGACTGAGCATGCTCAGTAGCCATGGAGTGTTGACTCAGGTGGAAAATAAACTGACAGTTCAATATGGGGGAGAATGGTTGAGCTGACTGGAAGTTGCTGGGACAGGATTAGGTGGGCCACATGAGCTTGGAAATGTTGCTAAGCATATACCACTTGTGCCAGATGCATAAGGATTCATGTGGATAAGCAGGGTAACAGCACAAAGAAGGTAGAATACTGGAGGTGGCTGTTAAAGGAGGGAGGCTGGCCAGTACAACAGTGGTGAAGGAGGGAAGAAGGTAAAGATTTAAGAAAGTCAATTTCAGTAGGCCTAAGGAAGTAGTGAGTGAAGACATTATTCTATTATGAAGCTGGACACATTCTGTGCAGTGGGAAAATTAGGTGCTTTGGGGCCCGATGTTGGGCAAAAAGCAAAATACAAATGAGGAGGAGGAGGAGGTGGAGGAGATGAAGAGGAAGAAGAAGAGGAAGGAGGAGGAGCAGGAGTGTGCAGTAGGAAAAAGTTTTTTTGTGCAGTTGGTCCTCTGGAGGAACAAGGTTATTTCTTAAAACAAATAGATGAGAAAAAGTGTTGTAGCCATCAGATGCCCTTTGCCAGGTAACAGAGTAGTGAGCTAGCAGGAGGCTGGTTCAGCAGACAAACTGAAACAGCTTAAGAGTTCAGGAGAGCTTGCTTGTTTAGGGTTGAACAGAAGCGTAGTCAAAAAGTTGGTCTAGAAGTTCAGGAATCAAGTGAGCAGCAAGAGCAGACAGTCCAAGGGGTCAGAGAATCAAGGAAGACAACAAAGCAGAGAATCTGTAGCACACAAAGGCATGGCCGGCAAACACACAAGTTGTTTCTGGTGTCGAACTACCGCCCTTTGCTTTCCTTAAAAAGGTCAGAGCCAGCTGGCTCTCACACCAGCTTGCTGCCCTCATGGCCTGTCTTCTTTTGAGGCTGCTGTGTACCTGGACTCCTGGCCCATGACAAAAGATAATGAAATAGATAGATAGAACATTGAATATCTTTATATTAACAGTATATTATTGGAACCAAATACTACTGATCTGTAACCGAAGAGGATACATGCATGATGAAATGCTTATCTTCTGGTGGGGGCCAAATTAAGGCCACCTCCACTTTAAGAATTTTACCTGTCAGTGAAATTTTCCTTCAGTCCCCAACTTTCTAGCATTGCAGAGAAAACTCATATTTGCTGTGTTCATATTCCCTTGGTCTGTTTGCATGCCTTTTTTCTCTGGATGCCTAAACTATATTTCCAAGTGCCCAACTGAAGTTTTAGGTTACTACAGTATTACTCCCAGTGCAATTTTTTTTGTCAGTGCCCAGATTTATAGCATTGCAGTAACTTAAATCTTCAATCCAGATCCTTGCCTGGAGGGGGCAATGTCTTCATTTTACTGTCTCCATAGCTGCCCTCTAAAAGACATGCTTATCAAATTTACAGATAACATCAAATTAAGAGGGATAGTTAATACCCAAGAGGTGTATGCGTATATGTGCCTTCAGGTCACCTTTGGCTTACAGTGACCCTATGAATTTCATAGGGCTTTCTTAGAAAACAAATACTCAGAAATGGTTTTGCCAATTCCTTCCTCTGAAATACAGTCTGCAGTAGTGGTATTAATTGAAAGTCTCCTATCCAAGTACTAACCAAAGCTGACCATGCTTAGCTTCCAAGATCAGATAGAATCTGGTGCCTTTGGGATATAGGCCCAGAGTAGTAATGTAGGCCCAGAGTACAGGACAGAATTCAAAATTACTTTGACAGATTGGTGAGTTGGGATAGAATTAACAAAATGCATTTCATCAGGGATAAATCAAAAGTACTACAGTAGGCAAGAAAATGAAATGTACAGATATAGGATGGGTGATGTCTGGATTGAAAGCATACTGTATGTGTGAAAGGGATCTCAGGGTCTTAGTAGACCACATGCTAAATACGAGTCAATAGTGTCATGCAGCAGCTGAAAAGGCCAATGCAATGTTGAACTGCATCAGCAGGAACAGAGTGTCCAGAGCAAGGGAAGTAGTAGTGCCATTTTGTTCTGCTTTGGTCAGACAATACTTGGAATACTATGTCCAGTTCTAGGCACAACTGTCCAAAAAGGATATTGACAAGTTAGCATGTGTCCAGAGAAGGGTGGCAAGATGATTAAAGTTCTGGAAACCATTAAGTCTCATGAGGAACATCTTAGAGAGCTTGGAAAAGACTGAGAAGTGACATGATAGTAATTTTTAAATATCTAAAGGGATGTTAGGCAGATGATAGGGTGAAGTTGCTTTCTGCTGTTCAGACTAAAACCAATAAATTCAAATTGGAAGTAGAGAGGTTCCCCCTAAACATCAGGAAGAACTTCTTCAACGTAAGATCTGTTCAATAATGGAATAGATTGCCTTGGAAGATCTCCTTCTTTGAAGGTTGAATGGCGATCTCTCAGAAATCTTTTAGCAGTGTCCTGCACGGCTGGGGGTTACATAGTCCTTGAAGTTCCTTTCAACTTTATGGTTCTGTGGTTCTGTGTGTTAAAGAATCTAGGGGTGTTAGAAGATCACAAATTAAACTGAGGTATAGGCCCTTTCTGCACCCTACCTTTTTGCAAAGTCATCCGGTGGGGATCCCAGCAGGAGGGGAGCACAATGAGAGCACTCCCTCCGCACTGGCTGGCTCCCTGCAGAAGGGAGCACAATGGCCACGCTTTTTCCTTCCTCAGTGCAGCTGCATACTTTCCTAGGCTGTGCTGGGGCAGGAAATGCAGCCACTGCGCTTTTGCAGCTTCTGCAGGACAGGTAAGTGCGGGATGGTTGTGCGATTTTATGTCATTGATGGGGAAAACCCGTCCATGATTTAATCCATGAATGTAGTGCCTGGGGACGGGACAAGGACAGGAATGTGATGATGTCATGCAGAAGCGTCATCACATTCCCGTCCTCTCCCATCCCCATTGTAGGATGGGAGGGTGCTGCAGAAAAGGCCATAGTATCCTGTGCATTTTCGGGCATGACAGTTTAGGAAGGATATTGATAAGCTGGGACGTGCCCAGGGGAACATGACCAAAATGCCAAAGAGTCTTAAAGCCAAATATTGAAGGTGACAGAAGTTGGCATACAGAGGCATCTTGTAGCACCTTGAGACTAACTGGGAGAAAGAAGCTTGTAGCCTAAGCTTTCATAGACTTGGTCTACATTATCAAATACATGGAGAGGAGTCCCTACGAACAGACATTCATACCAGTGGGTGGATGGAAGGAATGTGAATAGTAATGGAAACACAAAGTGTTTCAGTGTGGTGATGGGGTGATGAGTTCATCTTTTGCAATAGTTGTAGAGAGGGGGATAAGTTCATCAGGCCAAGATAAAGAGGTAAACATAAAAAAAAAATGGACGAATTTCTTGGTCTGGTATGTTGATAAGTTCTCAGGGTCAGAAAAGTGAAGCTGGGATATCAACTACTCACATGTGTACCAGGACACCATTGTCTCTGTTTAAACCACTTTCAATGGATTGGAGTTTGTGGACATATCCTAATTCAGCTATTTCTCTTGCCATTCTCCCTTTCAAGTTATTTTTGTTCAATAAATGACATTCAGTGGTCTGAGATGAAACACCCAGGAAGGTCAAAGATTTCTGCCACTAGGTTTTGCATATTCTCATTTCTAATGTATAATTGATGTGTACTTATCTTTCGGTGTAGACATTGGCCTGTTTGTCCAGTGCAGAGTGCTGAAGCAAGTTGTTGAGAAAGGATGGCATATATCATATTAGAGGAAGAGCAAGTGAATGATCCTCTAATGTTATGGATGATATTTCTAGGCCCTATGATAATATTGCCCAAGTAGATGTGTGAGTGGATTTGGCATCTGGGTTTGTGGCAAGGTCTTGTTCCTGTCTTCCCATCAATGCTCTGTGTCCTAGTCGAGGTGAGTACGTAATTCATAGGTGAGAAATCCATTTAAGTCCAAATCTGTGGTGCACCACATCTCTTGTAAACACTGGCATCCTCATTATTAAGTTTTGATTTCCACCTGGCAATGTTCTACAACAAGCAGTTTAGGAGGAAGTAAGTAGCTGTTTGAGATAGGAGAGGTGTTTGCAGGCAAGTAGAGGCCTGCCATCAAGGGTTTTGAGATGGTAACATTATTATCCAAAATTGGTTGTAGCTCACTGATGATGCATGTGGCCCTAGTGGGGTTCTGCTGTTTCCTGTTTCTGGTCTGTCTTGTAGTAGATTAGTCTAGCATACAAATCTAACCTTGTTGATATTTTTCCCCACTTTATTCAGTTGGTACTGTAGCCTAAGAAATGCTTGTTGTAATTTCATGTTTGGCACCATTTGGATCTGAGCAAATGCAATTGTATTTGAGGATGTGACAGGTCCTTACTTCTCCCAGATTGCTCCGTCAGTCCCCAAACTTATGAGGCACCCTGTATTTACCACACACCTGTGTATTTACCACACAGTTCTGCTTCCCCTCTTATAAATACTACTTTTGTGGATTTTCAATATTTATTTAGAACCGCTTAATAATTTTATGGTAGTGTGGTTTCTGTGTTACTTATTATTTTAGACAATTCAAGTTCAGTCACTATTTACAAAGATAAACTGTAACATTAAGATAATTATAAGAATAAAGTAGTGCCTTAAAGTTCACATGCAGTTCAATGTTGATACATTTCTTCAGTGCTGTCTTCATACAATATTAACAGTTAACCCCCTGCTCAGAAACATTTCAATTATGGCCCTTTTCGCATGCAGCAAGGGAAACGCTCCCTGTCGCTACTCACTGGCGTTTTGGTGGGTCCGTTTGGGTCCGTCCTGATGAGGAGCAGTGCGAGCTCATCGCTCCGCACTGCTCCGGCGTCCAAAACGGCGGCTTTTGGTTGGTGGCGGCTCCCCGTGAACCGCTGAAGTTTGCCAGCCTAAAGCCCGCCCCGGCAGATCTGCAGGCTTGGACTGATGCACGCCTGGAAATCTGCACCGGAGCGTGGGAATGGAGTGGCATGGAGTGGCGCGCTCCGTGCTTTTGAAAAACTTGTAAAAACACTTCGGGTCGCTCCAGAGCAGACTGAGGTGCGGAACTTTGACAAGTAGTCCGACCCAGTCTGCTCCCAAGATGCGGACGAGCTCCATCAGAGGTCGCACCGTGCAGTTCTACTTACCCCATGCGGAAATGGCCTATATCTTTAGACTTTTGCAAAAGTAACAAGTATCATTTAACAGCACTTTGGCTAAACTTCCACCAAGGCTTAACTGCCCCTAATCTAGGTCACATTCTCTGACCAGATCCTACTAGGGTTCAATTACTCTTCTGCCTCTCACTAGGCTTCCACTGAGAACTAAACCTTCCAGAACAACCATACCCTCTAGCTGACCAAGAGACTTTACTCCCTAGCCCCTTGCTATTTTCTCACTGAAGGAATCCAACCCCCCGCCTCAGTAACTGGCTTTTTATAACTTTTTCTCTCAGCCACAAGCCTCTCCCACACACTAGTGGGCTAAGTTTCTCTCCTGAAGTGCTATTCTGCTTGCCTATTAACCTACTTGCAGGTTTCACTGGCAGTCCAAATAGCCACCCCCCCAAAAAAAACTTCATCACAGAAGGCTTGGATGTAAATGATGGATCTGGATGTGTGTTCAAGGTAGAAGCTGGAGGCATGTAAGTATTGAGTAGTGGTTTTCAATGGAATGTGGTTCTTAGATGTCCATTGTGTAACTCATAGAATCATAGAATGATAGAATCATTAGAGTTGGAAGAGAAACAAGGGCCATTGAGTCCAATCTCCTGACTTGCAAGAATACAAAATCAAAGCATTCCTGACAGATGACCATCCAGTTTATGTTTAAAAATCTCCAAAGAAGGAGACTCCACCACATTCCAGGTCAGTGTATTCCACTGTCAAACTGCTCTTACTGTCTGGAGGTTCTTCCTAATATTTAAGCAGAATCTCTTTGCCTGAAGTTTGAAACCATTGCTCAGTGTCCTAGTCTCTGGAGCAGCAGAAAGCAAGCTTGCTCTATTCTCCATATAATACCCATTTCTTCTTCGTGGTCTCCGTGCCTCATACATTAGGAGCTTTCACACCTGCGCGATAACGTTCAGAAGATTCTAGAGCTTAGTAGCTTGGCGGGAACCCCTCCCCCATGCCCATACTGAGCATGCTCAGCCTGCCGAGCAACGGTCGCTCCTCGGTTCTTTTTCGTCCGCCTTAGCGAACGGAGGGTTCTTAACTTTGCAGCTGCCTATTAGGCTTTTGGTTTGTGTTTTTGGCTTTCTCTTCGAACCCCCCCTTTTTTCCTTTCCATCTGCTTCTTCTATTGTCTTCTCCACCTTCTATGTCTACCCCCTTCTAACTCTTGTGTCCCTTTGAACCCAAGATCGGACTTTCCCCCCTTCTTTTGCTGGGGGACACCCTAAACATATTAGCCTGTGCTGTGTTGTGGCTTTCGGCCTGGGAAAACCTCACTACCAGGAGCCAACAATGTTTTCTTGGCGCGCCCAGCGGCCACGCCCTCCTCGGTACCGGATGCCAGCACCGGGCTTGGTACTGTTTTTTGAGGCCCCATTTGGGCGCACCATTCTCCAGTGAGGCTCCTACGCCACCTGAATCAAGACATCATCTTGCCCGCCTTTTACCCGGACCCGACTACGCCTTTGGAGCGATCCCTTGACTCCTTGGACGTTCGTCGGGCCTTGGCCTTCTACAAGGACAGGACTACCTCTTTCAGCCAGACCCCGCACCTTTTGTGTGCCATGGCCAGCGTCAGAGAGGCCACAAGGTATCCACCCAGCGCCTCTTGAAATGGGTAGCCCAGATTATCCACCTGGCGTACGAGCTTGCCAAGAAGCCTCCGCCAGACCTTCTTTGGGCTCATTCCTCCAGAGCTGTGGCGCCATCTGCAGCCTTCCTGTGAGGAGTCGGCCTGCAGGAACTCTGCCGTGTGACGACCTGGTCCCAGCCATCGACCTTCGTGCGCCGCTACAGGCTCGACTGCTGGTCCTGGAAGGATGCTCGTTTTGGATGTGCTGTGCTCTCTTCCATCCTTTAGGGCCTGACCCACTGTCCTACTGGTAAGCTACACAGTCTCCTAATGTATGAGGCACAGAGACCACGAAGAAGTAGAACAGGTTGCTTACCTGTAACTGTAGTTCTTCGAGTGGTCATCTGTGCCCTCATACATGCCCGCCCTGCCTTCCCCTCTTTTTCAGGTCCCATCCTCTCTTCGGTGGACCAGAACTGAGGAGCGACTGTTGCTCGGCGGGCTGAACATGCTCAGTACAGGCATGGGAGAGGGGTTCCCGCCAAGCCACTAAGCTCTAGAATCTTCTGAACGCTATCACACAGGCGGAAAAGCTCCTAATGTATGAGGGCACAGATGACCACTCGAAGAACTACAGTTACAGGTAAGCAACCTGTTCATATATTTGAACAGCTATTGTGTCACCTCTTAACCTTCCCTTCTCCAGGCTAAACATATCCAACTCCCTAAGCTGCTCCTCAGAGGCATGACTTCTAGGATTTTTACCATTTTGATTGCCCTCCTCTGGACATGTTCCAGCTTGTCAATATCCTTTTTGAACTGTGAGGCACATCCCAGGAGTCTGACATATTCCACTTGTGGCCATTAGGATTATTCTGGAAAACTTCATTTTCATCAAATTACAGATGAAGGCTCATTGAGATGACTCTGCATTCCCAGAAGAAGTCACGTTGCAGCTCTTCATCTAAGCTTTTCAATGGTAAATGGCTATATTTTGTTTGTCTTATTCTTACTCAGGTTTCAATGGACTTGAACATTTATAATATTCTCCAGAATCCTATTATCACCTGTTACTTAACATGACTTTATGTATACTTAGCTAAGTAACAGAGGTGCTAAGAAACCCTGTTAGTGAATAGCAAAGATGCTCACTGGGACTTTTGCAAGAATGTTCAATGAGCATTGGTCCTGTTACAGGCTATGAATGTTACAAACTGCCCAATTCTAATTCTTACATAAGTCCACTTAAAAACATGTAACCTCCATACAGGGTTCATCATCATCATCTGGCTCCTTTCATTATGGAACTGGTTTTGTACTATTTATCAGTATAGAGCTGCTCTTGTTTCTTATATACATTATACAGCATTGTGTTGACATTCAACTATATCGTATTGCTTGTGAACTTCTGTGGTTCTGTGTCCCTTACGTTTCTCATAGTATTATTTACTGTCGTACTAACATTTTTAAATTATCTGTTTGGAGTCCTTCCATCTCTCTTTTAGTCTCTCCTTTTCTTTTATTGAGGTAGAAGCTGAATGAGATGTTGTAGTTCCTTCCTACACTGCAGACTTTAAACTGAGCTGAGAGTTGGATTAGATGACCTTGAAGTTCCTTGCCAAGTCTATCTTATCAGGTAGCTTCATCTTTGGAGTGTCCTTCTAGGCTCTTGAAACATTAGTTGTTTAACTTTCTCATAGCACGCTCAACATTTTTTTTATTAATCTGAGAATTATTGGTTTTAATACAAAACTCTAAACATAAGCATACCCCCTCCTCCTCCAAATCCACCTCTTTCTTTGCCAGGAAATATTCATGCATTTGATAATCAGATCTGGATAGTTGCAGCTTAGGCTCTGGTGTAAATTAAGTGAGAGCTCCTATATCGTTTGCGAGAATCTATGTCATAAATATCTCCATTAAGTAGCAATTAAGATGCTGGGATTTAGGCTCTATGCTGTTCTAGGAGGTAATTATAAAAGAATTGGATTAATTAGCCACTGAATTATTTATGTAGACATAAATATTGCACACGCGATTAGTATTAAATAGAATATTGCTACCCCCAAAAAGGCGAGGTAAAGATAAATTGATTTTCACGTTGCTGCTTTAATTCCTTGCTCAACAAATAAATACTGAAGCCACAAAGTCTTTTTTTCCTTCACTAAACCATCTCTTATGTTACAACTTCTACCTGAGATCACCACCAATATATGTGTGCCACCTTGTGATAATGGTCTCCTTCCTTTATCCAGGCAACATATCTGAAGAAGAATAGGTCCCTCTCCAGATAGACAAGGAGTTAATGATGTGTTGGGTTTAAGTTACATTTATCTGGAGTCAGCATCATAGAAGGACATCAGAGATCATGAGAAACAATTGCCCAAGCAGCAAGAGCAGATGAGGAATAAGGTGAGAAGCTTCCAGATGCTTTGGAGAAGATATAAAAAAGGACCCCAAGAGATGAGGCAAAGGGGCATCAAAGACAGACTAATGGCTGGTTGTACGCTAGGCATGGCGTGTCCAGACAATCCCTTCCCCACACAATCCCAGCATCTGGACAGTAATGTGAGTAGAACATGAATGTTTTAACTAGTTGTGTTTGGGATTTATGTTCTTTCAAAACCTCTGGGTGAAATGGCCTAGGGTTGTCTGTAACTTTGTAACTGCCAAGTAACATCTGAAGGGAGGTACCTTCATGGACAGTATATTTTTTAGTCATTGTGTTTGCTTGCTTAGAATAAAAACTTTTCCTTCTAAAGATTTCTTCTGTTCATATTCTTTCGCCACATTCCTTGCTGGTTTGTGCATATAGATAGAATTCCTCTCTTCCATAGAGGGTGGGAGAGGAAAGTCTCTGCAGTCGGAGGTGTGCATCTAGACATTCTTTCCCCAGTAACTTCCTACTGAGTTACTGCATGATGGGGATTACAAATCAGTAGGTGGTGGCACCACATCTAAAATTCTCAAGATTTTTCTCCAAGCTGAGCAACCCCTTTTATGATGCATTTATACCCCCAATGACAATCAGTACACTGCATTCTCTTCATTGCATTTTATTTGTTGCTTGGCCAATCTTCTCTAGCTGCCACAAGAAGGCAAATAGGCACAGTGCAAGCCAGAACATGCCTACTTAGAAATACACATCATTACATCCAGTGAGGCATAGTCCCAGGAAAGTGGCTTTGGAATTTCAGCCAAAGAATTTTCCCTTTCTGGAAAAATGAAATCTTTTGTCTCTTGTGGCGTGATTTACAGCTGAACAATAAGGACTACAGTTCGCAGAATCTCCCAAATTTTCATAGAATCATAGAGCTGGAAGAGACTATAAAGACCATGCAGGCCAAACCCCCTGCCATGCAAGAATACACAATTGAAACACTTCTGGTAGAGGGCCATCCAGCCTCTGTTTAAAAACCTTCAAAGAAGGAGACTCCATTCACTCCAAGGCAGTGTCTTGACTGCCCTTACTGCCAGGAAGTTCTTCCTAATGTTTAGGTGGAATCTTTTTTCCTGTACTTTGAATTTACTGCTCCATGTCCCAGTCTCTGGAGCAGCAGAAAACAAGCTTGCCCAATCTTCCATATGACATCCTTTCAAATATTTAAATATGGCTATCATGGCACCTCTTAACTTTCTCTTTTCCAGATTAGACACACCCAGCATCCTAAGCCACTCTTCATAGGACATGGTTTCCAGGCCTTTTACCATTTTGGACATGTTCCAGACGGTCGACAAAACTTTTTTTGGGGAGTTGTAGTCTGAAAAAGTGACATTTCTGAACTCTTTCTTTTAAAGATAACCTTTGTTTATTTGGGAAATATGTGCTTAGATTAAGGCAGGCAGACAGATAGAAGTAATACAACACTTTATTATATGGTATAATAAGTTTTTATTTACACATAGATTTTCTTCCGTATTTTAGGCTGGTCTGATTTTAATCTTCAGGAGGGAACAGTACAGGAATAAGATGGCACACAATCCAGCTGCACTTAACTAATGCAAGACATTCTACTGATTCCAGTTGTTTGGGAAATATTTAAGCATGTGATCAACTCAACCAACAGACGGAGATTTCAATATGAGACTGTATTGTGCCCATATTTTTTGGCTTTTATTTTGTTTCTCTTTTTTAATTAAAATTTTCAATGAAAAAAAACAGTAAAAAAAAAACCCCCTCCCTGCTTCCAGACATCAATTTTCCCAGCTGAATCTGAGTTTTATTTTCCATTCCATATAAACATTCAGTTCCAGACATTATCTCTATTTTAATCGTAAATTATTACTTTTAGCTTATATTTCAGTATTTACATTTTATCTTCTATCACCTCATTTTGTCTTCCTCCTTTCTCACAGCCTTCTTTCTTTTCCCCTATTTCATTCTTTTATCCAGTTCAATACCTCTCGCCATTCTCTTTCAAAGCCCTGGATTGGCTTATTTTTAAGTGAAAAAGTTAGCTTTTCTGTCGCTACCATATCCAGGACTTTGAATTTCCATTCTCTTATATCAATATATTTTCCTTCTTTCCAGTGTTGAGCATAAGTCAATCTTGCTGCAGTTATTATATATAACAATGTCTTTTGATGAAATCTTATTTCTCTTTGTTGCCCTAACATATTCAACAAATAAAGTTTTGGCTTCATTTCAAAATTAAAACCATACATTCTTTGAATTTCATCATGTATTTCTTTCCAAAACTTTTTTGCTATTTTGCAGGTCCACCACATATGAAAAAAAGATCCCCCTTTCTCATCACATTTCCAACATTTTCCATTCCCATTTCCTGTTATTTTTTCCAGTTTTGCCGGCGTCATACACCATCTATATAACATTTTATAAAAATTTTCTCTTAAATTCAAACTTGGTGTAGGCTTTTGTTTTGTTTCAAGCTTCATTCTCTAGGCTTTAGGGTTAATATTTTAGGGGTATGAGAAATAGGCTTTCTTGGGAAGTTGAACTGTAGATAAGCTTGCTGTCAGAATAGAAGTCTTGCTATGAACAATATGCTACAAAAGAGCATAGAAATGTGCATAGAACTGGAAGCCTAGGGAAATGAGAACGGACTTTATCTGGGGTCAAAGTGGCATCAGCACGGGTGTCAGGTGAAAACATTATACAGTTGGGGTGCCATCACTGATCAGACCTTCCCCCACAAACAGTTCTGATGGTAGAACTGCTACTGAAGGGTCTCTAGTGATGATCTTAGACTATACATTTTTTTCTAGCTAGTGGTGATAAGAGGATAAAAGATTGCAATGAACTACTTATATGCAAATTGTTGACACTGTCCTTGAACACACTTTGGCTCTGTTTATGACCTTTTTACCCTCTGATGATCTTATTTGTTCTATTTATTTATTGAATTTATATCCTGCCTTTCTCCCAAATGGGATCCAAGATGTCTCCACCTTCTAGCTCATGCAGGCATGTTCTCTCACTTGGCTCAGGTCATAGTAAGAAACATGTTAGCAAGACACCTTCCCAAAACCAATCCAATGGTTGAAAGTTGCCCATGAAGCTGGTAGGATTCAGTGTGCAGAGATAAGGATTCTGTGTCTTGTCTTATATCCCCAGCCTTCGGCTTATCCAAGCTGCTGAAAATCCTCAGGAGTTGCAACTGTATGTATCAGGACACACACACACGCATATATATACACATACATGTATTTTTTGGAAAGATCCAAACTATGCAGTTCCTCTTCTGGTCTATTTCCAGTAAATACCTGGGACAAACTGTGACATTTTGATACCAGGGCTGGAGATGGGTATTTCTTCTGTTCCTGGGACTTTTTGATATAGGCAGGTGTTAATGCTCATGTCTCTATCAGTTCCCACAGTATTCTTTTGTGGCCCCACTGATGATAATATGAATAGGGGTGTGACTGGCGCCAAGAAGCCCTTCCTTCCCTTATTATAGCTCCTGGGAGGAGAGGAAACCCCAAGCATACTACACTTCAAGCTAAAGAAAAAAAAAAACCCAATGGGAATGAATAAACCCTGACTGGATGCTGTTGTGGAGAAACAGAGCAGCCCAACAATTACTAGAAATATTAATAATCTGGAAGAGTTTTTAGTTTAACTTACAGGGTATGTAGGAGAATTGTTCTTGTTTTTGGATCTGTAGAATTGACCTGAAGCCTTCTAAACCAATTTGACAGTGAAAAACATTCTGTTCCCAATATCAGCTAATTTGTTTTCCTAGGCTGGGTTACTGGTACCACTTGTGCTGCTTATCTCTTAGATTTTGCTGCTGCTCTTTTTACTGGTGCTTTTAGTTGGCGAAATGAATTTAGTGACTTTGAATATTTTTATGGCTAGAGCTCAAACCAGATATTTAAAACATTCAGAAATAAGGTCATACAGAACATTGCTGTCTTCTTCTAGGATGTTTCATAGTCATAATCCTTAAAGTCCTTCTACAAGCATATCTTTTTTCTGCTTTTTCTCTTTGTTTTTTTTCCCTGGAAGCAGCTGCTGTCAACCTAACCTGTTGTAGGCAGGCACATATGGTAACAGTAGGATTGGCTAAAGTAGAATCCCGTTCTTTTCCAGTTCAAGCTCTATTTTATTCTTTACCAGGGATATGTTGGTGCAAACTGACACCAAATGTCTGTGTTCCTCTGGCCCTCCATCACCATCCACCCAATGCAGATCCTGCTAAAAATCTTCCAGATAGACAGAGAACAAGGAGCAAAGAGGGCTGGGCAGGTATAAAAAGAAGCTTCTATATCAGAGGCTTTGTTAATTGAGGTATGCCTATGTACCACCAGTGTTTGTCTTACAAGTAGGAATCATATGTGTAAGAATCAGAACCATTAGCTGTCCTCACAGCAAGCCATAGAACTGCACTCAACAGTATAGCTCTGTGTAGCAAAACAGTTTCAGGTTTTAGATTGGTCCTGCCCACCCAAGCTGGCCATTGGGCTCTTCTAGACTGGAAGGACCATAAGATAGTTCCTGATTAGCCTGAGCAATAATGGTCAACCTGGCTCCAGTGTATTTCTTACCTCTGACTGTGGCAGTACGCTTGACTCCTGACTTTTGATGTCCATTACTTTCTTTCTATGGCCTGGTCTTCAAGGTCCTTAAAGTGTCTGCTGTAAATAAAGAACAGCCATGGGAAACGCATTAGAAACCAAAGAGTCTCCATCCACAATATTAATAATCAAGAGTTTAGAGCACTTCAGAATCCATCCATTGCGAATGAAGGAGTTATTATCAGTCCAAAGCCCACAGAACATCTGAGAATCTTTGGTCAAATCCACTTCTTCCATCTTTTGTTTCTAAAGAATAAAGAATCTTTTCTGTCCCTGGCTCCAGTGAGCAGGTAATTAAAAGGAGCTTATTATGCTATAAGTACTTTATAAATCAAGAAGCAAATGGGAGTACATGGGAGCCATTAGCATCTGTGTGTTAATAGTTCCCTTTCTGCAGCGGTGGTGGTTGTTATTATGGACACACATTTTATATCGCATTAGCATCCTAGTGAAGGGTTGTCATCAATACCTCATTCTCCTGTCTGAATAAGAGGTGGATTTAACCCTTAATGGCAGAAAGGAGCTTGATAACAAAGACTGGTGTTGTCTTAGCATGCTCATGAAGCTGGACTTCCTCACAAATCACTGTGATGCCCCACCAGAGGGAGGCAGATTTTGGAATGCAGTGTCTCTTCTTCTAGTAGTAGTAGTAGTGTTAGTAATATTGTAAGTCTAATCTTGGAGTTTGACCAAAGAGAGAGATCTGGATTCAAATCACCTCAGTTCTGCAAGAAGCTCATGTTGAGCCTATAATTCCATCACACTATGCCGTGGAATGAAGCGGGGCCTAAGTAAGGTTGGACCTATATATATATTTTCTCTCTCTCTTCCCTGGTCTAACTTACTTCAATCCTAATGAAAATGGACTGCCTTGAGTTTATCAGAACAAAGGGAAAACGCAAAAGTAAAAAAAAAAAATCTATAGCATGAGGAGATGGATCCTAGCCATGTTTGGAGAATGATAATTTGGACAGGGAACCTCTGCTACATATAATGGCTGTCCATGCACTCAGGAGCCCTGAAAAATTAGGGTCTCCAGTTGTGTTGAGAGCCTCCACATGCAATGGAGGTTCACCTCTCCAGATGGTTTTTATTTTTTCCCTCTGTGAGGAGAGAAGACAGAAAAGGGAACAACAAGCAAGCTCCACTCCTCATTTGTTTATTTTAAACTGACTAAGAATGCCTAGATAGGGCATCTTTCTGTCTATACATATTTTAAAAAGTATAGGAGAAGGCTATTATTTTGACCATTTTGTTCATGTCCTATATGTTCATGTCCCTTGTTGGAAGTGACTTTGGGGACCCAAAGCTGGAGAACAGGTTCCAGAACTTCTTAGAAAGTATGTAGGATCTTGGAGTTGAATTTTGTATTAATTCAAGAAAACAACTGTATGATCCCATAGGATTTGTCAAATTTATCTATACAGGTGAGGAAGGTAACTAGATAGATGTCATGGTGTACAGGGAGGAATGATGGAGGACATGTTTGGTGTGCATGTGTGGAAGGAACTGTATCATCTTGCTCTTCTCCATATACTTACTGGATGGGTGGGTAGGGAATTAACCTAGCTGGTAGAGAACCAGATCCAGCTTTTCAAGGAGGACTTAGTGGTTGCTATAGCAGCTTCTCAGCACCTCACTAGTCAGCATGGCTAACACATTTGGATGACACCAGACTGGGGAAGACAGGTCCTTGGCAATGAAATTGATCTGTCTTCCTTGCTGGGATAAGAAGCATGAAATGCATTTGCAGACAATCAGAATCAGCCTCAGTAAAACAGAAACTAACAGATAAAACATTTTAGAGTGGATTATAAGAATATATATGCTGCCTTGTCCAGCAGCTGTCTTTGTATATCAGTTGCTGTGGAACAGAGGTGCTGTTGTAGGCAGTGGAGGTTGTAGGCAGACGGTGGAAAGAATACAGAGATGAAACTACAGAAGGCAAAAGTTGCAAAAGTCTACAAAGGACAGGAGCTGCAACCAAATTTGACTAGGGCTTGGAAAGCATTTTGTCTCAGTTTGTTTTTTAAAAACAGGATTTACCAAAATTCACATGTGAAATAAAAGTGAAAATGACAGATTTCCTATCCCTAGGTTTGTCAGTAAGTTTCAGCTAAGATTGCAAAACTGTGGGTTTTCAAGGATCAGCGACATTAAGGATTATCCTAGACTTTAGGATAAGGTCCTCCAGATATTTTGGACTGCGGTCCCCAGAAATTCTGCCTGCTGGCCAAGCTAACTGGGCCTTCTGGCAGTTGATGCCTAACACCTGGGGAATTAAGCTTTCAGTTTCAGTTGGTAGCTTCTTGGCCTGCTTATATAACCTTTAAAAATGACATATAACCTGATATCATCTATAGACTGTTGAATATAGAGTGTAAGATCTGTATCAATTCCTGCCATCTTCCTATATTGTTGCAATACAGGTTTCAATCTGATAATGTAAACGAAGGAATCAAGTCTACCAGAGATAACCCCATGAGTTGGTACACCTGATGATGGGTAGTGGAAAGATTTCTAGTGGCACAGTGATCACTAGATAAAGACCTCTAATGTACTAGACATAAAAATAAGATCTAGGACATTTGATTGGATAACCAATGCACTGAATCGGTGTCAGGAGAGAATAAAAGAGCTAAGTCAGAGCCACAAAAAAAGCTGCTTTTCAGCATGCCTCCAATGTTGGAAGAAGAAGCAATACCATTATCTTCCACATATGCTGTCCCAATAGCCCTGGCATGCTGACCTAAGATGCTGATTTATGTTGATATTGGTAACATGGAAATCCAGGCTATACTAAGAGTGGGTATGCTCTTAAGTAGTTACAACTGATATAAGACTAATATAAGATACCTTACATGTAATATAATGAAATGAAATGATGTCATGGAATGTAAGAAAACTGAACCCCTAGGCATTGTTAGGTCTGTGTTTATCCCTAAGGGGAATGTATATGTACATATAAATCTATTCATTGTTTGTATTGCATGTTTTCAAGTTATTTCTGACTTAAATAGCCTGAAAAGAGTATTAAAAAAGCCTGCTGATTCCCATGTAAATATTCTGAAAACTCTCAAACTTGAAAATGTTTAAGTGGAGGGTTGACATTAACCTGGCTTGTTTGGTTTAACCACTCTAATGAGCTGGGAACTTTGGTAATCAGAAGTTGATAAAGGACACCCCAGACAGAAACCAAAATTAGCTTACAAGTGACAAGAGCCCTCAATCTAAGAAATAGTGGTGGGAAATCATACCTGTTTCACCACAATCCCAATTAAGCAGGTGATTACCAATGAATAAAAAGGTCTTTGCCTTCCCTGCATGTATTTCTCTCTGCAATAATTCCTCTAGAACACTTCAGGATATTTGAATAGTTGGAGAAAATGCATAAATCTCTATTATTCTCCCCCAAAGTTTTTTCCTTTTCCCCCACTTTTTTTAAAGCAGGAAAGAAATAATTGAGTGTATTCTTTTTATCTCTATTGTGCCACACCTGCAGCTAGAAGGTGAAGGATAATGTGAACAGATTCATTCCCCACATAGGGTTATACAGCACTGACTTTTTAAAAGCAAAAATATTTTGTATATTATGCAGTGGCCATACAGTGAGGCCTTCCATGAGAGGCGGAATTTCACAGGCCACTGATACCAGAAAAAGAGAACATTGGTTAGCCTAAAGTTGCATGTCCTAATTTATATGTGCAGATACAAAAACTGAAAATAAAGATTTTTTTTAAAAAAGAAAATTAAACAGACCTACATTACCCAGCACATGTGTGGGGAAACAATCTTTATTAGTGATCTGTGTGCCTGTTGATTTTGCTGTTCAGGAACTGGGCTGGGCAACTTCAGGTTCTCAGATTTCTTGACATATTTCTTGTCTATCAATAAGGGATTTGGAGTGAATGGTGCCTTGAACAGAGGACAAATGCAAAAAGAAAGTGATCTTCCGGCACCTGTTGACAGCTGCTGCTGTGTCATTGGGGCAGTGAATCCAGGCATGAGCTTTACTCTAAATTTAAAGGTGTTCTCAAGGTGATGAGCCTTTCTGGAGACTAACATTCAGCACCCTTAAGAGCACTTTTAAAGTTCACAATGAAACTGAGAGCAGATTTACCACCACACTGATATGGATGCCACCGGTTCTCAGTCCAAGGACTGACCTCTTTAAGAGCAGAAACATGACCATCCAAGATTTGGTGGAAGACAGTGTGATCATCTCTCAATTCTGCTTTCCCAAGATAAATTACCTACCCAAGGAAAGGAGCGAGTAGTGATGATGGTAGGGTCAATTGGTTCAAGGTTTTTAAAATGATCTATTCATGCTTTATTTGCATTTATAGCCTGCCTTTACAGATAGCAGCATATCTTGGCTTTATTCCTGTGAAGGTAAGTCAACCTGAGAGATCACCCCATGAGTTTCATGACCCAGGAGGGACTTGAATTCTGATCCCTCCAGCACCACTCCAGTTTTCTAACCACTATGCCCAAACTGTCAAATGAAAATTCAAAAAGATCTGGCTGCTTTTCAATTGAATGGGAGGCACTTCCCTATTTTTTCCAAATCTAGGCAGTTTTTCTCATGGAAAGTCTCAAAATACGAGATTGCTTACCTGAATTCTGGATTGCTGAGCTGCAACTTATTTGGTTCCCCCCCCTGCTTTTTTCCCTAATGGGTCAGATGACTTCAGATCAGAAGCAGCACAAATCTATAGCTGTTAGATTTTACGAGTTGCTTCTGGCTCTCATGTTGTGCTTTTTTCTTCGTACCACTAGGTGGCACTCCTGCTCTACAAACATTTCCCAAACTTTACGGCTTAGGGAACACTGCTGAGTACTACTTAATTCTATTTTTAAAATTTGTATTTATTTTATAATATCAGGGCTTTTATAATATACCTAATTATCTCCTCTAAATGGGCAGGGTCTCTGAAAGACTTAATCAGTGCAATTTGAAGTAAAGATATAATATGTCTATATAATTTTCCAGCTACAATGGGCACAATTTTATTTTATTTTAGTTCAAGCCTTTGAATGTACTATTTTGAGAAGAGGGTTATAGCTTGTATTTATATGTGTGATGAACAATCAACAACTGCATAAAACAGCTTTATGGAAGTACAGTGTGCCACTAAATTATACAGATGGGGAATGCAGCCACTGAGTGCAAATTTTCCAATTTAATTTCCTGTGGGAAGTGTTAGGAAGATGGTAATTCGGGTTGGGGTGGCATGTTCCATTTTCGAGAAATGATTGAATAGAAAATGATGGAACAGAAATGTGCAAAGTTCAATTTGCCAAGTTCTTGTCTGATATTTCAAGTAGAATGAAACCCACTCCTACCTTTTGTTGTTATAGTTGTTCTTTGCCATCCAGTTGGTTTCAATTTATGGCAAGAGAGCTCCAGGAGCCCTGGTCATCTTGCAGGTCTTGCAGGCTCAGGGCTGTGGCATACTTGATTGAATCAATCCATCTGTAATGTGGTCTTCCTCTTCTCCCACTGACTTCCTTTTTACTGAGCTATTATCGTCCTTTGCAATGAGTCACATAATCTCACGATAAATCTGAGGCACCACAGTCTCAGCTTAGTCATTTGGCTTTGATGGAGAATTTTAGGACCTATTTATTTGATCTGCCCTATCTATTTGTCTTCCTGGTGGTCCAGGATATCTGCAGATCTCTCTTCTGGCACCACATTTCAAATGAGTTGATTTTCTTCCTGTTAACTTTCACAACTATATACAAAAATCAGAAATGTGATTGCATAGACAATTCTGATTTCAGTATTCAATGATCTGTCTTTACACTTCGGGATCGTATCTAATTCCATCATAGCTGCCTCTCCAAGTCTTAGCCTTCTTCTGATTTTTGATTATAGTCTCTGCCTTGATTAATGACTGAGCCAAGGTATAGAAAATCTTTCATTTCATCACCCGTGTCTTCATTATCCACCTTCAAACAGTGTAAACCTTATCTTAGCTCAGATATAGAGCAGTGATGATTTCTTTAAAGAAAAGTATTTACTGAAGTGCATAATCCACACCCCAGAAGTAAAGAACCTGGTTCTCCTCCTCTAGTTCTCATACTCGCAACAGCCCTGCATGGTAAATTAGGCCAATAGTAAGTGATTAGTTCATTTCCCTCCTCCAGGGTGAACCCCTTGAGTGACTGGGGTACTCTAATCGCATGCCTTCATTGCTATTCCAATTGTGTGTGCA
This sequence comes from Iguana delicatissima, assembly GCA_948472985.1. Taxonomy (NCBI): domain Eukaryota; kingdom Metazoa; phylum Chordata; class Lepidosauria; order Squamata; family Iguanidae; genus Iguana; species Iguana delicatissima. The sequence continues at coordinate 110,665 of CAOKZL010001519.1, forward strand.
TTGGTTGTAGATACTCAGTGGGAATCACAGTAAGTACCACATAAGTGCTCAAAGTCATTCTTATGCTTACGTTCCCCTAGCATAGTAGTAGAATCAGGGCTTACAGGGTCAAAGTGCTGACACTTTTTGATGAGCAGGAACAAAGATGGCATCTGCCACCCATCTCAGGCTTCCCTCTTCCCTTCCCTCTTCAGTCCTCCAGTTAACTGGAGTATGTGTGTGGAGAGACTAGATTTTCCCACTGAGGTTCTTTTGTTTTGAGTTATTCTCTCTTGTATTGGAAAGAATTTTGGGACAGATTGCATGGTCCCCTAAAACCCATCAGTATTGCAAAACATCTGCTCCCTGGCTGGCAGAAAAAACAACAACACTGCAACTGATAACAATGTGGATAAATAGAGATGGCTGCAACAGTTGATAAGGGTGAATACAGCTGCCTGCAGTTTTGGATTGCTCTTTGGTCCATGCTTGAGGACAGCTGTTACAAGGAGTACCTGTAGTTCAATATTTACCAAAACACTGCTGCTCTGCAACACATCTGGCCATACATATTGGATGCTGACTCTTGGCTTGTTGGGGCTATAGGATTAGGGAAGTCACAGGTACAATAACATAAGAATCTGTTCTAAAGTCTACCCACAGGCAGCAGCTCTCCAGAATCTCAGACAGAGACCTTTTCAGCCTGTTTTTCGGAGATGGAACTGGGATCTTCTGCATGCAAAATGTGCACCTTACCACTGAGCTATAGCCCTTCCCTGACTGGGATTAAAAATTGAACCGGGATGTAGGAGGGATGGTTTTTGTCAGCAATGGGTTTTCAGCAGACTGCAGCATGAGCTGGCATTGCTATTAATCCCAGATTTTTTCTTTTTTGGTGTGTGTGTGATGTGTTTCACATACCTCAGTTCTAAAAAATCTCCATTTGGTCTAGTTTGAAGGTCAGCCAGGGCATAAATGCTATGATTTGAACCTGCTGACCTCAAGAGGCATGAAATTCTTCTGGTGGACAAGAGGTGGAGACTTCAGTACCAGTAAAACTGTTTCTGATTGTTGGGATACTCTCCTAGTTGTGCTACTCAGGATAAGCTTCAGATTGACTACTCTAGAGCCCAGGTGAGGAAAAGATGCTGGAGATGTTAGCAATGCCATCATTGATAGATTTTTCAGCAATGTCGAACAGCTTTGAGGACTGGACCTCTTCAGGTTGCCAGGTTAGATAAGTGATGGAGCTCTTGTAACTTTCATTCTGAATGGATCTTGGAGCAAGGCAAGGTACTGTAAAGCTCCATCACATGTGACAAAAGTACCTATCTTTCATTACCTTTCAGACCCAAACTTTCAATCATAGTCATTCTCTCCCAACATTTGATAAGAACAGAGATGGGCCCTCCTCCACCCCCTCATCCCCTTCTTTACCAGGAAGGCAATAGCTGTATTGGGAGGACAAGGCTGTAGCTGAAAGTTTGGAAGGAGAGAGAAAGAGAGAGAGAGAGAGGTCAAGAACCTTCATTCCACTTGACATAGCATTACAGTACGTTGTCCTGCTCTGAGATCTGTTAAGGATTAAGGTTATCAGAGCTCTATCCTGAATCCTATATCTCAGAGATTGGGAATGTGTGGCCTTCCAGAGGCTATTGGGCTGTAACTCTCCCCAGCCTTATGTAGCAAGAAGAGATGTGATCCAACAACATCTGGAGGTTCACAAGATTCCCAGTCCTGCACTGAAGCATTGCCCTGCCATCACATCTGTCTGGGGCAATGGCAGCGCATCATCTATAAAAGGGAAAATGAAGCCAAACAAGTTACGTGGAAAACTTATTTTGCACTGATTAAGTGCAAAATAAGGACTGCAAAACTGATAGCAAGATGGTGTCTCTACCTCACAGAAAGTACTTCTTTGAAAATACTGCAAACAATCCAGGTCCACTGTGAGAAAAACTGGAGATTATTCAAGATTGGGTATAACTCACAAATTCTAAAGAGCCAAAAGAAACAAAAGTGCAATTTTAAAATGTTCTAGCTGCATGATTGCTCTGGTGACTGTTAAGTATATCTGAAATTTAAGTATATCTCAAATTTCTGCTCCTACCTTCTATAGTTTCCACCAAGACTATTTGGTGGCTTACACTGATTCATTTTACATGGCAATCCTCCTCATATCTATTTGAATTCTCCTTAGAAGTCAAGATGTCTAAACTAAGGCTGTTATCTTTTGGCCATATCGTGAGAAGACCTGCCTCACCAGAAAAGACAATAATGTTTGGTAAGGTAGGAGGCAGTAGGAAAAAAGGAAGACTGCATTGCAGGTGGATGGACTCAATCAAGGAAGACACATCCCTGAATCTGCCGGACTGGAGAAGGGCGGTTGAGGTTGGGGTGACTTAGATGTCTCCCATTCATAGGGTTGCCATAAGGTGAAGACAACTTGATGGCAGTTAACAATGAACAGAGCTGGACAGAGACCTTGTGGTGTTTGTCCCTGCCATCTCAAAACAAACAAACAACCCAAACAAAAGTCAGACGCAAACTAACAAAAACCCAAAAACCCTGTTTCCATTAGCTGCAGTCCTCCTTAGCATTCTGATGACTGTTTGCTTAACTCCTCAGTGGAACTTAGTCTTGGCTGCAGTTATTTCTTCTTTCATCACATAGGTAGGGAAAGATATTAGTCCAGTCTCTCAATTCTTCTTCTCACCTTGTGCGTATGGCCTGTGGGTTCCTTGACCTTTCTTTTCCAACCCTTCTGATCTCTTAGTTTGTAAAAAATATAGCACTAGCTCACAGAGACTCCTAGGTTGACTGGATTTGAGACATGGCCTCAGCTTTTAGGTCCAACAAACCACAAGGCTTTACTGACTTTACTAGGTAGATGAGAAGTTTCCAGACAAACTGAGGCCAGTGTCAGATAATGTAGAAGCCAATGACATGTTTCAATAATTAAAAAAAAATGGAACAACTTAGTCCTCCCTGTGTTTCTGTGCATCTGTTTGAAGAGAAAGATCCAGGGACTACAGAACTGTTTTTAAGGTGTGTGTGTGTGGGGGCTCTCACTGTTGGCAAGCAGATTGTTACCAGTTTTGCCTTCTTGTAAGGGGAGGACAAACTTCTTTTCCTATCCATCATGACTGATACATTTTTAAATATGAAGACCCTTAGGCCCTTTCCACACGGGGGACGGGAAAACGGGGTGGCGCATACAAGGGCGGAGCTTACCTTGAAGCGGGTTGCTCCGTCCCCGTGGGGAGCGCACGTTCGCCGCTCTACATGCTGGCGAATTTCGGCGGCGTTCAGCAGCGCCCAAAATGGTGGCCAGCGACTTCCGGCGGCGCTCCACCAACCAGGGCAGCGTGCCAGCTGGAAGCCCACCCCCGGGCAACTCTGCAGGGACATGCTAGCGCATCCCTGCAGTTTCAAACGGGGCGCTGCAATGGGTTAGCGCGCTCGCGTTTTTTAAAAACCACATGAAATGTGGTTTTTAAAAAACACGCCGCGCCACCCCTTGCGGCCGCATGAGGGCGGTTTGAGGTGTGGAACCTCCACTTTTCAAACCGCCCCAGCGCACCCCACGGTGTGGACGACCTCCGGGTGAGGTCGCTCTAAGCCGTTTTTTTTACCCCGTGTGGAAAGGGCCTTACAGGCACAATGTGTACTTAGAAACATCATCCATGTGTTCCGTATAGTTTGTTTCTGAGCACAGGACAGACTGAAGGCAGCCTCTATTACTCCTGGGGGGCCGAGTGACAACAGCTGTCTTTGTATTTCATACCATCCAACTTTTCACGGATGAAAATTGGATCATGTGTGAGCAACCAATAGATTGTAGTCAAGAGAGGACAAGGTGTTAATGAGAAAGAACAGGCAAGCTAGGAGAGGCTGCAGCAGTTTGCTCTGGCCTGAGCCTACTGGGAAGGGGCAAGATTCCATCTCTCCTCCTTCTTCCCTCTGATGTGTTAACTGAGACTCTTTCCACACGAGGCTAGTGAATTGTTTCGGGCCATTTCTTACCAGTTCTTCTGGGCTCAAAACAGGGTGGACTTTCCCTTACATCCTTCCGCAGGGCTACTCTGTATGTTTCACACTGTTTCAGAGCAGTGACAGTTCATAGATCCACACTATCTCCACGGCTTCCTGTTGTTTGTTCGGTGGGACCAATCGCTGCAGCTGGCCATGCCCACAGCCTAACCTCCGCCGATCCCCAGTTTGCATTGGTGCAAATGGCGTGATCTGGGAAATTGAAAACCCATTTCTTCCATTCTTCAAATAGTGCACTGGACGACCACTTGGGGGCACATTTAATCAGACTTAGGTGCAGAACGAAGGTAAATAGTCCGAACCTAGTCTGCTCCAAGGTGAAGACGACCTCCGTGACAAGATGCATTGGCCTGTCTTAATTTCCTTGTGCGGAAAGGGCCAAAGTGCATACTGCTTTAGCACTTTGGACTCTTTAGCACTTTCAGCTGTTTGCAGCAGTTGAAGGAAGCTGAGGACAAAGGAGGTGTTAGAAGTGCAACAACTCTTAGCACTGAAGAATCCAGAATGCCTCACAGTGGGCAGTACTAATAGAGCTAGTTAGTTTGATCGACCTGAAGGGTATTCCCTTCTTGGCTCTACGTATCTTGGTCCCTCTGTGACGTGGACTGATACTCTTAGGGATATTTGCCTGCCTCTTCTCGTCACCTTCTCTTCTCTTCCCAGCTCTTCCCAAGAATGCAGCTATATTAGGATAGCACTCTTGAGTTACTTTCCTATATTAGAATGGAATTCCTATAATAAAACCTTTACTTTATTTCCTTAAAACTTTGCTCCTTAATCAGCATAGATGCTCCACTGTAGAGAGGCACTCTCTATGGGGGGGGGGTATGAGAAGAGGATAAACTGGGACAATTTGAAAGCAGCTGAAAAAGTGAAATGACAGAAGATTAATCATGACTGTGCTTGTCAAATCAGGACAGTTGCAGGGTAGCACGTTTCTTAGTGCTTTAGTATACTTCTGATTTATAATTTCTGAGGGGGGGACCACTACCGAGAAGTTGCGGTGGTCCAATTTTGCTAGATCATTTGGGCAGGGGGCTCAGCCCTCCCAATGTGTATATGTGGGATCTTGAGTGCCTCCTGTTCCATGGATAGGCCACAATTCTTCCCACCAAGTCCCAGAGAACAAAATAGGTTGCCTCTGCTTTTCTTTTATAGAAATGAGCTAACTGTTCTGGGCCAATCCCAAAACTGTCATGTATTTCCAATTACTCACCACAAATGAAGGCAATAAGGCCATACCAGCCAGGGATAAAATCTTCCCTCTACTACAATCCTTTTCTATGACCTTCAACTCCTTCAGTTGATATAGGTTAAAGAAAGCATCATCCCATCCATCCCCAAATAATATGAGGAGAGAAGGATGCCTTTATTTCTCCTGTCTCTATAGATCTTATTCCTTCCTGTCTGTCTTTCTCTATTTGTTTGAATTCCCACTTCCCTCTTTTCCTATTTTCTTTCTTTCAGCTGCAGTGTATTTAGGAGAAAGTTTCTCTTTGTACAGGGGATGGAAGTTTACAATAAATCCCAATTAATCTTACAATAATCAGTAATGGCCAAGAGGGAAAGAGAGCCATGCTTACTGTCAAGTCAAAATTAGGTAGTAGTGAACAAAATATAGAATCTGCCATTAGAGATGGCTGAGGTACTCACGGCAATGCTGCGGTACAAAAGGAATGTGAATCATTCTTTAATCCAGACCAGTTTTGTTAGAATGTTCTGGCTAAAATACAAGTGGTCCACACCAGGTTTGAAACTGGGCATCTGAGAAGGAAAGCTGGTTTGTTGCTTTGACAAGCAAAGGAACTTCATGTAAGGGTTGGGTCTGTGACTAAGTCCTTGCAGGATTCTGCCTGCAAGGATCCTGGCCTTGACTCTGTTCTTTGCAGAATCCTTCCCTGTACCTCAGACCCAGCTGGCTGCTCAGATGCAAGGCAGCCGGAGGAGCCAGCTATGTAAGAGCTGGGTTTACTCTGCAGCCTTTGCCACAGCCACACGGTCTTTTGTGCTGCCTGTAGCTTCTCCAGACCTTTCTGACTGCTGACCCCTGACTTGTTCCCTGGACCTGCCTCTTGCTCTTTTGGACTCTTGACACCAAGTAGACTTCTGCTGCCTTGGGCTCTTGTTAAGCTCTGACCCCTTGCCTTCTGATGTAGTGTCTGTTCCTTGTCCCAGCCTTGGTGCCTGCATGTAATATCCTTGCTGCCCACACCCCAGACCTTGACATTTCACTATAATAACATTTTTATTGTTAACTGCCTGTTAGCTTCAGTGGAAGGTGAAACTGCCCAGATGAAGGAATCAGGGACCATCCGATGATCTTGCCCTATGGCAATCTTCCTATATCCCCTGCCCAACCAGACATTAAGAGATTGTCATGACTCCCATCAGTGTGTTGCCACCTAAGAGTTAAGACAATCAGGCCATTCTGGACTCCTTTGTCAATCTCATGAGAAAGCTGCTTTATTTGTGCACCTCCATTAGGATAAGAAATAAGGTACATAAACCCTAGCTTCAGCCCCAGCAAATTGTAGTACATTGGATATAGTGCCCAGACAGCTGTTCTTCTGTGCTACCCTCAGATGCTGTGTGAGCCCCTCCACTTTGGCCTTCTTCTTCAGGACTGTTACTGTCACCTGTTCTGCCTCTAATCTCTCTCTATCCAATCTGTCTTGCATCACTTTCCTTGTATGGTTCTTAAGAATGTCTGACTTCTTGTGTGTTTGTCAATCCAAATAAAATACTTTGTCTGACTTTAAATGGGAATCCTAACTACAGTTAGTACTGGTATACACAGCTGTTACATTCCTCTCGCAGGACTCCTTTGAGCTATAATTCCCTCAAATTCATAGAATCATAGAATCATAGAAATGTAGAGTTGGAAGAGACCACACGGGCCATCCAGTCCAACCCCCTTCTATGCAGGAACACCCTCAAAGCACTTCCGACAAATGGCCATCCAGCCTCTGCTTAAAAACCTCCAAGGAAGGAGACTCCACTACACTCCGAGGCAGCAGATTCCACTGCCGGACAGCCCTGACCGTCAGGAAGTTCTTCCTGAGATTCAGGTGGAATCTCCTTTCCTGCAGCTTGAATCCATTGCTCCTTGTCCTGGTCTCTGGAGCAGCAGAAAACAAGCCCTCTCCTTCCTCTACATCAGTGGTTCTCAACCTGTGGGTCCCCAGATGTTTGTCGACTTCAGCTCCCAGAAGCCCCAGCCACTATGGTCAATGCTCAGGGCTTCTGGGAGCTGATGTCCATGAACATCTGGGGACCCACAGGTTGAGAACCACTGCTCTACATGGCATCCCTTCAAATATTTAAACATGGCTATCATGTCCCCTCTTAACCTTCTCTTCTGCAAACTAAACATACCCAGCTCTCTAAGTCTATCCTCATAGGGCATGGCTTCCAGGCCTCTCACCATTTTGGTTGCCCTCCTCTGGACTTGCTCCAGCTTGACCATGTCCTTCTTGAATTGGGGTGCCCAGAACTGGACACAGTATTCAAGATGAGGTCTAACCAAAGCAGAGTAGAGTGGTACCGGTACCTCCCTCAATCTAGACACCATACTGCTGTTGATGCAGCCGAGAATTGCATTGGCTTTCTTGGCTGCCGCATCACACTGCTGACTCATGTTCAGCTTGTGGTCTATGAAGACTCCTAGATCCCTTTCACATGTACTGCTATCAGCCACGTGTCCCCCATCCTATATTTCTGTATTCCATTTTTTCTATGAATATGCTGGCATTGTGGGTGGACCTCAAAGTCCCCTACCTCTTAGGGTAGCAATCTATTGATCCAGTACTTTCCCATTCATGGAAAAGATATGTGACAGTATCCTTGAGGTTATTGTTTGACATGCCTTCAAGTCAACTCCATCTCTTGGTAACTTTATCCTAGGGTTTTCATTATAAGAGTTATTCCAAGGAGGTTGGGCATTGTCTCCATTTTAAGCTGAGAGGGTGTGACCTGGCAGGGTCATCGACTGAGTTTTTATGGCTGAGCTGGAATTTGAACCCTGGTCTCCTGAGTTTTTATTATAAAACTCAAACCACTACCCCATGCTGGCTGTGAGACATTGAGATAAGGCTTTTTTTTTAAACAATGACTGATTTGAAGTTCCAGCCTCAGCTTTTTTTTAAAAAAATAGTGTACCACTACTGTATGGCTGGAACTTCAAATCAGTCATTTCTCTTTGTCTCCTAAAGAAAGGAACATAAAGTCTCAGGTCTCATTCTTGAGAACGAGACTGCGTTAGGGGTATTTACAAGCATGCAACTATTACTTGCCTGCAGATGATAGTGAAAAAGGGGAGGTTCCAGCTCAAAAATAAGAAGTTGCTGTAATATGGTTTTAATTATAGTTACTATGTACATTTTATCCATATGTAATTTATGTAATATAAAAAGTAATTATGATTGTTATTTATTTTAATTTTCTGCTCATTTTTCCCAGCTATACACCTACTAGTTTTCAACTGCACATTTTTTCCAACTGCACATATTGTGGCCATCTGCACACTTAAAAGAAAACTCTGCAAATGTAGCTGGAAAGTAATGAGTCATGGGTAGCATAGCTATAACAAATTAATTTTTTTTTATTGGTAACAAGAGAATAACAAAGTAACATTTGAAGAGTAAAGTAATTAGAGGGAATTACGGGTTACAGTGGGAGAGAGGGCAATATAATCGAGTGAATTGGTAGAATGGTTTTAATTAGTTACAGAACAAATTACTTATGAAAAGTAACTTTCCACATTCTTTCTTGGAATGCGTGAAGAGTGAAAGGAACTGAAAGGTCTGAACTGAAATTATAAAATGGAGACCTCCTTCACCTGGAAGGGATCTGAGATTTATAGCTTGTTACACCACCTTTTTGTGCTCTCCTCCTCTGGTATAGAAACATGTGAGCACTTTATTTTTTCTATCATTTTCCCAGTTGTCCTCTATCTGTTCAATCCAACATTACCCAAACTGGATCAGGACATCTCAAGTTCCCCTATTCCCTTTAGACCTCCAGATCCATTTTCCTAGTCCTCAGCACTTTGTCTGTTTACAAAATTAGCAACCAACATTTCTCCAGCTTTGGAAATATTTTCTTTACCACCTCCTCTTTTTTTAAGCCTCCTTGTTTGTTCAAGGTTAACTGATGGCTCTGCATCAGAAGCATAGGACTGGGTAATGTCATGTATTTCATAATAAAACTCAAATTCTTGGATGCAGGTCTTAGTAGCTGATATTTCCCTTGATAGAGGCAGAAGGTACAATCTCCCACTTCCAAGAAAGACTTATGTTTACACCTGAATCATAGAGTTGGAAGAGACCTCAAAGGCCATCCAGTCCAACCCCCTGCCATGCAGGAACTCACATCAAAGCACTCCCAACAAATGGCTATCCAGCCTCTGTTTAAAAACCTCCAAAGGAGACTCCACCACACTCCGAGGCAGCATATTCCACTGCTGGACAGCTCTGACCATCAGGAAGTTTTGCCTGAGGTTCAAGTGGAATCTCCTTTCCTGTAGTTTGAATCCATTGCTCCTTGTCCTAGTCTCTGGAGCAGCAGAAAACAAGCCCGCTCCCTCCTCGACATGACTTCCCTTCAAATATTTAAACATGACTATCATGTCCCTTCTTAACCTTCTTTTTTGCAGACTAAACATACGCAGCTCCCTAAACCACTCCTCGTAGGGCATGGCTTCCAGACCCAGAGAGTGAAGTACATGCATACCCTTGCATTTCAGGGAACACATGTGACTAGAGATTTCTACACTATGGAGACTTATGTATTGGTTGGGTTTTGCATCCCTCATATTGAACCAAGACACCTAATGTGCAACTTAATGTAAAAATAAATGCATACTAACATCCACTGTTACTACTGAGGCCATTTCCACACTACATTGTTATGGTGCTATTATTCCACTTTCAACATCTTGAGGAATTCTGGGGCTTGTAGTTTACTGAGGCCAAAGAGTTCTCTGCTTGAGAATTCTAAATGCCTCTCCCTAAACTGCAAACCCCAGGATCCCATAGGGTGTTGAAAGTTGAATAATAGCAGTACAAATAGCAGTACAACAGTGTAGAGCAGAAATGGCCTGAATCTGCTAACATGTAAGAGGAACTCCATCCCCCACACCACTGCCTTGTTTCCTTATTCTTTGCCTTCCTCTCTGGCCCTTTCCGCACAAGGCAGTTAAAACGGGCCAAGGCGTCCTGGCACGGAGGTCGTCCGCACCTTGGATTGGACTAGGTGCGGACTATTTAACTTAGTTCCTCACCTCAGTCTGATCCAACCCGCCCCCAAGTGGTCCTCCATCGCACAAAGTAAAGACCGGAAAATTCTGGTCTTTACATTTTCTGGAACGTGCCATTGCATTCCTACTTACCTGTGCAGATGCACAAGCTTGCACCAATGCGAGCCTGCGATCAGCGGAGGGCACGCTGTGGGCGTGGCCAGCGTCAGCGGTTGGTCCACTCCCACGAAGACACTGGAAGCCGCCATTTTGATCTGGAAGCCACAGGAAGCTGCTATTTTGAGCCGGAGCAGTGCGGATCTACAGACGTTGCACTGCTCCGGTTCGTGCTGCACCAATGGGGGAGCCCTGTGGAAGGGGTCTAAGGGACAGTGTGAGTTACTTTGGACCCAAGAAGAGCCGGTAAATAACAGCATGGAGCAATTCACTCACCTCGTGCGGAAAGGGCCTTTGCTTGACTAGTTTTCTGCATTGTCACAAATGAGTAAAATTTGAAAGCCTTGTTATCACCTCATTCACATGCAAGCAATGGAGGATCCATCAATTAACCAGAGGCTAAGGTGGATTGCTGCTTCTCATCTGAAAAAAGTATCAAGACTGCTCCTCTGCTCCCCCCCAACTCTGAGCATGCAACAGCAGCAGCATTTCTAGGAGGATGACAAAAGTACTGCCAAGGGCACTCTGGAGCTCTGGTGCTTTTAGTTTCAGAAATTAATTACTACCTGTATACAGAAGGCTGTTTTCAAGGCATCAAGAGAGAACAGACTTCTCCAAAGAAACATTCTGGACAGCCCCCTCACCTTGCCCTAGGATGTTTTACCTTCGGTCTGAAAAACCTCTCCTTGGGGAGTGATCATGTTTGAAAGGTGAAATCAAAGACGTAAATATTTACCAGAGGAAACCAATTTCATGTCGTTTCAAACTAAATTGCTTTTTAAGGGTGGGGAGGGAGGGGGGGAGCAATGCTTCAGTAGGAGCAGTAAGTTCCAAGAGAACTTGAGCTGCGAGGTGAATGGAATTTTAAAAAGAAGCTCCCAATAGATTCCTCTCGACAATGCTAAGGTTGTCTGAAGGTGCGGACCTTATCTGCCATGCAAAGAGCTAACACCTCTTCCGCACTTGTTAATATACTGCCCAAATAACGCTGGCTTTGGAATGATATTTGTATCCCTGCCAATGTTGCTGTCACAGTGTCAGAGAGGAATTTATCTAGAAGCTGTTAAAATCCTTTTTTTATTCTAGACTTAAGAAGCTCTTGGAGAGATAAAGATTTATTTCGCTGTAGACCGTAGGACTCTGGCATACTAACGAGTTATGGGACCGGCATCGAAATTGCTCTTAAGAAATTGGCTTCCTGTCATAATAATAATAAAAAAATAATTTTTGTGTTATCTGATTCTGAGGAAACCAAGTTGCCTTAAAAACGTACTTACATCCAGCATTACCAGTTATCATTACCTTTGCTCACTGATTTCAGTGGGGTTTGTGCACGATGAATTTTAGTTTGATTGTGGCCAAGGAATGTGAGGTTGAATGCATGGGTGTGAAAGCTGGATGGTGAGTAAAACTGACACAAATAAAACCAATGTATTTAGAATGTGATGCTGTAGGAGAACTCTATAGATATCATCGACTGCCAAAAAGACAAATGAACGGGTTCTAGAATAAATCAGGCCTGAACTCTCCCTAGAAGCCAAGGTGACTAAACTGAGGCTGCTGTATTTTGGAATATCATGAGACAATGTGACTCTCTGGAAAAGACAATAATGCTTGGGAAGGTCATAGAGTTGAGAGAGACCACAGGGGCCACCCAGTCTAACTCCCTGCTATGCAGGAACACCCATCAAAACATTCCCAACAGATAGCCATCCAGCCTCTGCTTACAAACCTCCAAAGAAGGAGATGCCACCGCAGCATATTCCACTGCTGGACAGCTCTGACTGTCAGGAAGTTCTTCCTGAGGTTCAGGTGGAATCTCCTTTCTTGCAGCTTGAATCCATTGCTCCTTGTCCTAGTCTCTGGAGCAGCAGAAAACAAGCCCATTCCCTCCTCGACATGACATCCCTTCAAATATTTAAACATGGCTATAATTTCCCCTCGTAACCTTCTCTTCTGCAGACTAGTCATACCCAGCTCCCTAAGACACTCTTCATAGGGCATGGCTTCCAAACCCTTCACCATTTTGGTTACCCTCCACTGGACACGCTCCAGCTTGTCGATATCCTTGTTGAATTGAGATGCCCAGAACTGGACACAGTATTCCAAATGAGGTCTAACCAATGCAGAACAGAGCGGTACCATTACCTCTCTCGATCTAGATACCATACTCCTATTGATGCAACCAAGAATTGCATTGGCTTTCTTGGCTGCTGCATCACACTGCTGACTCATATTCAGCTTGTGATCTACCAAGACTCCTAGAAGCATGCAATATAAGAGAGAGGTTGTATTGATTCAATCTAGGAAGTTACAGCCCTGAGTTGGCAAGATCTCAGCAGGGCACTTGATGACTCTTGGAGTTTTCTCATTCATAGGTCACCTTAAGTTGAAATTTAGCTGGTGGTAAATAATAAGAACAATCACCTTGTCAGCACTGGTTTTCATATTCTGGACCTCCAGGTCTTTTGGACTACAATTTCCAGCTGTGCTACCTTGAGGGCTCTGAGTTGAGATTCAAAATATTTGGAGAGCCCAAGTTTGAGAACCTCTGAACTAAAGAGTGTCTTTATTGTTGTTGTGTACCATCTAATCAACTTCCTCTTATGATGACCTTATGAAAGAGACACCATCAAGAGCCCCACTTACCAATTACTCAACTCAGGTCTTGCAGGTTCAGGGCTATAGCTTCTCTGACTGAATCAATTCACCTATAGTGCAGTCTTCCTCTTTTCTTACTTATGTGTGCATGTAAGCACTGTTTTATGAAGATTTTAAATGTCTGCTTCCTTTCCACTGGATATATATGGAGACATCCTTTCATGTGTGAACTCCAGAGCACAAACTCTGTTCAGCCTATGAACCATCCAGGAAAGGTGGAAGCAGCAAAGTCTAGGGGCAAAAACCAGGAGACGTCCACCTCACAAAAGCCTAACATTGAGCCCCCCACCTTTTCAATGGCTCTGTTCCTCTGGCCCCTGAATCTGCTCACATCTGTATGCTTACCTGACACATCACAATGTGAGGAAGGACACTGTTTATTGCATTAAAGAGAAATATTTTACAGGATCATATAAAAAGAGAAGGGCTGGGGAGAAGGAGTATGGCTCTGTTTTCCAAAGCTGAGTGGAGAATAGGCGGCATGCCTCACTGCCTCGAAATTAGATCACAAATTTTCTGGCTGATGGCAGCATCTTAGCATTCATCCTGAAGTCAAAGATCTGAGCAAATTACATTTTAATATCTTATGTTCATTTGGCCATGCTGAAATTTCTTGGGAGCAAAAGGAGTTGTGGGGAATATACATGCATGGGCATCCTGTGGACTTTGGAGGCATCTTGAGGATGAAACTTCATCAACTCATACTGCGGAATTAGCTGGTGACACATTTTTTGCTATTAATTATACTTGTGTGCTCTTAAGACTATGTCTGTACTTCTACCACTTTTATTGCATTATTCATACAAGAACCTTGTAGTGTAGATTAGTTTAAGAAAGTTTGCTTGGCTCAGGTTAGCCAGTCAGCTTTATTTTTTGTTGTCTTTAAGTCAACTTTTGACTTATGGTGACCCTATGAAGGAGAGAATTCCACAATCGCTGGTCATCAACTGCTTAGCTCAAGGCTTCCAAACTCAGGACTGTGTCTTCCTTGATTGTGTAGCTTTGGACTTTCCTTTCACCTCTGAGCACCTCAGCGGCTAAATGTCCTTTAGGCTTCAGTCCAATTGCTTCATTAAACCCAGTCCTATTCATACTTGTCCTCTGCTCTTCCTCAGGAGCTGGTTGAGTGCTTTCTGACCTGGAATGCTTGTCTTCTGGCACTGTCTCTTGTTTCACTTGGGGTTGTCTCATCATGGGGTTTTCAAGGTAAAAGGCTTCAAGAGTGATTTACTGTTGCCTCCTTCTGCACAGTGCTGGCTCTTTTAGAGTTAGCTACGGTGCCACTAAGCACTGCTTAAATCCCCTAAATGTACTTGGGAGCTAAGCAGGGTCAGCTTGGTTTAGTACTTGGGTGGGAGACTTACCCTAAGAAGTCAGGGACATTGGGATCCACCTGCAATGCCAGCGCCTCCTTAGAATTTGGGTTCAAAGAAGGCCTGCGAGAGGAGGGTAATGACAGGATCTTTTCACTTATGTACACCAGTACTAACTGTAGAGAGGACTCAAGTTAAAGTTAACAAGGTATATTATTTGGGCTGACACAAGAAATCAGACACTCTCAAGAACCATACAAGGCTATTGGAAAGAGCCTACGGCCATACTACCCTGAACACGCCTGATCTCATCTGATCTTGGAAGCTAAGCAGGGTCTGGCCTGGTTAGTACTTGGATGGGAAAGTGAGGCACGGAATGTTGGATAGAGAGAGATTGGGTGGAAAGGACAATAGTTACCAGTCCTGAAGTAAGGGTCACAGCAGGATGGCTCAGACAACATCTGAAGATAGAGTGGAGGAACAGCAGTCTGGGCTACCACATGCAGTATAATATCCAACATGCTACAGGGTTTTAATATTCTATTTCCTACCTTGAAGGGGGTGTGTTAGCAAAGCCATAATGGCTTTCCCAGCGAACTGACAAAGGAGTCAAGAATGGGCTGATTTCCTTACTCTGGAGCAACAAAACATTGATGGGAGTCATGACAATCTCTTAATGTTTTGACTGGTAGGCAATCGGGCAAGATCAAGGGATGGTCCCTGATTGCTTCACCTGGGCAGTTCGCCTTCCATTGTATGTGGAAATGCAAAGAGCCTAGAGTGGTGGAAGGGTTAGTACAAATCCATTAATGCTGGGTTTTTCTACCTAATTCTCTCTGGCCTTATGACCTAAACATATCTCAAGTCAGCTTGACCTCACAACACATCTTTGGTCAGCATGTTCTCAATCATGTTTTCCAGTCATTAATATATCCAATTATGAAAATAGCAGATCCCGCAGGAGAGAGGGTATAGGGTACAATAACAAGACTGCCAACAAATATGGATGCTGTAGGCTACATTTCGGAGAAGGAACTGACAAAACCACCTCTGAATATTCTTTGCCTAAGAAAACCCTAAGAAATTCATGAGGTCACCATAAGTCAACAGACAACTTGAAGACACATACACATTCATGATGTCACTGCTGTTGTCTCTTAGAGATCCTTTGCCAGTATCATTTCCAATTACTGCTGCCGCCCAGTAGCTGTTTGACCCATTTAGTCTGGCTCCTCAGCAAAAGCTTGTCTGGTGTGGGAGACCCTACCAGTAGCATTCAGCTTACCCTCTTGCTTCACAGAAGCACACAATCCCATGACTACAGAAGGGTAGTGTCAAGGTGGGAATCAGCTTCATAGTTCTGAATTTGAATTCTGATCTCTGCCATCCTCATCCATCATCTTTAGTCACTAGATAATGCTGGAGTTTGACCAGTGATATTATGGAGTCATAATTTGCAGGGCTGAAGAGCCAAGACATTTTCTTTAGCTGGGATAAAGACAGCATCTGCTGTGACCTCCCTGTCCCTCAGCTTTCTTGTTCCTTTCTAAGCTTAGCTGCAATTCTCATAGCATTCATGGAGGAGCAGAGGAGGAATGGATGTTCTTAAAAAGAAGCAACTAACTATATTATAGACAGCTTTCCCTGTGAGCTATCCCTGTCCCAGCTGTCCCACTGACAGGAAGAGAACTAACTCATTTGAAATGCGATGCCAGTTCTCAAGCTCTACACAGTACTACTCCAGCTGGCTAAAGGGCTGTATCTTCCTATAGGCTCCTGCCCAGGGTCTAAGGTCTTTGGGACCTTCTGTTGATACCACCACCTTCATAAGCACATCTGCTGGGAAGAATGGAGAGGGACTCCTTGCTGGGTGCTCCAAGAATTTAGAACTTCCTCCATAAGGAGGCTAGTATGGTTTCTTCCTTTGTGTCTTTCTGTCAACAAGGGATTTTTTTCATATTCCAACAGGCTTTTAAGAATTGACTGCAAGAGCTTTCTTTCACAGCATGTAGTTTTACTGATTTCTATCCTTTGCCCTGTATGGATTTGTTTTTAAGGGTTTTGATTCTAGGGACGGCTGAATTGCATTTTAACAGTCATTTTTCTGTATGTTTTAGTTATGTCTCTGTGAGTGCTTTCTTTTTTTTACTGCATTTATTTCAAGATTACATCATTACAGAATATAGTTCTCAAATACATTACTAAACATTGAAAATATCCGTCTAATTGTTGAACTCTCTTTTTTGTCCTCATTCGTCCCTTCTTTCTTCATTCTTTTCTTAACTATCTAATAATCAATCTGACAGGTAACCAATTTTAAACTAATATATGATAACAACAACAACTACAACAACAACAACAACAACTAATAATAATAATAATAATAATACAATAACAATAATACCAATACCAACAAGCATATAATCAATCTAATAGCCACATCCATTAATCTTAATATATGTATAGAGACTATTAATTAGGAGATCTTTATATTATCTCAATTGTAATATATAACACTCCATGGAAACTAGACTATCACAATTTAGCTCTATATAACTCTTTTTACTTACTATTTTATAACCATTTCATAGACTTGCCTATTTCGATTATCTACACTTGTATATCAAATATGAAAACTTCTTCCCATTTTTCCTTCCATATATTCTTAATTGGTTCTCATTCCTTATTTACCTTATCTATACTTCGATTATCACTTATATATGCAGTAAGAATATACATTTGGAACATACCGAATAACTTGAGCAACCAATCCTCAGTCGTTGGGATCTCTTTATCTTTCCATTTAGAAGCATGTAAGACCCTTGCTGTGGAAACTGTATATAACAATAAATGGCCATATTTCTTTTGCTGTGGACCACTAAGTCCCTATATTTAATAAATATAACTCTGGATACCTAGGAACATCTATCCCTACAGTTTTCCTAACCAAATTATGTACACTTTTCCAAAATAATTTAGCTTTTTTACATGTCCACCAGATATGATAAAACGTTCCTGGTTCTTCTACGAGTGCTTTCAACTGGATTTGTCTGAGTTTTTGTAAGCTGTCTCTGGTCCTGGTTTTGAAGAAAGGCGGGATAGATATAAATAATATTTGAAGTGAGCATTCTACTTGGGACATAGGTCTTTGTAAATGGCCTCATGTGTGTGTGAAACTGAACTGAATAATTGTGCAGCAGGAGGCACACAAAAGGCACATAGAAATATCCATATTCACCTAAGGACTGCTGTGACATTACTGTGTATGGGCATCTGTTGCGCAATGGAGCCCTGGTGGCGCAGTTGTTAAATGCTGTTACTGCAGCCACAAGGTTGTGAGTTCAATCCTGCCGGGCTCCAGGTTGACGCAGCCTTTCAGCCTTCTGCAGATTGGTAAAATGAGTAGCCAGCTTGTTGGGGCAATTAGCTAACATGTTGTAAACCGCTTAGAGAGCACTTAGCTGATAAGCAGGATAGAAATACTATTGCTATTGGTAATGGTAGAGTGACTGATGTGCCCTGGCTGGCGGCACCAGGGGCACTGATTCACATCTGGCCATTCCTCAGTGCACATCTGGGCAGTGCCTGGGAATTGCTGGAACACAGCAGGAGTGTACAATGTCCATCAGTGCATTGATGCACTGTTGCTACCTGGATGCACATCTTTACAATTCACTAACAGGATTTTGCTGTGTTTCTGCAAATAATAATAATAATTTCTTACCAGTCTCTCCCTATGGATCAAGGTGAGGAACAATGACAGGCTAAAAGACAGCAACAGATAGACACATAACAACAGTTAAAAAGAGCGTTACATCAGTCAAAAAGCACATATATATAGTCCTCCTTCCACATTCGCAAGGGTTCGGGACATAGAACCCTGGCAAAAGTGGAAAAATCACAAATAACTTCCCTAACTACTCTGCTGAAGCTCCCTCTTCTCCTGTTGCCATGCAAAGTGGGAGGGATGGGAGGTTCCCAAGATCCTTCCTTTTGTTCTCTGGAGTTCCCCCCTTCCCATGCATTTAGCCCCAGCGTAGAGAAAATGGATGGGAGGTGGGGGAACTCTGGAAGAGAAAAGGAAGGCTCTTTGAAGCCTTCCCCCACCTGATTCCCATCTGTTTTGCCTCAGCACATGTTCTCTGCAGTGGGGCAAAAGGCATGGAAAGGGGAGGGGGAAACTCTGGAGGAGGAAAGTAAGGCTTTTCAGACTCCCACCCCACCCTATTCCCTTCTGTTTTGCCTCAGTGTGAGATGTCTGTGTTGAAGAAAATGCATGGGAAAAGGGAGGAGGAGAATGGGAGCGGGGGACCATGCATGCTTGCAAATAATCAAATTCAAGTAAGTAAAAGCCGTGAATGTGGTGGGTGGATTTTTTAAAAAAATCTGTGTGTGTGTGTGTGTGTCTGTCTGTCCCTGTCCCTCTACACACACACACACACACACACACACACAAATAAAACAACCAATTCATACTTTAAAACCCATAACTTAAAAACCATCTGGATAGGCCTGCTGGAAGAGACTGGTCTTTAGTGCTATTTTGAACTCAGGCAGTGCATCCAGCTGTCAAATCTCTTCTGGCAGGTCATTCCATAGTTTGGGGGCAGCTGGAAAAAAAATTCTTCTAGGTAAGAGAAAATTTCTTCTAGGTAAGAGTTACCAGACTAGTCCTGGCTGACTAAAGTAAGTATGGATTTGTAAAGTTACAAAATGTAGACAGTAATGTAGAATCTTGGCCAAGGATGAGGATGATAAGGATGAGGATGGTGTTAAGCAGCACCAACTCCTTTTCCTTTTCACTACACTGTCAGAGTTCTTGCAACAACTAATATTCAAAAATATTCTATCATTCTGTTTTGCACAATGAACACAAAAGCTCTGAGTCATTTTTTAAAAATCAATCATTTCAGAAGCCAGGGAGAACGGCAGCATCGGTTCTTGACATACTGTGCCTACTGGGTCAATGGATGTATTTTGACACCTTCTGTCTTGTCAACAGCATTGTTGGCGGCCCCAATAAATGAGAAAGCAATATTTACTGATTTTGTTATGGTCCCAAGGACTTTAATTCCACACATAAAGTGAGTCCAAGGCTTCTTTTGTTGCTGTGAAATCAAAAGGACCTTTAGTATATAGATCATGATATAGCTGGGATGATAAGTACAGTTGTATATTTGTGTCATTCCATTGGAGGTAACTTGGAAGTCATCATTTAATAAATAACTATTTACTTATAATGAGTTCCTTTTTCAAACTATGAAGGTATAACTGTGTTGCAGTGCAATTGTAAGTTAACAAAGGGAAGAGGGCTTTCTGCCTTACATTTTGGCTGGAGAAGGGGTGGGTGAGTGGGAGCGTCGTCCAGAATTGTGAAAGCACCTAATTGCTGAGTGAATATAATGCATGTTATTGTAATCCCTATGGACCTTTCCACACTACACTGTTATACTGCTATTATTCCACTTTCAACATCCCGTGAAATTCTGGGGTTTGTAGTTTACTGAGGCCAAAGAGCTCTCTGGCTGAGAATTCTAAAGGCTCCTTCCTAAACTGCAAATCTCAGGATTCCATAGCATGTTGAAAGTGGAATAATAGCACAGTAACAGTGTAGTGCGGAAAGGCCCTAAAAGTTATTGGTTTGGCCCTGTGGGTGGGAAAACCCTATGGAAGAGCTGTACTTGCTGGTTGAGTCCAGAAGGAGGGGAAGAGCTGGGAAGGAGAGTAGCTAAAGCTCCCAGAGACAGAGGCTAGGTTCCTTTTCATCTTGAATAAGATAGTGGTATTTTCAGTTAGTATGTGGAAAGAAAGAAAAAGGTAAATTACTGACAGTGGAATTTCTATTATGCTTTGCTGTTGTTGTAGTGCACCTTCAAGTCATTTCAAAATTATGGTAACCCTAGAGCAAATCTACTGTGGGGTTTTCCTGGCAAGATTTGCTCAGAAGGGATTTACCTTTTCCTTTCTCTGAGGCTGAGAGAGTATGACTTGCTCAAGATCACCCAGTGGGTTTCCATGGCTGAATGGGGATTCAAACCCTGATCTCCAGAATTGTAGTCCAGTGCTCAAACTACTACAGTACACTGGCTCTTACTAGTATGTGTCATCACCCATTTTATATCTTTTACTTGGGGGCTTTTAGAGTTGCATCCAAATGTTTCAGTATAATTGAGCTGCACAGGTAGAAGAATCCTGCAATCAGGTCCTGAACTAGCATCTCATTTGGACACTTGGAAATTTTTGAATAGTTCCTATTTGTCAACTTTAATCTATAACTTGCTGTATTGTTGTAAAAATATATATATTGGGACTTAAATTGCGATTCTTTTTACAATGTTCTATTACAGTTGGCCTCATAGAACCCAGAAAGAGATACTGACCACTGAAGGTACAGCTTAGGAAAGTTCCTTTTTTTAAAGGTCAGATCCCAGATTCCCCAATCAGCATGGCTACTGGATAGAAAAGTTCTATCTTTCATCCCACGGCCACATTGGTTGAGGGATTCTGGCAGCTGTGGTCCTATACATATATATTAACTTTTTCAGACTCTGATTAGTGTGCCCATGTGTGGCACTTGTGGATAACCATGTGCATATCCACTAAAACCTCCCACTTCTGAAACCTGGGCCTTTTCCACACTACACTATTATAGTGCTATTATCCCACTTTCAACATCCTATGGAATGCTGGGGTTTGCAGTTTAGGGTGTGGCATTTAGAATTCTCAGCCAGAGAGCTCTTGGGCCTCAGAAAACTACAAACCCCAGAATTCCACAGGATGTTGAAAGTAGAATAATAACACTATAAAAATGTAGTGCAGAAATGGCCCTAATGAGAGCGCCGCAATTTTCTCTTTTTTGGCCACCTACTGGCTCCTGACAGTAGTCCTAGCAATGTAGTTACTCCAAAAATATATTTAAATATTTTAACTTTCAATCCTCCGTATTTTAAACTTCATTCCTATTTACGTAGCCTATTCATGTAGATATGCTTATATACGTAAGAAGAAATATTTTTGCCTATTTATTTACATATGTCATTTAATTTTATCAATTTTTAATCCCATTACTCTATCTGTCTGTCTAATATCTATCTATCTATCTATCTATCTATCTATCTATCTATCTATCTATCTATCTATCTATCTATCCTTGAAGAAAGACTCTTGTCTGAAAACCATCCACCCATAAGTAAATTGCTTCTTTTACAGTACCTGTTTTCCCCTTTTTCTCTCCTATGTTTTGCACAGTTTTCCTAGTAAACTACTCTTCGCTTCTACTGTTTGAAAATAAAATGCTCTTTCTACAAACTATGAAAGTTTAATTGGCAAATGAATCAAAAGGGACTATGAGAGGTCAGTACTGCACATTCTAAATAAAAAGGATTAAGAACTCATTCTCACCACTCTGTTATGATGCTATGATTCCAGTTTAACTGCTATGGCAACATCCTGTGGAATCCCTAGATTAGCAATTTAGGGAGGAGTATTTGAAATTCTCAGCAAGAGCTCTGGTGTCACACCAAACTATAAATCACAGGATTCCCTAGCATTTTGTCATGGTAGTTAAAGTGCAATTGTAGTAATATAACTGTATACAAGCATAACTTGTTTAACAAAACGTCTGGCAAAGACAGTTCTTTTTATACTCCCCATCTTTTTCTTTCTTACTTTTCCTCTGTCTAGCTGGAATTTTTTTTAGCAGCATCAACACTGGGAGGGAGGTGAAAAAGGGATGGTGAAACATAGCCTTTTTCTGTTGGATTGTAGCAGCATGCCTGCAGCAAACAGTGCAAGAATCTTTGAGCTTGGAAAGGGCAGGAGAAACAGCATCCGTCTCCAGAATCCCATACTGAACATGCATGGACAGCAAAACAGAGAGAAAAGAAGAAAGCAGACAGGGAAAGTAGATAAGATTGCTTTACCACCTACCTCCAACATGGTAAAAAATGATAGATCTGTAAGCTTGACTTCCAAAATGCAAATCTTAAGAAAAGGCGGGGGAAGTCATCTCTGGATGAATTTTCTAAAGACCCTTCAAACGATCTTTAGAAGGTTCAAAATGTTTTTATTTATTCATGCAAGGTTGCTTGACCTGTTTCATTTCACACATAGATACTTTTAGTTTTAAATAAAAAGTTTGCTGAAAAATGCTGAACTGCTCTTTCCCCCTCCACCCCCAACGGAGGAACCTATCCCTATTCTTTTCCATGTTATTTCTGAGCCAGTATCACATTTTCTGCTGAAGAAACCATGCCCAGAAACACATTGGCCTCATTAACTGAAGTATACCTATAGTGTGAGAAAAGCATTTTGTTGATGCATTTTGAATGAGGGTGCTCTTTTAAAGGAGATATTAAAGTCATAAAAGGGCAGCAAGGGCGGAAAATGAAGATGCTAGCAAAGATCTTCAGAACTGGCCTTGGAATGGCCGCAAACCTATTTGGCTTAAAGACATAATATGTGTCTGTGTGTCTGTGCGGGTTGGGAGAGAGAGAGACCCTCCTCTTTAAAAATCCTTTGACTTCAATGGGATTACTTTCACAGAAGACATGTCATCAACAGGGGGCTAATATACTAACACTTGACTAGCTAACAGCAGCTCTGGATATAAAGACTTGTGTCACAAAGGGCACTTTTCTATTATTTTATGTTTTGGTCTCCAGCCACATGAAACGGACTTTGAAGATATTTATGGATCAAGTGTGGAAAGTATAAAGAAGATCCTCACTAAAAGGCGACTCAGCTGTGACATTTTCATCGTAATTGCTGCCTTGGAGGAGTCAGTGGAGAGTGAAAAGTTCCAAGTTTTTTCCCCCTATATTATAGTGGCACATGTTGGGACCCTTCCTCATTACATGCTTCTCACCCAAAGAACACCAACTGTTTCTGCTTCTGTGCAGTGTTGTCACTCAGTGTGGTAAATCATGGTGTCACTTCTATGGAGCATTTTCTACCCAGGAGCAAGAATTCTAGGTGTCCCAGTTTATTGCCATGTAGACCTGTCCTCTGGGCATCCTGATCCAGCCACCCGGCTCTGCATGCACAAAGGGTCTGGGGATTTCGTCCAGTCATAAAAAGGAAGGGGGGAGTTGTATTACATGAAGCTTTATGGATTTTTATGGTGGGTGAGAAAGAAGGAGCAAGTAGTCATGTTGGTGCCACCTCCACGATGGTGTCACCCGGTATAGTTGCCAGTATGCATAGCTCATACCATATATTGGATGCATATTGAAATAGTGTATTGTAGTCTCTGTAGAAGTATGGCTGTAGAATTCCATTAGGCTTAGATCCTTTTTGCACCACGCTGTTATAGTGCTATTGTTCCATTTTCAACTTCCTGTGGACTTCTGGGGTTTGTAGTTTACTCAGGCCAAACAACTCTCTGGTTGAGAATTCTAAATGTCCCTCTCTAAACTGCAAACCCCAGGATTCCATAGGATGTTGAAAGTGGAAATAGCACTATAACAGTGCAGTGTGGAAAGGCCCTCAGTGTATGCTACAGAGTTTCCAATGCTAATTGATGACTGCAACAATGTACCCTGTTTACTGGCATATAAGACTCACTTTTTTCCCTGAAAAATACTGTTTGAAAATAGGGTGCATCTTATATGCCAGTGTATCTTATACACTCATAAATAGTATTTGCTGGCATATAAATGGGGTGCTTCTTATATGCTGGTGCCTCTTATATGCCGGTAGAAATGGTATCTGTTTTGAGCCTGCCTATATTATTACAAAATATCAATTGGTCAATTGCTTTATTGCCCACTGCTACAATGTATTCTGTGAGAGGAGAAAATCAGAGTTGGAGGGAAATGACAGTGTAAAGGCTAGTGTTTTGAGAACCTGGTGTCTCCAAAATAAAAGGCAGGAAATATGTGCTTGGGTCAAGGATGAGAAGTGGGAGCCAAACATGGGTCTGGGAACTGTCTGAGAAGTGGTGTGATGTCAGATTTATGGTCCTCTCCAATCACAGCTTTGTACTTCTAAATTTTGGAATTGTATTTATAAAAGATGTGAGCTCCATGTCTGCTTTAGTTTTGGCAACTTTGGAAGAAGAGTGCCACATTGCCTGCATTTTCTACAAATAAATACTACTGTCTACTTCAGAGTGAAGTTTGTGGAGGATAGGTTATCCAGTGCATTACAGTGGTCCGCACCCTCCACACCCACTAGTGATGCCACTGCTTCTGTGTTTAAAAATAGCAAAAGGACAAAGCAACTGGTAGCTTAGCTAACTGGTTAGTTCAAATCTACACATACAGTTTAGCTTCATTACTCACACCCACTGCTTCAACTTCCTATCCACACTATACAATTCTAAACATTTGATATCATTTTGAACTGTCATGGCTCCATGCTATTGGAGCCTGGATTTTTAGTTTGGAGAGGTTCTTAATATTCTCTGAGAGTGAACCTTGGTCTGTGTAGTACAGCACTAGATCTCTTTAAGGATTTCTTCAATCTACAGATCCAAAGATAGATCCATGACAGTTAAAGGAAGATCAAACTGTTCTTGTGCAGTGTGGGTCACAAGGTTGCAGAAACCGTACAAGCAGAGATGGTCCCAAATATTCTCTTTAGGTTCTTGCAAAAGACTGCCTCAAATGAGAGGGGAACTCTATAACTGTTCAAGTTCTTCCTCTGGCTCAAGTTTTTTTAAAAAAGGAAAGTGCATGAAAGCTTGTCATTGTTAATTACAAGTAAATGAGCTTTGACTGATGGTGACCCTATGAATGAGATGTTCCCAGGACACCACGCCATCAAACAGCCATGCTCAATTCTTGAAAACTCAGGGCTCTGGCTTTTTTGGCTGAGTCTATCCACCTGTTCTGCAGTCTTCCTTTTTTCCTACCACCAGCCACTTTATGAGTTATTATAGACTTTTCTGAAGAGTCATGCCACCTCATGATATGGCCAATGTATGACAGCCTCACTTGGGTCATTCTGGCTTGTACGGATAGTTCAGGCTTGATTTGCTCTAGGACCCATTCATTTGTCTTTTTAGCAGTACAGGGAATCCATTGAAGTCTTCTTCAGCACTACATTTCAAATGAGTTGATTTTGTTCCTATCAGGTTTCTTCACTGTCCAGCTTTTACCACCATACAGAGAAATTAGAAACATGATGTTGTGGACAATCCTAACTTCATGTTCATTGATATATCTTTACTCTTCAGGATCTTGTCTAGTTCCTTCAATAGCTGCTCTTCCAAGTCCTAGTCTTCTTCTAATTTCTTGGCCCATTTATTTGTTTTTTTGCGTGTCTGTAGACCTCTCACTCATGCCACAGTTTCTTCCTGTCAGCATTCTTCACTGTGTAGTTTTCACAATTGTAAACAGAAAACAGAAGAGCCTACCCACCTTTAAGTAGGGATCACCATTATTTGGAGAATTTCTGTCCAGATTTTAACTCTTGGCAAATCTATATCACCTTCACTCATAGTCTTCTAATCCTGTCTTGTCATTCCACTTCCTTCCTCTCCAGACCTTTCTACTACAGGTTCTCTTGGCTTCCCTTTTCAACACAACAGAGCTAACCATGTTGTATGTGTGTGTATCTATGTGTGTGTGTGTGTGTGTGTGTGTGTGTGTATGTGTCTTTCCCTCTCTGTGTATCTATCTATCTATCTATCTATCTATCTATCTATCTATCTATCTATCTGGTGACCTATGAATGAGATGCTTATGAACATGTCATATGGGAGCAGATCATGTCTGCATGCTATGCGGCAGCTCTGATATCAGTGGAGAAGTGACTTTGCCCCAGGTTTTAGGCTGAACTTTAATGGATTTGTCAGTGGTGCTGAACCCTATCCCAAAATGGCTTCAGCACCATGGGTAACTCCTGTAAAGCTGAGAGTAAAATTTAAAAGAGAGTCACCACCACCGTGACACTGACTGAAGCCCCCAGTTCCCACTGTGCATGCAGCTTCACTCCCACAGACCATATCAATAATAACGTATCCCAGGCACAGTTATTTTTATTCCAGAGAAAACCAGATAATAAATAAACATGGCTGTACACACCCCCAAAGGAAGCAATTTTTTCCAAATGCTCTTTCCTGTTCTCTAGAAAGTAAGCCTATATAGTTAAGTAAAAATCTCTCCTTTTCTCTGCGTTCCACCTGCATTTTGCTCCTGTTGTTTTCCTTATGTACATTTTTTCCTATGTACATTTTCCTCTGTTTACCCATTTTTGTACACATTTTTCACCCTGCCTAAGGTCTGTGTGTTTTTGCATTTTTCAGATATGCATTTTGACTTGTGTACATTTATTTGTATATAATTTGGAAAGGGCGGGTGGGGGGGAACCTCACAACTTATGTTTTCTTCCCAATGCCAGGAAAGTGGTGTATGCTTTCATTAATATTTGTGTATGATTTCATTAGTAGCATTGCGGACAATGAAGGGGATTAATTCATTTCAAAAATGGGTTAACACAAATTTCTTTTCCATCTCTAGCCCTGTATTCTATCCAACCAAGACTAACCAGGGTGAAAATTGGAGCACATTCTGAGGTGATGCTCAGATAAATATTCTTGCAAAAGAGATCCAGCTGGCTACTTCCTTGGTTATTTATTTATTTGGGTCAGCTGCTGAAAATATGTTTCTGTTTGTGTTTTTAAAAGCGTTCCCTGGCAGTTGATTTGCATCATGAGCTGAAGGCAGTCTTAATATCAGATCAGGCTGCTATGACTACAGTGACTGTCCTAGTTTACTATTGTATTTCTAGTGTAGCAAGGAGTTTTATTGTCATTTTTAATTACCCTTGTGTATCAGGTGCTGAATTGCAAAGATGTGCCTAAAAGTCTGTTGTAAGTCTAACTTAATCTATGAACTGCACTTTGGGTTCGCTGCCTTCATACATTTGCAAGTGCACAAACCAATGCTTGATTCTGTTTGAAATAGAGAAAACAGTTGAAAAGATCCTATAAGTGTTGTTGTTGTTGCTGCTGCATACCTTCAAGTCATTTCTGATTTATGTGGACCCTAAGGTGAACCTATCATTGGGTTTTATGGGGCTGAGAGTATGGACCCACCCTAGGTCATCCAGTGGGCTTCCATGGCCAAGCAGAGAATTGAACCCTGGTCCTCCAGAGTTGTCATCCAACACTCAAATAGCTACTTCACCCTGTCTCTCTAGGACAGTGGTTCTCAACCTGTGGGTCCCCAGATGTTTGTGGACTTCAGCTCCCAGAAGCCCCAGCCACTATGGTCAATACTCAGGGCTTCTGGGAGCTGAAGTCCACAAACATCTGGGGACCCACAAGTTAAGAACCACTGCTCTAGGAATTAGTTGTACAACTATACAAATGAGAGTTTTTGTGAAGCCTCAGTTGTTAGTCAATATGAGCTTACTTTTAGTCATGTGGTGTTCAAGCTGTTTGTGTTAAACAATGTTGCATGATGTCATATTTAATGCAATAACGTATTTCATTAAAACCTTGAGCGTGTCTGATTAGATGGGTTTTCTCTGAAGAGAGATGTTGGCCCAAATCCTGGTGTTAGTTCTAACTAGAGTAGAGACATTCAGTCAAACCAACAGGCCCACAGACTTAGATCAACTGAGGAGATTCAGTCCTCTCCTCAGCCAAGGCCTGCTCTGTATCTCACTGCCATCTGAAGCACAACAGGTAGAAACCTGAGGTAGGGTCTACTTCGTGATGGCATCCCTGACTGTGGAATTTTTTGCCCCAGATGATTCAAATAGCTTCCTTTCTCCTTCATTTTTGCTATGTCTTTGCTCAAAGCATGGGAAAGCAACTTTTGTGGACTATAGCAATGCATCTCAAGCTATCTGATGTGAGGAACTGATGATTTCCCCCTCAATTTGCTAGAAACTGGTACCATATTTCTCCGCCATTGGCTACACTTGTCCCCCGCCCCCCGGACCTCACCAGGCACCAGCAGTAGGTAGCTCAGGGACTGGCACTGGTCGGTGGACCATCACTTTGAGTAGTACTGGGCTATAGTGTCCAGAATCCATCATTCAGCATCCCTTAGTCATACTGACCATGCTGAGTGAGGGATTCTGAAAGCTGTAGTCCAAAACATAACTTTGCTAAGTTCTGCTGTTGCTTAGATATGCATTTAGATATGCATTAGGAAGGGCAGCAAACACCACAGAGGACAGGATCAGAATTCAAAATGATCTTAACAGATTGGAGAGCTGGGGCAAATAAACAGAATGAATTTCAACAGAGAGAAGTATAAGATACTATACCTGGGCAGAAAAAAATGAAATGCACAGATATAGGATGGGTAACACCTGGTTTGAGTACAGTATATGTGAAAAGGATCTAGAAATCTTAGTATATCACAGGCTGAATGTTATGTGGCATCAAAGAAAGCCAATGCAATTCTGGGCTGCATCAATAGGAGTGTAGTGTCTAGGTCAAGGGAAGAGATAGTATCACTCTATTCTGCTTTGGTCAGACCCAGCCTGGAACACTGTGTCCAATTCTGGGCACCACTGTTCAGGAAGGATATTAACAAGCAGGAACGTGTCTATATGAGGGCAACCAAAATGGTAGAGGGCCTGGAAACCATGCAGTCCTATCAGAAGTGACTTAAGGAACTGGGTATATTTAACCTGAAGAAGAGAAGGCTAAAAGGTGACATGATAGCTATGGCATGTCATATGGAGGATGGTGCAAGCCTGTTTTCTGCTGCTCTAGAGGGTGGGACACAGAACAATCATAGAATCATAGAAATGTAGAGTTGGAAGAGACCACACGGGCCATCCAGTCCCACCCCCTGCCATGCAGGAACACCCTCAAAGCATTCCCGACAGATGGCCATCCAGCCTCTGCTTAAAAACCTCCAAGGAAGGAGACTCCACTACACTCCAAGGCAGCAGATTCCACTGCTGGACAGCCCTGACTGTCAGGAAGTTCTTCCTGAGGTTCAGGTGGAATCTCCTTTCCTGCAGCTTGAATCCATTGCTCCTTGTCCTGGTCTCTGGAGCAGCAGAAAACAAACCCTCTCCTTCCTCTACATGGCATCCCTTCAAATATTTAAACATGGCTATCATGTCCCCTCTTAACCTTCTCTTCTGCAAACTAAACATACCCAGCTCTCTAAGTCTGTCCTCATAGGGCATGGCTTCCAGGCCTCTCACCATTTTGGTCGCCCTCCTCTGGACTTGCTCCAGCTTCACCATGTCCTTCTTGAATTGGGGTGCCCAGAACTGGACACAGTATTCAAGATGAGGTCTAACCAAAGCAGAGTAGAGTGGTACCAGTACCTCCCTCGATCTAGACATCATACTCCTGTTGATGCAGCCGAGAATTGCATTGGCTTTCTTGGCTGCCGCATCACACTGCTGACTCATGTTCAGCTTGTGGTCTATGAAGACTCCTAGATCCCTCTCACACGTACTGCTATCCAGCCACTTGTCCCCCATCCTATATTTCTGTATTCCATTTTTTCTACCTAAGTGTAGGACCTTACACTTCTCTCTGTTGAAATTCATTTTATTAGCCTTGGCCCAGCTCTCCAATCTATCCAGGTCATTTTGAATTTTGATCCTGTCCTCTGGCGTATTAGCAACCCCTCCCAATTTGGTGTCATCTGCAAATTTGATGAGCATGCCCTCTATTCCTTCATCCAAGTCGTTGATAAAAATATTGAACAGCACTGGGCCCAGGACAGAACCCTGTGGCACCCCACTAGTCACTTCTCTCCAGGATGAAAAGAAGCCATTCGTGATCACCCTTTGGGTTCGGTAGGTCAACAACCAACAATGGCTTCAAACTTGAGGAAGAGCGATTCCAAGTAAACTTTAAGAAAAAAATCCTGATGGTAAGAGCAGTTCAACAGTGGAATACACCACCTTGGAGTGTGGTGGAGTCTCCTTCTTTGGTAGTTTTTAAACAGAGGCTGGGTGGCCATCTATCGGAAATGCTTTGATTGAAGGCCCTTGTGGTCTCTTCCAGCTCTATGATTCTATGAAATTTCAGGAAAAGAGATTCCGTCTAAGCATTAGGAAGAACATCTTGATGGTAAGAGCAATTTACCAGTGGAATGTGCTGCTTCAGAGTGTGGTGGAGGCTGGATGGTGATCTTTTGGGAATGCTTTGATGGTATTTTCCTGTATGGCAGAGGATTATACTCAATGGCCCTTGTGGTCTCTTCCAACTCTCCAATTCTATGATTTCACCTAAACAATCCTTGGTTCTTTTGTGTGGCTTTGCTGCTTTAAGCTGCTGCTTTTCCTTCCTTTTTCCTGTAATTTTTTTTATTTTGGTGAACTGTCTGATGTTAGTGGTGCTGTGCTTTGTGCTTGTATTGGGGTGCTAGCTCCTTTGAGGATCCCATTTGGGGATGCCAAGGTGGCTTACAAAGTGTTATAAGAGAACATAAAACAAAGTAATCTACCTGCCTGTCCATCCATCTGTTTGCCTTACATTGACAAGTGGTGTTGAAAACTAAAGCCTGAATCTTGGCCCACAAGTGCTAAAGTAGCACTTAATTCCTCTTGGTTCTGCCTTTCTAATGCTGAGAAACGAGTTGTCATAACTACACAGTGCTTTATTTAGCATTGCCTTTATTAAGAGATTTAGTTAGTAGAGAGGCCCACACTAGTTCGCTATATATATTGGTCTCTTTTATTATTTCTTCTTGGCTGCAGGCTCTATTGTTGAAGGCCCGCAGGAGGCTGAAAATAACAAGATGGAGGGCTGGACTTCTGGGCTAAAAGGCCGTGGATATAGCTGCAAGTCCATTAGAAACAAGAGGGTATTTGCAAAGCTTGTGCGTATTGAGAAAAGCAAGGGAGCAGTGGTTGCTTAGGACCACTCGAGTCCAGTTACCTTTTCTCCTGTACTTACCTTGAGAAAACAACCTTGAAAATTGCACATCTCATGTTATACCTGATGAATCGCCATATGACCCAGTGAATTTTATACAGAGAGAGGAAAATTAGTAGAAAAGAGCTCAAACAGTTGGTCAATTATTAATAAACTAAAAAACAAAACAAAACAAAACTCTCAAAAAACTAAGGCAAAATTTAACTATCTGGTTTATGCTAAATTGCCTTTTGAGTTTAAATTAAAAGCTTCCATTAGCCTTTCCAGAATGAGACTGGGAAAATGGCATCTGTGACTTTGCTCTTCCACCCTCACCTTTGTCCCTGTTTTGAGAAAAGGAAATAGCTGCATGAATTTTTGAAAACCCTATTTCTCATTCATCTCACCAAAACCCTTTCAATTTCACCTTCTCTCTCACTTACGATCTCCTTTCCTTACCCCCACCCATGCTTTATTTTATCAGTTACTAGCATATTTACCTGGAGTTGCCTGGGATTTTATTTTCTCATAGGTAATACTTGTTAGAAAGATTTGAGATCCTGTGTTTCTAATTCCTCAAACCATCTTGTCCAGTACCTTTAACTTTTGCCCATATTCCCCAATCCAATCTGTATTCAGAGTTATTAACATACAGAGGTTGGGTTAGTGAGGGAAGACAATACCCTCCTCCTTCTTGCTGCTAGGCCTCATCTCCATAGCAACTGGCCAGGCCCAAGAGCTCTCTGGCTGAGAATTCTAAAGGCCTCTCCCTAAACTGCAAATCCCAGGATTCCATAGAATCTTCTCAGGCAGCCAATCATATGAGGTCTTTGTCTCACACAGCCAATCATCTGAGGTCAGGTCTGTGCCTGACACACACAAACACACAAACTTTGACTTTTATATATTAGATCACATTTTTCCCAACAAAAGTCCCAGGATTAAGATCTTCAACATTCAGTTTTCTGGTAAGGATGAGACGTGTATATGTCATGCTGGGCGCAGCACACAGGAGGACTATCTTGATACAAAGAGGATGACCCTCTTCCAAACTGCTGTCACCACCGGTTAGTTTAAAATCTTTTAACTTTAGAATTAACAGTCATACTCTGATCCTGAACAAAAAGTAGGATTTTTATACGCTCTCTACACTCAACTGTTCTGATTTGGCCTGTCTGTATTAATCTTCTCCCATCCCAATTTTCTAGCTGTTTTAAAAACATCCCAGTTTCTCTTTCCTTCTTGTACTTGCTCCCTTCATCCTCAGCTTACTTCCGTTGCTGCAAACTGAGTTCAAAGTACAAGGGTTGTTTGTGCTCGATTAACTCGTCATGGAGGAGAGAAGAGGAGAGGGCAAACCTTCATTTTCCCAGTAGGCTTAGGTAAAAGCAAACTGCTGCTTGTGTGTTCTTCCTCTTTAATAACTTTTACCATCTTGACTACATGTATCCTTGTTTTCGTCTGTGCAGTTTCGGAGGGTATATTCCTATAGTCATTCTCATTTGCTCAGGAATGAGCTAGGACATGTAAATTTGATTTGTCTCTAATTTCATCAATTAATGACTTAACGAATAACTTAAGTATGAAATTAAGTTAATGTGGAAAGTCTAACTTAATCAATTAATTTGAAAATAAATGTGATTAAGTTGTCACCTTTGTTAGCAATGTTTAAACTTAACTGGAAACCATGCCCTATGAGGAATGGCTTGGGGAGTTGGGTATGTTTAGTTTGGAGAAGAGAGAGTTAAAGAGGTGACATGATAGCTATGTTTAAATATCTGAAGGGATGTCAAGCCTTTTTTCTGCTGCTCTAGAGACTAGGATATGGAGCAGTGACTTCAAAGTTTGGAAAAAAGATTCCTTCTAAACATTAAAAAGAACTTTGTGATGGTAAGAGCAATTCAACAACAATTCGACAGTGGAATATACTGCGTCGAAGTGTGTTGGAGTCTCTTTCATTGGAGGTTTTTAAACAGAGGCTGGATGCTTTGATGACGTACTCCTGCACTGCAGGGGGTTGGACTAATGGCTGTTATGGTGTCTTCCATTTCTATGGGAATTTACTTGACTTAAATTCCTATGACTAGTTTTACAGCTGACATCTGGACTACTACATGAAACGATTCTGAGTTGGTGAGGTGGATGGTGTAATTTCAGTGTGTAGGTGGGAGCTACTATATTTGAAAATTCCAACCTGCAAAACCAAACACCCCCCCCAAAAAAACCCCTATGGAATAAAAACTATAATGGGAATGTAAATCCACTTTGGATGAAGTCTGTGACCCATTTCAGAGAGATTTGGATCATCTCAGAACTCTGACATGTAGGGGTCAGAAACCCCCAAGGCATCATCGAGATTTGGGGAACTGTAGTCCAGAAAAGGTAAATCTCCCAAGCTCTTGTTAATGGAAGTTGTAATTTTGGAGTGTAAAGGCGAGGGTACTGTAGGGCTTATTGATAGTCTCTTGTTCTGGAGAAGGAAATAGAGTCATCATTACACAGATACTTGCATTCACCCCTGCTATCTTTGCTACATCTTTGCTATTCTATGGGAGGGAGCACCCACTTCCTTTCATGATGATCTTTCTCCAGGGCAGGCTTCAGGGTTGAGACAGCCTGGTTGTTGTCCAATGGAACCCTGAAGATGCCGCCATTTTGGTTTTGTCAGAATGCAGTGCCTCAGAGTTTCTGCCATTCTGTGACACTGTTAGTTTTAAAACAACTCTCACAATAGCTGCCACAAAACCACTATAAAACACCGTACAGAGTCTGTTCACACTACACAGTTCCAGTTCTGTATTCCACTTTAATTGCCGTGGCTGTCTCCAGTGGAAACCTGGGACTTGTAGTTTGATGAGGCCGAGAATTGTAAATATCCCTTCCTAAAAATGGAAACCCCAGGAGTCCATGGCAATTAGAATGGAATGCAATACTATAATTGTGTAGGATGAAAGGGTCCAAAGATTGAACTTCTGTATTTTGGGAAAAAAGAATTCTAACAACACAGAGCTCCCAGTAGACATGGCCATCAGTGATGGGCCATGAAGGTGTCGTCCTGGCCATAGACCTCTGCAGCTGCAGTGACACTGAGCCTGCCTAATTTCCACATTTCCATTCCGTTTGATTCTGTTCCATTCCATGTAGTGCCAGAGCCTGAAAGTAACTAGTTCACAAATCACCATTTGCTTGCTGTTTTTTTCTTACCATAACACCTAAGGTACAACTACTACATTTTATTCCAATTATAACTGAAGAAGGGATAACTGTACTCCTTTTGTTTTGTAATTGAAACTTTGTGGTTGGTTTTCTAGTTACTTCACTAAATGATAGAGGGTAAATATCACATAGTTCAAGGGCTCATTTCCCTCCATTGCCTTTGACCTTGTGTTCTTTTTGGGGCACTGAAGTGATGGTAGAAATAGAGCATGTTTAACACAAGTCAGCAGCTTCAGTTTAAAAATAACTACAATGTAACTAGTATCATTAATTTGGCGAGAAAGGAAAACAAAAGTAATTTTTTTAAAAATAAATAAATAAAGATAACTAGTTACTGAGGTTTGGACCAATGTTGATAACTGTTGACTTCATCTCATGGTGACCCTATGGATGAAAGATAACCACCCTGCTCAGATCTTCAGACTCAGGGAAGTTTCCTGTCTATTAATCTGTAATTCAGTTTTTCCTATCGCCTTCTGCCTTACCAAGCATTATTGTCTTTTCTAGTCAACCATGTCTTCTTGTGATATAGCCAAAGTATGAAAGCCTCAGTTTAGTCATCTTGGCTTCTCAGGAGAATACAGGTTTGAGTTGCTCTAGGACTGTTCATTGTTTTTTTCTTTTCTTTTCTAGCAGTCCATGGTATCCATAGAGCTCTTCTCAAGCACCACATTTCAAATGAATTAATTTTCTTCTTCTCAGCTTTCTTTTCTGTCCAGCTTTTACAATCATACATAGAAACTAGAAAAACAATGGCACGGACAATCCTAACTTTATTATTCAATGATGTAACTCTTAAGTAGTTACATCTTAAACTCTATGGAATGCTACACCATAATTTCTGGCACAATTTCCTATGTCTAACTTCCATATCTCAATTACCTATTTGGTTCAAAATCCCCGGCACTGCTCAGGGCACTGCACCAGCTCTCAGAAAAGCTTCTCAGAACATCCACGGATGGTTTGTAAACAGGAAATTACTCTCAGATTTTCTTATCTTATTCCCCCACCACAGGTTTTCAACAGAAATCCCTGCAAAAATACTTTGAAAAATGGCACAAAGAAATATTTGTCATATGGTAGCAACAATGTGATATTGGATTTTCTCAGTTGGTGTCAAAGAATCTTTTTGGGTCTTGGATTTTGTGCGTTAAAAATCAATATTAAGTGCACTTTCTTTGTTTATTGGTTTCAAACAAGAATAGGTACACTTAAATTTAAAAGAAATAAAAAATGTGCTGTTCTTTCCCTTGTATTTGAAGATATTTTTGTTCTATTGCTGGGAATAGAAGCTAATTTAAAGATAGATTCCACAAAAATTACTGCCTCTGTTGGTGAAGACACAACTTTTTCCTTAAGCAACAAAGAGGCATTTTTAACTGTTTGGACACAGAAAAGCTGTGGAAATTCAGGATTCAAAGTAATCTGTTACATGACTGAAGTCAGTCCACAGGCAGACAACATCAGGAATTGAGTATGTATGTCTCACGATGTCCTCTCCAGTCCCACCAGGGGCTGGACTTACCCACTGAGTCTGTTGCCCCATCTCTGGCAAAAAGCAGCAACAACCTCTCAATGTCTTTCAAAAACATTCTAGTTGCTTTACTGGGTCATGGAAGGTGCCTCCATAACTTATTTCAACCCAAAATCTATTTTAAAAGGGTCCCCCCCCAAAAAAAGTTTTCTAAGACAGAAGTGACATTTCAGTCACTTTCAGTTCCACTATTTCTGGGGAATCTTGGGGCTCTAAAAATGACTCTAGAGTTTATCCAAATTACATGAAACAATGGTCCATGTGTGTCACATGCAAAACAGCAACACAGTCAACAGATACAAAACAACAACAAAAATACATCTGTACAAACATAAAGAAACATTTACACATAGCTAAGACAAATACGAGTATAAAGTAATTACGACTGGTTCCTGCCCTTGTTGCAAACCATTTATATTACTTAAACATTTACACCTACCAATTAAGTCATACATTTTATCCCATAATTATTAATTCTTGTTTATCACTCATCATTTTAATTAATCACTTACTAAGTTTCTCAAGTTCATAATTACTTATTAACTTATTCTAGATTAGTTTATACTAATGATCATTCATCTGAAAACAATAATCATCTTTATGAAAACAACATTTTGAAACAACAAACAGAATAGGTCTTCTAATGTTGTTTCTGCATGACGGGGCTGTCCCGCTATGGGGACAGGATGGCAGCGGTCCACAGGTCATGCTTCAGCATATCATCACGGCTGTACTGCCATCTTGTCCCCGTGTGGTATTTGTCAAATGGAAAAAATCCATTTCTGCCACTGCTTGCACAGTGCTCCTGTTGCTGCTGCCCATGCGGAAGGGCAGGAAACGTGGTGGCAGTCCTTCCCCAGTGTAGCAATGGAAACTGCCCGGCTGCACTGTAGAAGGAAGAGTCATGGCCATCATGCTGCCTTCCACAGGGAGCCAGTGAGGTGCAGAACGGAGCGTTCCTGCTGTAGTCACTTCTCTGCCAGGTCTGCGGTGGAAGAACTCGCATGAGCCGAGTCATGCAGACAGGACCTAAATCTTTTACCCTTCTGAATGACAGCTGGACAGGGCTACTGTTAGGTGGATTTGTAATTGGATGACTGACCAAACCCAAAGGGTGCTCACTAATGGCTGCTTTTTATCCTGGAGAGAAGTGACTAGCGAAGTGCCACACAGTTCTGTCCTGGGCCCAGTGCTATTCAGCATCTTCATCAATGACTTGGATGAAGGAGTAGAGGGCATGCTGATCAACTTGCAGATGACACCAAATTGAGAGGGGTTGCTAATACGCCAGAGGACAGGATCAAAATTCAAAATGACCTTGATAGATTGGAGAGCTGAGCCAAAGCTAACAAAATAAATTTCAACAGAGATAATAGGATGGGGGACATGTGGCTGGGTAACAGTACGTGTGAAAGGGATCTAGGAGTCTTGGTAGGTCACAAGCTACCAGCAGTGTGATGCAGCAGCCAAGAAAGCCAACATGATTCTTGGCTGCATCAATAAGAGTATGATGTCTAGATCGAGGGAGGTAATGGTACCCCTCTATTCTGTGTTGGTTAGACCTCATCTGGAATACTATGTCCATTTCTGGACACCTCAGTTCAAAAGGGATATCCACAAGCTGGAGCGTGTCCAGAGGAGGGGGACCAAATTGGAAGCCATGCCCTATGAGGAATGGCTCAGGGAGCTGGGTATGTTTAATCTGCAGAAGAGAAGGTTAAGAGGGACATGATAGCCATGTTTAAATATTTGCAGGGTTGTCAAATTGAGGAGTGAGTGAGCTTGTTTTCCACTGCTCCAGAGACTAGGACAAGGAGCAATGGATTCAAGCTGCAAGAAAGGAGCTTCCACCTGAACCTCAGGAAGAACTTCCTGATGGTCAGAGCTGTCCGGCAATGGAATATGCTGCCTCGAAGTGTGGTGGAGTCTCCTTCTTTGGAGGTTTTTAAGCAGAGGCTGGATGGCCATCTGTTGGGAATGCTTTGATTGTGTTCCTGTATAGCAGGGGGTTGGACTGGATGGCCTCTGTGGTCTCTTCTAACTGTATGATTCTATGAATACTATTGATTTTAATTATCAAAACCTATTGGCATCAGATCACCTTCTTCTTTTTTTAAAGAAATCTATTAACAACTTCCATGAAGACAAAAATTCCTTCTGTATTTTGCCCTTTAGCCTATGCATAAATTTATCCATTTTGACAATTTTCAATATTCTTCACTCCCTCATATTAAGAGGTGCTCTGGTGGGGCCAGGAGCAAGGTGCCTGGGCTGTTTTGCAAATCACTGTATTTGAATTCTGTGACACTCTGCACGTGATCCACCTTCATATCCTCTCACATCATCCCCAAAACAGTACTGTTGAGTCACACCTATTTGTTACTGCAGCTTCTAGGCCGCCTTGGCAATAGCATAAAGATATCCTTTTGATAGCAATAATTCAGCTTTCTTCCACCACCCCTCTCCACATGCCCCTGGACAAGCACGAAACTAGGCTCGGCGGCTGATTGCTGCAATATTCCTAAACAATACAGGCAGGCCAGAAATAGGCAGATTGCAGCTTCAGGAGACCTCCCAGCAAACACCCTATTATGTATGCACACCACCTACAAAGGACTCCCTACCCTGAGCAGGCAACTTGACTAGCTGAACTATTGACTGTCCAGCATCGCACATTTGCATACTGGCTGTTCCTTTGTTGACTCGGACCTAACTCAGTCATGTTAAATTTTGACCTTTCCAAGGCTTTGTCTCACACCCGAAATCCATTGTTCTCACCAAGTACGGCATAGCCTGCAGTCACATCTCTCCCTATAAAAATCCCTGATTCCGAGACCCTCCTCGGATCGCTCCTGAGTTCCTAACCATCTCGCTGCCTCTTTGCTTGGCGAGCCTCCCCTCAGCTCCATGTGCTGAGCCACATCAAACCCCAGCATCGCTCTCTATTCTCCCGGACTTTAGGACAGGTTTCGTATCACCCAAATCAACTATCCCTCTGAAAAATCCCTCTGTCCCACTCCTACCTTTATTTTTATAGTATCTGAGTGAGTGAGTTGCATACACTGTTTGGTTGTATTTTAATAAAGATCTCATTTATTCTTTCAAAACGGTTTGCTTCTTGACTGGCCTGACCCCCGTAGACATAGAGTTCAAGGTCCTGCTAAGTTACCCTGCCTCTCGTAATGCTAAAGCAGTGCTCAGAGCTAATTTTCTCCACCTATCGGTGAGCACATTTTGGTGTCTCTCACGAGACCCCCAGTAAACAGGGTAACATATCCCCATATTTGTGACTTGCCAAATAATCAGCCCTGAAATTCCTGAGTGTGAAAACTGGTGTGATGTGTGTACAGGGCACTATTTGTTCTCTTTTTCTCAATCTTTCAATATTCCGCTCCAACATTCCTTCCTTTTTTGCACCCTAATATGTTGTGCAAGTTTATTTTCTGTTATGTTTCTGAAGCCAAATCTCAGATCAAGAATGGTATTATGAACCTACGCAACACATGCTGAATGTTTTGCAGTGAGTGAAAACACCATCTGTGTGCAATTTTCTGCACCCAATCCCCACATCTAAAAAAGGAAAGATTCTTCCTTTCCTGAGGAGGTCAAACTATGTAAACTGGGAGAGGGGAAGCTTCTGTCCCCAATACCATATGTCTAGCATACATTCTCCATTGTTGTAGGAGCCATTGGTTTCTTAGTGAAGAATCCAGGGAGGCAAATAAAGGGAGATGAGTCTTGTAGTGTCAGTATAATGTTAGCATCATAGGGACTTTGGTGTATACCTCAAGATGGTTACAAGGTTTCTGAAGATAAAGGCTTCCTAAATGCAAACTTCAACACAAGAGTGGGAACAGGTGCGGTGCCACAGAGCTATTTTTGGATCTTTCAAGTGCCACATGGACTTCATGTCCACAACTTTTTTAAACTGGAATTGATGTTTTGGCTGACCCTTGGAATAAGAATGGTCAGGAAAATGGATGCAGTCACTCATGAGCATCTCCTCTTATAGAATAGAGTCAACCCTGGTTTTCTAGGGAGCTGATGATGATGAAACAAATGAGAAGATGGATGGAGTGATGTTGGCAGAAAACTTAGAGCAAGTCCAATTGAGCTAAGCTTATCTGGGCCAATATAGGCAGCAAAACAATTTCTTCTCTGCCTCTATTGAGTCTGCGTGGAACTGGCCAGGATTGCTGTTTCAAGTAGTCAGAGATCTTTTACATACAACCCCAAGAGAGGAAAATCCAGATCAGTTGACAGCCTGCTGTGAACAACTTGCCCAGCAATTTGCAGATACAATCACTTGGATCCACTTTGACTTGGATACTTTAATTGATGCAGATCCAGGAAGTGTAACTTTGGCCCCTGCTTGTCCAGTGACAATGGATTCTTTTCAATGTGCGCAGCCCAAGAATGTGAGCAAGATTCTTGAAGAGATGAGAGCCTCCACATATAGGTTAGATTCTTACCCTTCCTAGCTTATTAAAAAAGCTAGAAGGGGCTAGCTGAGTGGTTAAAGGGAGTGGTTAATGCCCTGCTAAAACAAGGCAGTATTCCAGCTTTCTGGAAGGAGACGGCTATAAAACCATTATTTAAAAAAGCCCTCCCTGGATCCCACCATTCTGGATAATTATCAGCCAGTTTCTAACATTCCATTTTTGGGCAAGATTGTGGAGCATGTGGTTCTCACCCAACTTCAGGGGTCTCTGGACTATTTCAATCTGTTTTCAGACCTGGTTATGGGCAGAGATAGCTTTGATCACCTTGGTGGATTGCCTACTCTGGGAGCTAGATGGGGTAGTGTGTCTATTGGTTCTGCTGGACCTCTTAGAAGCTTTCAATACTACCAACCATGGTGTTCTTCTGGGTTGCCTTGCTGGGATGG
Source organism: Iguana delicatissima (assembly GCA_948472985.1). Classification (NCBI taxonomy): domain Eukaryota; kingdom Metazoa; phylum Chordata; class Lepidosauria; order Squamata; family Iguanidae; genus Iguana; species Iguana delicatissima. The sequence continues at coordinate 151,513 of CAOKZL010001519.1, forward strand.
GACCTGGGGGAAATGTTTTGCAGTGGCTCCTTTCCTTCCTATTGGGTGGTGCTGGGATACTCCTGCTCAACCCCTTAACCATTGACCTGTGGAGTCCCTCAGGCCTTAGTTCTGACCCCTATGCTATTTAACATATACATGAAACTGCTTGGAGTGATTGTCCAGAGTTTTGGGGTTTGGTACCATCAGTATGCAGATGAAACTGAAGTTTATTGCTCCTTTCCACCACAAGCCAAGGAAAATGTTTTGGTCCTAAACTCATGCCTATCATCAGTAATGGACTGAATGAAGGCAAACAAATCAAAACTTAATCAAGATGAGTGTGCTCCTGGTCAGTCCAAAGTCAGATCAGGGAATAGGGATTCATTCTAAGCTGGATGTAGTTAAACTCCCCTTGAAGATGCAGGTTTGTGGCTTGGGTATGCTACTGGATTCAGCTTTGAGCCTAGAAGCTCAGGTTACAGCAGTGGCTAGGAGTGCACTTGCACTGTCAGAAGTGTTCCAGCTGTACCTATTCCTTGAGATGTCATATATGGCCATGGCGACACATGTCTTAGTTACATCCTGGTTAGTTTACTGTAATGGAGCTGTCCTTGAAGAGTGTTGGAAAACTTCAGCTGGTCCAAAGAGCTGCAGCCAGATTGCTAACTGGATAAAGGGAACATGCAACTCCCTTGTTGCAACAGCTTCAATGGCTGCTGGTCCATTTCTGAGCACAATTTAAAATGCTGGTTCTGACCAATAAAGCCATATATGGCTCAGGTCTAGATTGTTTGAAGGATTGTATTCTCCCTTACAAAATAGCCCATACATTGAAATATTTTGGCTAGGCTCTTGTCTCTGTTGTACCACCCTCACAGGTACATCTTGAAGGAACACAGGAGAGGGCCTTCTCAGTGCCTGCCCCTAAATTTTAGAACTAAATTCCCAGGAAATTTAGACTGGCACCTTCTCTGCTTTCTTTTCACTGACAAGTAAAGCTTTTTCTGTTTAGATGGGCATTTGAGATTTGATTATATTAAACCCGTGCCAGCAAAATAAGGTGCTAGATCTTGCTAATTGTTGGATTGGTAGGTATGTGCATATCTAATGATATATGTTTTAGTCTGGTTTTATTGTTTTGATTGTTTAATTTTGTTTTAACCTGTGTATCTTGTGCATTTTTTTAAAACGATACATTCGTTAATTTGCTGTAAATAGCTCTGAGTCCCAAACTAAGATAAAAGTGGGATAGAAATAGATGTAACAACAACAACAATATAAGAGAGAGCAATCCTATCTTTAAGCTGTTCACCGTTCACAATTTTATTAGGAAGCATCACCATTTTGTCTTAGTGTATCATTTTAACCTCTTCTTTCTGTGGCCAGGTTAAACCTTCCAGTTCAATCAGTGCACATGGAAGCAGACTTGTATATGTGGACTTTCTTGCTGCCTTGGGAAATGTGTGTGTGTGGACCAGAGACTACTGTGGATCATCTGCTTCAACCTGCATTTGTATTATGTGGACCAGAGAAGGAATCTGTGCTGCAGCATGCTTACAAATGGTATGTAAAGAACACCCATTTGTAGCATGGCTTTCTCTGAGTCAGAGCCAACATGCCAATATCTGAATGCAAAGACATGCTCCCAATTTTGTTTTTCCTTGCCTGGTTGGATCCTGTGCTTGATGGGCTGTTTATCTGACCGAGTTAGGCTGCCTGGCACTTATGTTCTCACAATGAAGAATGATTGCCTCTGTTCTCTTAGGCCTGCAGCATGGGGCTGTAAAACCATTCCTGATGTTTACCTTCAGATTCAGATTCCAACTGTTCAGTCATGATCAATGGCATTAGCTTCCTTAAATGGTGGATGTGTTGCTGATCACCATTAGTAATCCTGGATTTCTTCAGCCAGTAATGTATGAAGACTGATAATATGGCACTCTAAACAAGGGGTGGGAGTCACAAAACCCTCTAGATGTTGGACTGTGACTCCCAGCTGCCCTAGTCAGCATAGAATGCTGGGAGCAATAGTCCAATAATAGGCCATTTCCGCACTAGCCTGTTATAGTGTGATGATTCCACTTTCAACATTCTCTGGTATCTTGGGGTTTGCAGTTTCAGGAGGGGCCAGCCGGCTGGCCCCTCCCAAAACTACAAACCCCAGGATTCCAGAGGATGTTGAAAGTGGAATCATCGCACTATAACAGGCTAGTGCAGAAATGGCCGTAGTTGGAGGGCTGAATCATTCTCACCCCAGTTCTGATCTGTTAGTCGTCAACAGAACATTTACGTTATTTAAGCAAAGTGACACCACTGCTGCTATTAGCATTCACTGTTTTTGTGGTTATGCCATTTGAAAAAGGTGAAGAAGCAAGGTGTGAAGAAGAGAGAGAGAGAGAGAAGTAGGTAGTAATGAGGGAGAATGGAAAATAGAGAACCTAAGAGGAGAAATATGGATCTCAAAACAGAGGCTGGAATCTGGTTGGTATTTTATAAACATGTAAATTCTCTCATACATGCAGTTACACTCTTTTGTCCATTGCGCAACACCAGTCTTCAGTTCACCTTTGCATAAAGGAAGTTCCAGAAATGTAACCATATCACACGAGTCTACGTCCTATTGCTGGTCCTGACTGAAGTAGAATCATATGGCTTTATACCTAAGCATGTGTGTGTGTATCTATGTCTTGACTCACCCTTCATCAGTTGACTGAATTGGTCTACAATAGTTGGAACCAACCAACAGGATTCTAGCTATGCAGTTGCACATTTATGGAGTGTGTGTTACCCGTTGCCTTTTGATTTTCTGGGATTTCAGACAGCCATTGTGCATCTCGCATTGCACAACAGGACAAGAAGTAGGGACATTTGCAGATGTGCAGTTGAATGAACAGTACTTGTAAGGGTGATATGGTATAACTACCACCCAAGTGTGTGTGTGTAGATGTATATACACAAACATTATGTTAGATGTTGGCCCTTGTCTTATTTTGCAAAGTAGGGTTAAAAGTGGATGTCAAGGATGCTAAAGATCATTTCTGTGTGCTGCGTTGTGCCAATTCATTGATTGAGCGTGTACGCACTGTTCGTACCACACTTTCCTGTATCTTACCATGTCTATATTGCTAGTGCTGCTCATGGAAAGCTGTTATCCACCCTTTATCTGCTGCCACCACTCCCTGTGCAAGGATACAGACACATTTTAAAATGTATTCTAGCAATCATGGAGGCCAGTTCAAAGGGCTCCTAACAGCCTATCCTGAGTCTTCAAGTTCTGTGGCAGGAATGCCTTTTCAGGCCGGCATTTTCTAGGGATGTTGGACTCATTTGTTTATTGGCATGTTTTTCCTCTTGAGGAGTGATTTCCTATCATCTGAAACACATTCTTAGTTTAAGACAGAGTGGCCAAACTGAGCCCCCTAGAGCCATTTTTGTAGTTCCCCAGAGTCCTCCCGGCATAAAAAACATTTTTTGAATTCCCCCCCCCAAATATTTGTTTTGCCCCAAAATGCCCTGGAGGGGACAAGGGGAAGATTTCCTCCACATTTTTACCCTCAGGCCCAGAAGAGGCCTTTGGAAAACAGGAAGTGAAGAGGACTTCTAGTTAGTTCCTGCTGTTAAAAAAGACAACAAAAGGAACTAAAAACATGATGAAAATTCCCCCTAGACAGTGTTGGTGACATTTAGGGGCAATTTTATTCTTTTTTGCAGGAGACTACACTAACATGGTGAGACTGTGTAAAGTCTCCTCTTTACAGATTATAGGTAAACTAAAGAAGTTAAACTTGTACACAATGCAGTCAAAATTTATGAGACAACATTCTGGCACAGAACGGAAGGGAGGGGAGGTTGCGGGCTGGAGGATTCTGGGAGCTGTAAGCCCCCCTCCCCCAAAACAGCATTTCAAAGCTCTGGCTAAGTGGAAGTTACATTTATTCTGAGCTGTATTACCTCCTCTCTATTCCACACCAGTACTTTGAACATGGCTTTCAAATGGGAGCAAAATCAGCCTTCTGGGGCTCACTGCTAGCTAGAGAATAGACGGCAAAAGTTTCTTTTGAGTAGCGGAGCTGATATTTCTACCTGATCTGAGTTGGAGAGCCTGTCTTTGGCAAGCAAGTGGAAACTATTGTTGCCGCAGAGGACAATAGCGTACGCCGTGACAATACCCTTATCTCGCGCCTGCACTGTGCATTAGCACGCATCCCCATGATAAATCTCCTTCACTGATTTTTCCTTTCAGGAGTCAGTTCAGGTTCACATAGTAAAAGAAGATTAGTACATTGGTTAAATGCTTCAGTGCTTTACCCAAGATTCTAAAGAATAGGCTCCGAGCCGTTCTGAGCTGCTTCATTTCACATGTGGTTGAAACTGAATACTTTGCCCCGCTGTGCTGTCGTTTACATCTCACAACCGTCGGTGACATCTCGAGCTGTTTGTGCTCATCTCCAATGTGACTCTTGTGTTTATTCAAATAACGTGCATTGTTATTGTCAGATGGTATGATGTTGTCAGACTCCAAAGAGTTCCCGAAAACTTCCCTCCTTGTTTCAAGTGGTCCTTTTGTCTCTCCAATTTTAAATTGCTGTCAATCTAAGGGAAAATGAATTTGCACAAAGTTTCAGCATGTATGACCCATAATAAATTTTGCCTCTCACAGAATATCGCTTAAAGTCTAGGCCCAAAGATTAGAGTTAATGGAAGCATTGCCACAGGCCAAGTAGGAATTGATTGCCAAATGCCATGGGTCTCAAAAGCCATGATTCTGGATGAAAGACTAGGATCTCCATATATACATTGCTGAAAAAGAGGTAGCATATCAAGACAGATGGAGAACATACGAAAAAAGACATGGTTTGCCCATTTTTATGCATAGATGCAAATCTAGAAATAATTCCTACATTTAAAAAAAAACTGTGATACACTGGGCCCCAGTATCTACTAGGATTTGATTCCAGCCCCCCCCCCAGTGGATGCCAAAATTTGTGGATGCTCAAGTCCCATTATGTACAATGGTGTAGTAAAATGGTGTCCTTTATATAAAATAGCAAAATCAAAGTTTGCTTTTTGGATTTAAAAAAAAATATTTTCAGGCTGTGGTTGGTTGAATCCATGGTTTACAGTATCTGTGGATATGGAAAACTGACTGTATTGTTTAAATTTTTGATTACAAAGAAGAAAAGAGAGCAGAGAAGGAAAAAGGGGAAAACAAAAAGAAAGTATAGGAACATCAGCTGGGAATAGCTTGTGCTTTGGTTGTTGTTTGCTGCCAAGTCAGCTATGACCTCCAAAAGGCCTGTCCATCAATAGGGCTGTGACTTCCTTTAGTGAGTAACTCCATCTAGACCTATACATTAATATAAGCTGACTATATTCATCCAGCATATTTAACCAGACATATTTATCTAGCATATCCTTCAGTTGTTCCAGTTTGCCAGGGACAGCCCTGATTAATCCTCTATTGTCCCACTTTTTCAGCTGCTTTTAAAATGTCTCAGTTTCTTTGTTCTTCTCCCACTTCCCCTTTGTCGTCATCTTATCTCCATTGCTGCAAACTGCATTCAGAGTGCAGAAGTAGTTTGCACTCAGTTAACTCAGAAGGGAGAAGCCAAGAGGACGGGCATAATCTTGCTTTTCCCAGGAGGTTCAGACAAAAGTAAACTTCTGCAGCTTCTCCTCAGTGGGGTCTTCCTCATTAATAACTTTTGTCATTTTAACTACATGTGTCCCAGTTTTCACCTGTGAAACATTGGAGTGTATGACACAGGCATAAAATCCATCTAGGCATATGCATTAATATAAGCTGACCATATTGCCAAAAATAAATTTTCTTGAATTAGGTGTCTATAAAATACATGTTCAAGCATAGCTAAAGCAATAAGATCTTGTGACCATAGAATAATTGAAGGTTAATGTTTATATTTCCACCCTTGAAGTAGAAACCTCAGTGGCAGAGCTTGGAGTGCGGGGTGGTGGGTGGTGGGAAGGGGGGTGGCCACAGCACGGGAGTGTGGCCACAGTGCATGAGGGCATAGCACAGTGTGTGGGGGCATGGCCAGGGTGCATGAGGGCATGGCTATGGCCCAAGACGCCTCAAAAACATTGCCACCCAGGGCGAACCTGCTCCGTCGCCTCCCCCCGTCCCTATGTGACTGAGAAAGCTTATAGAAGCAGTTTGAACAAATAGGATCCAGTTAAATTCTATGTCTCCAGGGTATAAGTTAAAAGAGCATGTATGTCTACAAACATCAATGATGTTTCCAACACAAAATTGTAATGCTTACAATCAAAAAGGGCTAATGACTGAATACACCCATATCTATAGTTCTGAGACTTCAGGGCCAGGGCTTTCTTCTCAGTTCTCAGGAACAGAAGGAGGAATCTTAGAATGACAGTGCTGTTTTGAAAAAAATGTGTTTGTCTATTTCTTCCTTTGTTAGACTTGGCATTTTTGGTTTGAATGGCATAATTTGTGCATCTGCCACTGATGCTTAAAGTATCATGCGTAACATCCTCAACAGAGTCTGCCCCGTGACATCAATAGGGAGCATCCCAGGGTCTCAGATTCTGTCCCTGAAATCTCAAACTCTAGAACAGTCCTCACTTGGCAACTCCACTCATATCGTATCTCCTAAGGAGGCTTTTCTGTAAGTTAAACAGAATACCATTTCTGTCAGTGGGAAAGACCTGTTGTGACAATCATTTGACCTCTGTGCCTCCTTGGTCTTCAGTGCAGATGCCAACAGATGATGTCAACTTCAGCCCTCCTCCCCATTCTCCTTTCTTGGAGTTCTTTATGCTACACTTAGATGGTTGTTGTTATTATTGTTTTGTTGCTGTTGTGTGTCTTTATGTTATTTCCAACTTATGGTGACCCCAAGGTGACCCTATCATGTAATGAAAGTCATTTAGTGGGCTTTCATGGCTGAGCAGGGAAACCCTTGTCTTTAGGGTCATAGCTGAATGCTCAGACCACTACACCATGCTGGCTCTTACCTTTAGACAGTATTGCCTTTCAAATTAATCAAGGATGGGAATTGTGTAATTTTCTAGATATTGTTCATTGAAACTGCCAGCAGCCCTCACCAGCACAGACAAAGTTGAGCCATGGAGTTGCTGGGAGTTGAGTTCAAAAAGATCTGGGTGGCAGCACCATTTCCATCTCTGAAACAAAGGAAATAGAAGATTGTCTCTGTTAACAGATGACATGGCTGCCCTGAGGGATATCATCCAGTTATGCCAGGCTCTTGTGTATTTCTGCTCAAGCCTTCTTGATGCAGATGATAAGATAGTTTTCTTTTTCTCTTTTCTAACAGTAAAGGGCATGGACAGAATTCCTGTTCCAATATGTAATTAGGTTTACGTGCTGTACTGTGAAGTTTGAACTTTTTTAGATCAAATTACTCAAAAAGAATAGAGACCTCTGGGCAAGAACACAAAGTACCGCTAGCCATGGACCAGTGGGCAAAGCATGTGGCATCCCTTTAGTTCTGCCATGGCTGCACCATAGAAGTAGAGATCAGATTTCTTTTACCTAGTTTTACCTAGGCTTTCTGCCTATTCCACAAAATGGAGGTCCACCAGTTGTTTTTTCCCACTCATTGGTGGCTTCCTATATGACAATCCCAGTTTCTTTGCAACTTTGATATTCTTCTCCCTACTATTTGTCCACTGGACTATTATCTCCATTCCCTGTAGATTTCATCTTAAAGCCTTAAAGATCTAACCAGCTTTGCAGAACTCACAGCAAATGCGTTTTCCCCTGACCTCTCTTCTCTCTTCAGAGGTTCTTCATCACAGAAGTGCAGGCCATAGTCCAAGAAACCAAATCTTTTCCAGAAATACCATCTTGCTGCCAGTTCTTCAGTTCTGTATTGATGTTAAAATGCAATCAGGTTATTGAGTCTATAGGTATTGGTAGAATAGTCCTATGTGATGAAGGATTCACCAGTACTGGACTGGCAGTATTGAGTAGCTATGGGCGAGTGAGTTGGACAAAGCATATACTCTCTGCAGCATTGTGCTGGTATCCTAGCTGGCAGACTTCATTAATTTGACAAGTGGAAATCAAGAGCCTCCTTCAACTAAATGTAAATGGTCCAAAGCTAATGAAACACTGAAGTGAATTATTCACTATTCCCAAATGGCACAAAGCTAGATTCAAATATTCATCAAAGGGAAGTAAATACTTCAACCTGAGATCTGAGCATTTGAAAGAGACTCATTTCATTTTGTTTCATTAGAGTCTCGCCATGAAACAGCTTCCTGAGGATGCTTCATCCCTGACATTATTACACCATCTTGTGCAGTGCGTTAACACTCCACGTTGCCTTAATTAGTTTACCAGGCCACACAGAGTAAACGGCACATGCCATTAGCACATTGCATGCTCAGAGTTGTCATGGCATTCAGATGAGTAATTGAATGCAGTGAGAATAGTGTTCTGGCAGTGCTAAATGCCAGGAAATTGAGGCATTTAGTAGTTTAGCAGAGGAAAATGGAGCCTTTGTGATAAGACAGGGACAAACTGTATGTATGTTCAAAATGAATACCTGAAAAGATGGGAATGGGGAACAGGGTTAAACGTGCTGAATCTGCTCTCATTGTTCCCTGCAGAGGGAGCTTTAGGCCTTAGTAAAGTATCTGGAAGCCAAATCTTTTGAATAAAGGTTGAGGAAGATTAGTGTGTATAGCCTGGAGAAGAGGAGATTGAGAAGAAATGTGTTAACCTTCTTTACATAGCTGAAGGAATGTCATATGGAAGATGGAGTAAGATTGTTTTTTTGTGGTTTTTGAACCAACCAAATTATAAGAAAAGGGACTCCAATGTACCATTAGGGGGAACTTTCTGACAATGAGATCTGATCCACAGTGGAACAGACTCCAGTAGACAGTGGTGGATCTTCCATCATTGCAAGTTTTTAAAGAGATTTTGGGTGCCCCACTTCTGGAAATTTATCTGGATTTCTTCACTAGTTGCACTAGCTGATCCAATGTGGTCCCTTCCAGCTGTATGATTCTAGCTGAAGAGGCCAACATACCTGGCATAGAACAGAATTCCATCAGCTCCACCAGTCTCAATGGCAGTAGTCTCAATGGCAGTAACTTTTTCACAATTACCAAGTCTCGCTGCCAGAGGAAAGACATCTCGCCTTGAAAATCTGTGTATTTCCATGGCTTAACCATGGTTTTCACGAAGTGCACATGAAACAATATACACATCTTAAAATCTGAATGGCTAAAATGTATAGCACACATAAACATAGATTAGTCAATGGAAAAGAAAGCGTACATTTGCTAAAATGCAATAAAATGTTCCTGGACTTCAATATTGGTCTTGCAACCTGATATAAAACCAGGACAGGGAAAATACAAAGGGGTGCAGAGGAATGCAACAAAATCAAGTCTAAGAGAGATTTTTTCATCTCTGTATACACATAATGCACTCAGTGGAATGTGCTAACATTGGGAACTGGACCATTTTCTTTCATGCCCGTAAATAGAACTGTGCAAATGCCTCTAGGTGAGCTCTGACTACTGCAGGAAAAGGTGGAATGATTGGTTTATGTCACATTTCTAGGACAGCTTCCTGAAATTTTTTTCCCAGAGAGATAGAAAGGGCAGGCAGGAGGAAAAGGAGAGAGAGAGAGAGAGAGACTATCCTCACTAAGTTAGTGAGGAGTTGTTATTTAAAATATTAATACTGACAAAGTACAGAAGACCAGCTCCACAGTATCTTTATCTCAAGCCATTAGCTTTGATTTAGTGCAGTCATGGAAGTCTTTTGGAAGCCTCCTTAGTATCTTTTCACTCAAGTTTAATAGCATTTGCTTAAATGAGGAGTGGATTCTCAAGCAATATTTCTCTTTAACAGGCTAGTCCCAGCACGAGGTAATACGTAAACTGGGAACAATATATTTTAAAGGGAGAAAGAGATCCTGCCAGCAAAAGTGAGAGAGATATTTATTACCTTGTGATTTTTCAACTATTTTCCACAAAAGTAATATAAATGATCTACCTTGAGGAACCAAAGCAAAGTGGGGAGAGAAAAAGAGTGGGTAGGTTGGAATTTCATACTGTTCTTGGGAGTTAACTTATCTCATAGTTGTCATATTGTAGGAGTAAATATGTTACTCATATCAGTCAAAACTGTGGCCATCGGGAACCTTGGAAATTATGCCTACACATCTTTAATATATATTTTTTAAACTCTAATATAGCCCCATCTCTCAGTGACTCTAAAAGGAAAAATAAAGCTATTTTCTATCCTTGGCCATATGTTTGTCTTGGCAGAAAGTGGGTGGCTCAAGTCGGTGTGCTGTATTTCAAAATGTCTGTCAGAAATTTTGTAGGAAGATACAGGAAAAATGCTAGCCCACAAGCAGACCTGCCAAGGAAGATTTCTGTGTAAGACTTTTGTTCTGAAGACTTTTGCAGTAGTGACTGTTGGCTTCCATGTCCATAGGGCAGTGATCTACTTAACTTCCAACTTTGAAAGAGTTATCCAAGGTGCTGAAACCTATCCACCAAATAGTTCAATATCTTGGATAGTTCCACTGAAGTTCAACTAAGGCTGCTTCTGCACTACACCATTATAGTGCTATTATTCCACTTTCAACATCTGGTGGAATTTTGAGGTTTGTAGTTTCCTGAAGCCAAAGAGCTCTCTGGCTGAAAATTGTAAAGGCCCCTCCCCAAACTGCAAAGCCCAGGATTCCATAGGATGTTGAAAGTGGAACAATAGCACTATAACAGTGTAGTGTGGAAATGACCTAAGAATCAAAACAAACTTATAACCCCAATGACATGGAAGGTATGACCTGCCACTGGGTAGGCTTGAGTAAGAACATTATGGAAGAAGTCTGGAAAAATAACTCAAATTATTGATTTTTTCCCCCAAAAGGTTTCTTGTGCAGTTATTTTTACTGTAACATATATCTAGCATATGAGATACAAGAGGGGAACCAGAATATGTGGCACAGGGAAGTGGAGATTTTAACTGTTTTCCCTACCATAGTCTCAGAAGAAGTAGCTCTGTGTGTGTGTGCGTGCGTGTGTGCATGTGCACCTGGCTCTGTGAATTTTGTGCAAAATACATATTTCCCCCCTCCAAATATTTTCTGTATAGGAAAACCATTTATATTTTTGTACAAATGCATTTTTTTCATGAAATATAGAATTTTAAGGCTGGTCTCCTTTTCCTTGGCATGTATCTTGAGTGGTGAGATATCTTATATGTATATGTGTGTGTGTGTGTGTGTGTGTGTAGTAAAAAAATTGTGGATGTGAATATTAATAAATATTCTTGACATCCCTGTTATTTTATTTTATTTATTTATTGCAATAATTTAATCTCACACTATATCCAAAGACCTCAGGGTGGCTTGCGATAAAAATCAATTTAAAACAGTAAATAATAACAATAATGTTAAAAGTCTGAAAATATATTAAATCATATATATATACATATATATACACACACAAATGTATCATATATTAAATCAGACAATTTAAAGCTGGTTAAAATAATTTAAAATAGTGCGACCATAGCACAAGGGCAACCTAGATAAAAATCAATTATGCCTCAAGGCATTTATTAAAAAAAAAACCAAGTTTTGACTTGGCACTGAAATGATATCAATGTTGGTGCCAACTGGGCCTCCAAGCGGAGGATATTCCAGTCCTGGGGTGCTACCACAAGGAAGGCCCTCTTCTTTGTCCACCCATAATGTATGTCATCTGCTGCTGGGATAAAGAGGAAGGCATATCAGTTATATCAGTTTCACTGCACGACTTCAAGTTCTAGTATTATGTGAGAAGGAATGATGCTTTTCTTTTCTGTAGACTGCCTTGTTTGGGTTGAGCAGATAAATACACAACATAATGTGTATTCACACAAGTTATAGGGGTCGGCCCCTTTAAACTAGGAACATATCACCAGCATATTTAAATAAAGAATTCAGATTCACTTCAAAATGAAAAATACACATTGGTTTGTGCAAGACTACTGGAGCAGTGTCTCAGTTCATTAAGAGACATGGCAGAAAGTCACATTTTTGGTCCATACATTCAATACCTGTTTATATCACATATACGTGTCTGTTTCCAATCAAACTTCACAAACAAATTCAGAATTTCAGTGAAGTTTAAATGTCACTTCATTAACTTTGAAGGGGACCCACAAAAGAAAGGTATTTGTCAAGCCCTCCAAACTTGTGGGCTCTTAAGTAGAAAACTGATAGATGGAATTTTAATTTTGTGGGCTAAATTCCAGCTAGAGTAAACCTGCTGAAAAATTAACACATCCCATTAAATTTCAGAGTGTCTATTCTAGCTGGCATTAAAATTAGATTAATACACGTGCTTTTTCTCTATGCATGCCTGCTCAAGATCTGAGGTTTGCTAAGGGCGGGAGGCAGCTCTGTGTCCCACCAGTGAGGACTGTGCACTGTGCGAGGATGTGTGTTAGGGCCTTGTTAGCTGTGGCACCGCAGTTGTGGAATGCTGTCCCCTTGGAGGCCTGACTGGTGCCAACACTAGCTTTATTTAGGAGCCAATTTAAAAAAAACATGGCTTTTAGGCCTTATTTAATTCAAGATGCTTATGTACATGCTTTATAACAGAACTTTTAAAACCTGTCTCTTGTTAATATGTTTAAAATACTTTTAGTCTATGTACTTTATTTTTACTGTTTGAAATTTATTTATTTATTAACTAGCGTATATACCCAGCGTTGCCTGGGATTTTATTTTCTCATAGGTAATACTTGTTAGAAAAATTGAGAACCTATGTCTCTAATTCCTCAAACTGTCTTGTCCAGTACCTGTAACTTTTCCCCATATTCCCCAATCCAATCTGTATTCAGAGCTATTAACATACAGAGGTTGGATTCTTGAGGGAATACACTGCCCTCCTCCTTGTTGCTAGGCCTTGTCTCTATAGCAGTCGGCCTATTCAAGACAGACACAGTTGACTGAGGCCCAAGAGCTCCCTGGCTGAGAATTCCAAAGGCCTCTCTCTGAACTGCAAACCCCAGGGTTCCATAGGATCTTCTTAGGCAGTCAATCATATGACGTCTTCACCTGACACAACCAATCATATGAGGTCTTTGCCTGACACAAACAAACTTTGACTTTTATATATTATGTTATTGAAATTGTTTTAACCTGTTTATATTTAAATTTACTTAGAGCTAGGGCTGGATAGAAACATTTTAACAACAGCAGCAGCAACAATTTCCCAGCAATTGTCTCTGTAACATTTATTTGAAATTTGCCTGGTGTTACCCCGAAACATGGGTGACACAGTGGTCCACCTGCAATGTCAATACCTCCATGTGACAATGGGGAATTAATTAGCTCAATTAGGAGGCTTGCAAGAGGGGGGTAACCTAATGATATATTCCACCAATGTTTATGGGGTTCTAGCAAGAAAGAACCAGACTGAGATTCCAAAATAAGCTGAAATGGAAATTAATTCACACATGCTCACAAAATACAAAGTGTCACATATTCACACAAGAGCTAACTGAAGGATAAAGGGAGGAAAAATTATGGATAGTGAGGCTGTGGGTTTTGGGTTATAATTATCAATCCAGAAAAGTAATGAAGCAGTGGAGTGGCTTAGACTTGCGTGTAAGGTTAGACCAAATCGGAATTCAGAGAGACATAGTGGTGTCCAGCATTTCAGGTACTGCATCTGACTGCTCAGAACTGTAGGGTTTTTATACTCTTGTTTCCCTCCCTGAAGGGGTGTGAATTAATTGCTTTCTAGTAGAGTAAACAACATGGGCCCGGAATGGACTGATCGGTTCGATGTCTTGGTTGGGTAATCTGACTGGGCAAGGTTTCGGTAGGGAATGCACACAATAGTGGTGCTTGCCTGCTGCACCTGGGCTTGACTATTGTTTTCTCTGGGCAGTTGAGAGGATTAGTTTAGAAGCATTAAGCCAGGATTTCCCAGCTAATCCACACTGATCTTATGACCAGGTCATGCTGAGGTCGCTTCTGACCTACTTCAGCCAGCTTCCCTTATTCACATGATCTTTCAGCCATAAATATATATAACTTAATTCCATGCCAATTAATATTTGCCAGTTTAGACCATATTAAAATGTGGGGGTGTACAGCTGCTAACACTGGTGTCAGTGATGCAACCACATCTTCAAACACTTGTCACATCCATTAAAGAACCAACTTGCTTTTGGGCACCTGTATTTCACTCATAACTATATTGCATCATGGGTTTTGTAGTGTTAAACTGGTGTAAAAGTGTCACGGTTCTTGTTCCTACATAGTCATGGCTTGTGGCCATTCCCCATAATCTGAATTATGTTTTGTCTGACCCGTTTTTCTCACTCTGAAGCTGTTCTGTACTCTGGTTGAAGGCATTTGACTCTCTAGTGCTGTATGAACTTAAGCTTGCCTTTTCTTCTTTTCAGAATCATCAGCACTTTGGGAGATGTCGCATTTCCTTCTGGTTTATTTTTCCCCCCTCACAGTTGTTGGTGCAGAATTGATTTGATGCACATGCCATTTCTTAGAAATCAGCTTATTGGAAACAGTACCCAGATGTTTATTTTCATCCTGTTATTTCTTACCTGTGGTTTTGCTTTCACTCCCACTGTTAATACAGTAAACCATTTTGCTTGCGTTTGGCTCTTTGAACAGCTGTGAAGTACTGAGTTAATCATTTTTAATGTGCTTGGTTGATTTCTTCTCCCCCACATCCCAGGTTTAGCTATGCTTTCCCATATTCCTCTGGTTGATTTGTTAGTGGAATGATTTTCCTAATTAGTTTATATTTCCCTTGCTTGCTTTAAGAGATGCATGAACATTTTATTCAGAGATTACATTATCAAAAGCATCTAGGTATGGTTTCATCAGATAGATACATTGAGTCTGACTCTGGTTTTGATGCTATCTAATAATAATCTGCCCCTAAACTAGGGTTGGGGAAACTGTGGCCAATTCGTTGCATGAAGCCCTTAGAACCACTCTGCTCTTTAAAAAAAAAAAGAATTCTTTTGCAGTGCCTGTGATAATGGGGCTTCCCATTATCTAGGCTTATCAAAGGGAGATACTTCTCTCTTCAGGTAAACCAAGGGTTAATGAGATGTTAGGATTACATCAAGGGTCACAGGGTGAGAGTTGACCAACCAAAAGGAAAGGGTCAGCATCACAGGTCACAAGGTGAGAATTGACCAACCAAAAGGAAAGAGGCGGGCATCTTGGAGATGCTTCCAGATCCTTCCAAGGAGGAAAATATAAAACTTCTGAGAGGCCATGTGGCCAGAGAGAGAGAAGAGAAAGAGAGAAAGAGAGAGGGGAGAGCTGGCCCAGTTGAGCTGGCAGGCATGCTGTGTCTCCTGGACCCCCCCCCCTTTAGACCATCTACGCCTATAACCTAATTGTGAGTAACTAGAAATAAGTAGTTAGTCGCGTTAGGGATGTTGTTATTTTGGGAATTGGCTGATCTTAAGAATGTATCTGTGCTGTTATATCTGTTTTGTAAATTCTTGTAACTAAGTGTACCTGGGAGAGGGGAGTCTCCCAAGTGTGATATTGTTTATTTGCATGCCTTGATTAAAACACTTTTATAAACCTCCGTTTCTCTCCATTTCCATGCCAGGGTTGGCACACGCTACATAGGACCTCTCACTCAGGGGAAGCGGGAGGTGGAAGTTCCTTATGCTTAGAGATTGGGCAGGGTCCCTCCTGTCCTGTCCAAATGATTCTTAATTCAGGGGGGTGGTGGCAGCATACCTGATAGAGCTGGGAGATTGCCAGTCGTTCCATGCGTGGAAGTCAGCTTTGGAAGGCTGGCAAGAACCCTAGTAAAAGCACTGGGAGGGAATTTCCAGTCTTGCAAGGCTGGAAGTCAACTTAAGAGACTGGAAATAAACCTACAGTGTCACAGTGCCACTCTCAAATTTTGCCATATTTTGCCCTCCTGAGTTGTTTTAGACTTTGGTAGACCTTTTTTCCCCATCAAACAAAATTACCCTTCAGGCATCTCCTTTTCTTCAACTGGTCCAAAGAGCTAAAGCCAGATGGCTAAGAGGTGCTAGTTACAGTGAGCACACGACTCCCTTGTTGCAACAGCTCCACTGGCTGTTTCTCTGTTCCCGGACACTATTCAAAGTGCTGGTTTTGATCTATGAAGCCCTATACAGCTCAGTCTCAGTTTCTTTGAAGAACTGTATCTTCCCATAGAGAAGCGTGATATAGTGATTTGACTGATTGACTATGAATCTGGAGATCAGAGTTCAAATTCCCATTCAGCCATGGAAGTCATACTCTCTCAGTCTGAGAAGAAGGCAAAGCAAAAGCCTCTCTCAATGCATCTTGCCAAGGAAACCCTGTGATAGATTTGCTTTGGGGTCACCATAATTTGGGAAGGACTTGAAGGCACACAACAAAATTCTTCCCATATACCCAAGATCTACAGGAAAGGACTTTCTTCCATCTCACCACATTCATAGGCACCATTGATGGGTATGTAGGTGAAGGTGTTGTCTGTGGCTGCTCCCACACTTTGGAAATCCTTCCATAGGAAAGCTAGTATGGCGACTTCTTTGTTGCCTTTTTGGCAGCAGTTTAAAACCTTTCTTTTCCACCAGGCCTTTAGAAAATGATAGTTAAGCAAGAAAATGGCTTTTCATGGTGCTGTATTGCTTTTAATCTTTGTCTTCAAGTAAGATTTTAAATGGTTTTAATTCTGCTGTCATTTAATTCTGTTTTAAGTTTACCTGTGTATATTTTAAACCATGTTTTTATTATAATTTTCTTTCTATAAACTGACTAGAGTCCCAGTCTGGGAGAAAGGCAGGATATAAGTAAAGTGATGGATCTCATGGGCCTAAAAAAATGTGCAAAAATGGTCTCCATGTTCTCTTCTGTGGGTATTTGAAGTTGTGCTTATAAAATTGGTGGGAGTACAGCAGCCGTCCTTGGTTCCTTTGGGGGTCCCAACACATGATAGTTGCCCCCACCCACCCTAAACTTTAGGAATACCTGCAGGTGTGGAAAGTAGATTAATCTGTCTGATTTTTCTGTTAAGATAGAAATTTTGTTTTTGTGGTGTACCCAGTGCTAGCTCCAAAAGGGGTCCACCTGTTTTTTCCCACCTTCCACTTTATTTAATCTCATGAACCTTACCAAGTAATAGTATCCAATAATGATCACAAAAATAATGAACACAGATTATTTACATAACTTTAGCCAATGAAGACATTGCAGTTGTTAGAGATTTTCCATAATTTGTTGTTGTTGTGTGCCTTCAAGTCATTTCTGACTTATGACACCCCTGAGCTGAATCTATCATGAGGTTATCTGGGGCTGATGTGATGTGTCCAAGATCACCTAGTGGGTTTCCACAGCTGAATGGGGAATTGAACTCTCGTCCCCAAGGTCGTAGTTCAGCTCTCAAACCACTACAATGTGCTGGTTTTCTTCCATACCTTGAACCAGTCATAATTCAGAATGGCGACTGCAGTCAAGAAATTAGAAGAAGGCTAGGACTTGGAAGAGCAGCTATGAAGGAAATAGACTGAATAGGAATACTGAAGTCAGAATTGTCCATGCCGTCATATTCTGATTTCTTTGCATGGTTGTGAAAATAGATCAATGAAGAAAGCTGATAGGAAGAAAACCAACTTATTTGAAGTGTGCTACTGAAGACAATTCTGTGGACTACTAAAAGACAAATACATGAGTATTAGAGCAAATCAAACTTGAATTCTCTCTAGAAACCAAGATGAGTAAACAGAGACTGCTATACTTTGGACATGTCCTGAGAGAAGACATGTCATGGCTGACAGGGAAGCAGTAGACATCATTTCCAAGTGCCTCAGTCTACAGCGCTTTGGATATCTTTTGGCTGAAGTGCTGCCTGGCTGAAAGGGAGGTTAGGAGGGAGCTGACATTGTCAGATGTACCTATGGAGCTCCATTTTATGTCTCATGGTGCAGGTTCCTGTGCTTCCTCCAAAAACAAAATGTGGTTACATTTCTATTCTCCATTAGGCAGACCTCACTTGGAGTACTCTGCTCAGATTTGGGTACTACATTTGAAGAAAGATACCATGAAACTGGAATGACCAAAGGGGAATGACAAAGATAGCAAGGATCCTCAATTTGGAAAAAAAAAAAAAAAAAAGACTGTGTCTAGCCTGAAGAAGATATGATGAAGATATGATGTGATGATCATGTTCAAAAATGTGAAGGGCCATCACATAAGAGGAGAAAACTTGCTGTTTTGTTTTTCTGCAGAGTACAGGACATAAGTCAATGAATCCAAATAAGAATAAAGGAGATTTACAGTAAACGTTGGAAGAACTTATTGATGGCATGAGTTCTCTGACAGTGGAACAGACTGCATGAGGTTTTTAAGCAGAATTTGGATGGCAAACTTTCAGGGTTATTGTAACTTCTTGGGTGAAAAGTATATTGAATCGGATGATTTTAAGGCATTCTTATGAATCTATAGTCTATATTTGTTTGCCAGACCATCTAGTATAGACACACTGAACCAATGGGATTTACTAGTCAGCAGTTGACTCAGTGGGTCTGTTCTGGTTGGAACTAGTAACTGGATTTAGCCCATGGTTCTCAATACTCCACACCTTTGGCATCCTTTGGAGAAATGCCAGTGACAAAGCTACAAACATGCTATTTCATTCAGGGAAACAAATTAGAGTGGCACTGCTACTGTTGATTTCAGCCCATTTTGTTGGCAGTGAAAAAAAACACTCCTTTTTCTGTCTCTGCCATTTAATTGTAGCTATTTTAGCACAGTTTCTGATATGCTCAATTAAAACATTGGAAATGAGATTCAAACCCATGACCTGTGGAGGTAGAGAAAGCTACTCTATTGTATGCCTGTGTGATTTTAAAATGACAGCACCATGTGAGGCTCTTGTAATGCACCTGGAATAGAGGCTCCAGAATTTAAAAATGCACGGCCCCAAGTGATGGCATTCATACTCCGTACAGCTTGCGATGCGGGAAATTCTGCACATTACCTGTTTCTGTGATCTTGCTGAAATTATAGCCCTGGGAGTCTGCCATTTTGACCTTGTGAAATAGGTGTCCTGTTGGGCAGGCTTTATGAGCTGGAAGGGAACTGCTAATAGATTTTCGTAACTTAAATTATAGAGTGTCCAGGAATGTCAAACAAACTGCGTAGGTGTGTTAAGCAGGCTGGCCCAGTGGTAGGCTGTATAGCTGTATTTGAAGGGGTGGAAAGAGAATATCATCACAGATAATAACCACAGATTGTTGTAAATGGGAAAGTGCGGTAAAAGATAAGAAAAGAGAAGTGGTGTATTCAGGACTTGTAACACTGATTCAGCCCTCTTAACAGAAGTATTGTGATGGCTACCAGTAGAAATCTTTTGTCCCATTATATATTCTATAAATGGTCAAACACTTACAGAAGATCCCTGGTCTGTAGAAGGATTGCTTTTTATTGTTCAGTGAAGTAAGTCGAGCAGCATATCTCCATGCGCTTGAGGGACAAAATTGCTTACTCTGTCTGCAAAGAGCAGGTTATGACCTACTTTCCTTAATAAGTATGAAAGGTACAAGTTTCACCTTCTTGCATATTTGAATTTTGTGAATTTTGCCAATTTCTGATCAAGGATAGACAGAAATGAAATTCTCACCCTTATGGGAAAACCATTATAAATTCTCTACTTTTATGATGCCCCACTGTCAGTAGCAGCTGGTGGCTACCATATTTATGGAGTGGTGAATGGACTCTGGGTTTTAGTCTGACCTTGAAGTGATATATCCACAGTACTGTGCCTAACACCCCAAACAAGATCTGTACTTTGGTTAATTTGTCCGAAGTTCAGAGTAAAGATCAGATCAGAGTGTATTCACCACTCCATTGATGTGAGAGTCAGAAGCCATCACTGCTAGCTACCAATACATTTTGGCCAAAGCATTCCCAATAAAGCCCCAGTGGTACCTTAAATTTTGGAGATGCTGAGGTGCGGGGGGGGGAGGCAGTGATGGGAGCACATAGGTGGCTACATAGGGCCCAAGGATCACACTTTCCCCATTCTTGTGATATCACATCAAATGTGTTACTAAAAAACAATGATTAAAAATATGTTTACATTGCAGACCTGAGCTCAGGCAACTGCTGAGATCCACATGCATGCAGGGGCTCCCAACTGTATAATTTGCTTACTCTGCTAATGTGTGTCCTGATCCTGGTCTTGGCTGTATACTTGAGCTTAGCAGCAGTCTCCACCTCCCGTACAATATCTGTCTTGCTGGCCATATGAATAAAATACAGAGGGAGGCACAAAGTGAATGAGCTGTAGTGACAATGAAGATGAAATGGGGTGCCCGGAGAGGGATGGAGCTCAGAAAAGTTACTTTTTTCGACCATGATTCCATCCCTGCCATATTTTCACAAATGAAAATCAGGACGCATGTGGCCAAGCAACATCAGAGTGTGGTCAAGATGACAAATGTTATTAAGGAAAAACACGCAAGCTAGGATAGGCTGCAGCAGTTTGCTTTTGCCTGAGTCTACTGGCTGTGATGTCATGCCCAGGCTAATTATATGCACTTCCTCCAAAACTGCTAACTTGAATTTTCAAAAATAGAAGTCTTGTAGAAAAATGAAAAACATAAAACATGAAAATACTAGATTTATTTTAAATTGCAAGAATAAATAATATAACAATATTTAATTATTATTTAATTATTATTTAATAAATAATATAACAATATAACAATAATAATATCACCAATTCTTTCAGGTCAGCTCTGATGCTTGGACATATTCAGTTGATATAGTTGTTGGGCATACTAGTTTCTTTGGCAATATGTGACTTTTGCTGAGTTTGACATTTGAGAAACTGCGTTCACCAGTTGCACCCAACACTGGAAGTGTGAGACGGCTCTTTACAGCAACTGAACATTTAGGCACATTATCCAGGAGTTTTTGTTGTAGGATATCCTTGTGGTGGCATAGACTGTGGAAGTCTTTGAGCTACTGCTCTAAGTCCACAGCTCAGACCTTCTGCATCAATATTTTTGTTTTCATCATGCGTCAATGATCTTTCCAAATTCTGGCAGGCCATAAGTACATCTTAGGTAGATTTCTGTTGATATTGTATACATCTTAGAAGAAGCCAAATAGGGAATTATATTATTGTAGCTGTTGGACTCTCTTTTCAACAGATTGCAAGTCCACATCAAAGATAGCATTCTACTTTGTAGAAGTACTACTTTGTAGAACTCTACTTTGGCTTTCAGCTTTCAGCTTTGGATCTAGTTGCTCTTCTTTGGCTTATACTCAAAGTCCTGTTTCTTCTTTTTTTCCTAATTTGTTCTGTTTTAAAGTTTGGTAGTATATTTAACTCCGTTGCAATCTCTGTAGTTTCTATCAAAACTTGTTGGAAACCCTTATCACACCAGCAGCCCACAAGATAATTCTTGGTCAGTTGTAACTGGCTTGTAACTGAATTTAAATCAGCTTCCTTATTTTGTAGTAGCTTGCAAGGTTGACTTCAAAAAGGATGTTCTACCATGTAACAAGGGATACCACAAACCTGAACTTAAAAATTGTATCAGGAAGTGGCTATATCCCTGACTCAAGATTGAATTCCACTTTTTCAAGTGCCCTAAGAACACCAGTTATCTGAGAGGAAGCTTGTGTGACTCTCTCTTTCTGTGTATATGCCTTCAAGTTGCCTGTAGACTATGGCAACTCCATGAATTTCATAGGGTTTTCTTAGGCAAGGAATTCTCTGGTGGTTTTGCCAGTTCCTTCCTCTGAAATATAGCCTACAGTACCTGGTATATTCCCTCTTCAAATTGTAATCCCCAGGATTCTTTGAGGAAAGCCATGACAGTTAAAACAACAACATAAAACTAATCTAAGTTTGTAGTGCAAATATTCCCCAAGCGAATGTGAGACCAAAGCATGCTGTTTCTGTAAGCATGGATGAAAATCACATCTCCAGTCGCTGTCCCTTAGCGGAGCTGAAAATGCATGATAAATTCAAGCAGCCTAACCATTGTCGGAAATAATATAGCATCAAAACCAGGACGCTTTCTTGGGCAAATGAGTCTTGATTCTAAGGAGGAGTAGGTTAAGCTGATTTATATTTTTATTATAATCACATCTTCTTGCCCTGCTTTATAACCAACGATCACTCAGAGAAATTCTGCTCTGTTTAGTTAAAGACAACATTGGCAGTGGACTTAACATTCATTCTAAATGAAGATTATTGATATATCAGGATAAAACAGAGCAAGGTATCAGTGCAGTGTGCAAATGCTCATTTAATAGATGCAAGAAACCAAATGGTCCTCAGATTTTTTTTCTATGCTAGAAACATGGATTTGTGCTCCTCATATTTGGCAAACAGACATCAATTTTGCAGGGCATCAAATCAATATTCCTTTTTAGGATCTAATTATATGTTACATGCAAGACTTGTGACAAGATGTAAAACTGTCATAGAATCATAGAATTGTACAGTTGGAAGAGAGCACAAGGGCCATCAAGTCCAACCCCCTGCCATGCAGAAATGCACCATCATTCCCAATACACCAGCATTCCCAATAGATGGCCGTCCAAACTCTGTTTAAAAACTTCCAAAGAAGAAGGCTCAACCACACTCAGGGGCAGCACATTCCACTCTCAGACTGCTCTTACCTACCAGAAAGTTCTTCCTAACATTTAGGTGGAATCTCCTTTCTTGATGTTTGAAGCCATTGCTCTGTATCCTAGTCTTTGGAGATGCAAACAGAAAATGGGCTTGCTTCAATCTCCATATGTCTATCTGTATAGCTACCAGAGCTTGAAAAGAAAAATATTTTGGACTTTCCAAAACTCCTAACCAATGTGGCCACTGCCTAGGGGATTCTAGAAAATGTAGTCCAAAAAAGTAACATTTCCAAACTCCAGTGTCAATATTTATCTGATCTGTAGATTTAGACACATACAAACATATACAAACACACACATGTATATTTAGTAGTGGGTACCTATGAATGTTATCTGAGTAGAGGCTTGGTGAAGAAGGTGGTGGTCAGTGTTGTTTTCCATGAGCCATTTTACTCATTGAAATAAATTCTGTATCATCTCCCCTTCTGCCACTCCCCATAGATGGGTAAAGCGGTTGAAGAGGTAAGAGTCATTTGCATAAAAAAATGCACAGGGAATGGGGTTAAACATCATTTCTTCTTGCACAGTTTCTTCGATTAAACTGAGAGTCCCTGCACAACTGGATTTTTGTAGAAAGGAAAAAAAGAAAGAAGGGAAAAAAAGTAAAGGTCAGAAGATTAATTGCAACTTTCTGGCACATGTGGTTTGCATTATATATGCAGTCTTTCCAGCCTGCAAAGAATTTTATAGCACATTAAACTGTAGCTCAGTAGCAAACAAACAAATAAGTAAGACATTAACAGAGAAATAAGACAGACTGGACTTACAAAACAGCTGACACTCCCTAGAAACAGAATAATCCAAGACACAAAAGCTTTGTCATTCTCTCCAACGTTGCCAGAACCATTTAGCTATTTTTGATAGGTTGTATTATCTCTCCATCTATCCCATCTATATATCTATCTATATGACTTATCAGAAATATTTGCTATCATAGCCAATATCATATCATATCATCATCATATCTATAGCGTACAACCAGTGTAGTGTAGTGGTTTGAGCATTGGACTGTGACTCTGGAGACCATTGTCCTCATCCTTGCTTGGCCATGGAAATCCAATGGGTGATTTTGGGCAAGTCATACTCTCTTAGCCTCAGAGAGAGGAAAAGACAAACCTCCTCTAAACAAATTTCACCAAAGGCCTTTCTGCACTACACTGTTATAGTGCTATTTTTTCCACTTTCAACATCCTGTGGAATCCTGGGGTTTGCAGTTTAAGGGAGGGGCATTTAGAATTCTCAACCAGAGAGCTCCTTGGCCTCAGTAAACTACAAATAGTGTAGTGCGGAGATGGCCTTTGACTACAGCCTTGGAGACCAGGGTTTGATTCCCTGCTCAGCCATGGAAACCAATTGGGAAGTCTTGGGTGCATCACACACCCTCAGCCCCAGAAAACCCTGTGACACGTTCACCTTTGGGTTGCCATAAGTCAGAAATGATTTGAAGGCATACAACAACTTATTTAATATCTAAATAGTGATCTATTGGATTTTTTGCTTTCCCACTTCCCCAGTCTTTACCATAAGAATTCTATCAGTGGCACCCCAGAGAAACTTCTCACTTTTTCTTGTCCTGATTATTTTAACCTCAGAAACTTTAGCAGCAGTATCTCAGAAAACTAGAAAACACAACTTTAGGGTTGCCACATTGGAAATGATTTGAAAGAATACGGCAACAGTGTCAGGCATCTGAGCAGTTATCATACTTCTATTTTCAAAAAAGGGACCCACCACATAATCTTCATCCCAAGATGCTTTGCTAGATGTCATGAGATACCGGCATCCCTATCAACTGCACATCTACCCTGCACTCCCTTTCTTGTGAATGAATTTAACTGTGGATGTCTATATGGCTTAAAACATCTGGCTGATTTTGTTTTTTGGACTTCCATGCTTCCTTCTCCTTCCTTCTGCTCCTCACATCCATCCTGATGAAGAATTCCAGAGAGCACAGAAGCTTGCTTAATTTTGTGAAATTGAAATTGATAATGCAGGTTTGCCCATCTGTGGGCACAGCATGTACTTTGTTTCATTCTTTGAGTCTAGAACCATAGGTAGCTTAAGTATCATCACACATGCTGTCGAGGGAAGTTACTGCCAGGCTTCTGAAATCTCAGTATTTGCAGCCATTGAAACAAAGATCGAATCTACACAGGACTGCAAATGCATCCAGTTCCCATTTCCAGCCCTGTGTTGGCACATAATAGGATGTTGAAATAATAGCACTGTAGCAGTGTAGTGCGGAAAGGCCCCCAGTGTTTGCCTCAGACTGGTGCAAGGGAGTAGGGGATTGTGTTGTATAGCAAAGACAAATGAGGGGGTAGATACAAAGGTGGATCTCAAGGTTGCTTTCCATGTCCAGTGTGCAAGGGGTCAGTGAAGCTAGGGAATCTTGCTGTGCTCACCTTGTCCACCAGTCCCTTGCCTTCAACTTCTCTTGTGACTTGGGTTGCTCTCTAGGTTCCAGCATACCATTTTGTTCTCCAAAGAAAATCAGACTCTTTTCTCACCAAAGGAGAAGGATAGCTGGGAGGAATCCTTTACCTTGGAGTGATTCCCGCTCTATTCAATAGGGCTGGCTTCTGGGTGAATACACTTAAAGCAGACATAATGCAAAAAGGTGTATGCAAACAAGGCATAGATAAGGCTGTGTTCAAAACATACACACTGGAAATGTATGCTCTGACAAGGTATTTGAATCTTTGCATTTATGCATACATAAGGCTAAATATAAATAAGAATTATTTCTTAGATTAGTGCAGGTACAAAGAGGATTTAACACCTCCCCCCCCAATAAAACTGTGGGGATTCAGACCATCCTGATCTGTGTGGTCAAGAGAATACCTGACTGCATGTAAATGAAACACCCATGTGCACCTTGCAGCCGCAGACCCTTACTCAAGTTTTAAATCTGAAAGTCAATGCATGGGGCTTGTAAGACAAGTTCAGAGCTGGAGTAAAAATGCTAACATGGCATGCTGAGGCTGATCTCAACCAAAAATACTAAAGCAGATTCTGGAAAGCCTCAGAACCTGTTGATGTGCAGACTCATGTAAAATTAAGAGGGAAAATAACTGATGTTTGTGTGGAGGTAAAACAGTCCAAAGAGGATTGTGAATGCTCAGTGATGATTTGCATGGACAACTTCTTTGGAGGTTTTTAAGCGGAGGCTGGATGGCCACTTGTCGGGAGTGCTTTGAGGGTTTTCCTGCATGGCAGGGGGTTGGACTGGATGGCTCTTGTGGTCTCTTCCAACTCTACATTTCTATGCTTCTATGATTCTATGATTCTATGTTACCTGGAATAAAATGTTGGGGTAAAATTTCAGACTCAAGTGTGTACTTTCTCAAGGCTGAACCTCTTCTCCCAAAACAGCGCTAGCAGATCATAACCTGTGGAGCACTCACATGAAAACTCTCCATCAAAGAGATTGGTGCACACTGCACAATCATGGCATTTTTATAACTTTTAGACTGCCATGCTTCCATCCTAGGGAATCCTGCGATATGTGGTTTCATCAAGCACTTAGAATTCTCTTCCAGAGAGTTGTACTATTGTAATTGAGGGGGTTAGGCTAGTTATAGTGGTGCTGTTGCCATACCCTCCCATCCCTCCCATGAAATATGTGTTTTTCATAAATTAGATTTATTAATGACTGGAGAACATGATCGGGGTCATGCTGACTGAAGACATGTTCGGGGTCATGAAAGTTCAGGTAGGATTATGTGGAAAACCCCAATGCTGATGGATTTGTGCTAATCTCTTCATTGCTTTGGGCTCTTGGTATTTTTGAATACCACGAAAGATGAACTGCCCAGATTGGTGAGCAGTCAGAGATTTTCACTATACACTCAATCTGACCAAACATTAGGAGATTGTCATGAATCCCATCAATGTTTTGTGACTCCGGAGTTAAAGTAGCCCATTCTGGACCCCTTTGTTGGTCCTATACAAAAGCCATTACAGCTTTGTCAATGCACTTGTTCAGGATCTGAAATAGGGTATAAAACCCTAGCTTCAACCCCTGCCCATTGTAGTATGTAGAATGTAGTCAAAACTGATGTTCCTCTGTGCTATCCTCAGATGCTGTCTGAGGCCCTCCACCGCGATCTCCTTCTTCAGGACTGGTAACTATTACCCTTTCCACCCCTAAACCCTCTAAGTCCAAACTTTCTCCTCTCACTTTCTGATAGCCTTGTATGGTTCTTAAGAGTGTCTGGGTTCTCATATGTTTATCAATACAAATGAAATACTTTGTTTAACAGGAGTCTTCTCTACAGTTAGTACTGGTATATAGAGGTGAAAAGATCTTACCATTTCCCTTCTCTCACAGACCTAATTCCCTCAAATTGTAAGGAGACACTGGCATTGTGGGTTTGAGAGGGATGTGAAAAAGTAGAAAAAGTTTGAGAGGGATGTGCAATAGTAGAAAGGTCAAACCAAAGTTGAAGAGAGAGGTAACAATGAGGGCCTTTAAGAAGGTTAACTCTGCTATAATTGATCAAAAAAATTTAGGTCTGGATGACAGAATTAAAAGTCATGAGAAGGGAGTGGAGAAAAGAAAGGTAATGGACTTAGGTCTGGACTGGATTAGGGGCAAAGTGCCAGTCTGACACAGAGAGAAAGAGCATGCCCAGGAAGAATGAAACAGAAGAGTAAGGTCCTAGAGAAGAATCTTGAATTTGAAGGAGAGGCAGTGCAGTTGAGGGGGGAAAACCAAAGCCTTCCCAGAGGCATGGAAGGAGATGCGGCAGAGATTTCCTTCAGGATAACTGGGAGTGAAGTAAGTCCTTAACCATACACAGAGATACAGTCACACAGAAAATATGCTTAATTCACCCAAAGCTGGGTGGGTGGGGGCATCACATGTATAAATGGGAGAAGAAGATCAGTGTCCACTGTACTATACTTTATTTGAGTCAGAGTGCTCTTCTCCATGCTCCAGCCCATCTGGGGTGCTTCTTTTATTTCCTTCAGCTTCTCTTCTCAGCTTCTGGTAGCTCACCATGTTCAGCCCCAGTGCTCTGATCATGTCTGATCAAAGGATGCAGGGCATAAGTTCAAGGTGCTTACATGAGTTCCAAGTTGCTGTTCAGTACATCCTCTCCACAGAGTGCTTGAGGCAGGTGTTCTGTAGTTTTGGGCTTCGGAGATAATCTTTTAGAGCAGAGTCCTTTTGCAGTGATTAACATGGTCCTCCTTTCCTGCAGATCGAGGGATAACTGGTGGCTTCCATGTTAGTGGGACAGTGCATCTACTGAACTTTAAAGAAGCTATCCAAGATGCTGATCCCTATCCCTCAAATAGGTTCAGTGCTTTAGACAGCACTTTGGACTAAAGCCTGGAGCAAATTCTCCACTTCTCTGACATGAATGCTATCAGATTGTTGTCTATCTCTAGTGCCCCAGGCCATGCATCCTTTCTGCACATGTTTTCACTGAATTCCACTGATCTAAATCAGCATTTTGAAGTTGAGGTGTTTCTTTTTCCTCATTATTCTGCTAATTCAAACTGTTTATCTGTTGACAAACCACATTGTGATGCAACCTTGCTTGATTTAGCTTTTGTTGTACAGAAAACGTGGAATGGTGATTAATATTCTTCCTGCTAGCATTGCATATGCTGGTGAGTGTGGCTTCAAGGTATGCTTATAAGTATCAGAAATGACAAGTTATAAACTATATATTCCAGAGAGTTATACCTGTTAGATTGATTACATTAATCTTGGTGTTAGGTATACAATAAAAATGTTAATAGCAAAGATCAGAAACATAGAAATGTATTAAATGCACAGTTACACATTAAATGCAGTTATACGCTAGGATGTCTGCTTCTCTGGGTAAAAGAGACATCGGCAAAATGAGAATGGGGAGTGGAATAAAATGAAGTTTTCTGGAAAACTGAAATGGGTGACAGGATCCATGAACAGAAGTGCTCTTTTTCTTGCAGATCCCCATGGTCTTATCTGAAAGGGCAATGTTTGAGGAGAAAATCAAAACGGGTCAAGCTTTTGGTTCAGCCCAAGAATTGGGATTTCACTTCAAACTATATAGTCTGAAGGAGTTTGGATTGAGTTTCACTGCTCCGTTCACATAAGGTAGTGCTTTTTGTCCACAGAGATCCCAATGTGACTTTGTGAGTTATAAAATATTAAATCAGATGGGCCAGATGGGTGCATCACAGCGTGAGTGAAGGGAAATGTTAGCCATTAATGCTACCGTTAGTAAAAGCATCATGGGACTTTAATGTCAACAGAATGCAGGCAAGTCCTTGGCTTTTAAGCTCTTATCTCAAAAGACAACCATCATGCAATAAACTGAATTTCTAGTTACTAGAGCATGTGTGTGTGTGTCTGTCACTTTCTAGAGGACAAAGTCAACAAGCTGAGTCTTAAAGACCAAATGAAACTCTTATGCCTTTGCATTATTTCTTCTTTACATTTCTAGCTGGGCTATAAATCCAGCACTAAATGAATAACATTCAGCTTTTCCCCATTTCTTAATATAGCACAGGAGAAAATGGAATTTAATTTCTTCCTAACCTGCTGCCCTAATGTCTTTTGGGAATCCCAAGTCATATTTCAAAAACTCTTCAGTTATTCTGTGGCTCTGACAACAACAATAAAAAATCCCTTTTAAGCTACATTAATTTCTTGGTAGAGAAGTTTCTGACCTGGTATTCACATGGTCTCCATAGTGAGTGTCTGGCAGGAACTGAGGTCACCCAAATGCTGTGCCTTGGTACATAGGAATCAAATGGCACAGTTAAAATTCACTTTCAGTAAAGTAAAATAGTTTTAAAAAAGTTTGAAACAAGAAACACTAATCACAGCATTATCACCAGGATATGACCTTCTCTACTGACAACTTGTACCATGATAGCATTTTGGTGCTTCCATATCCTCTTACAATTTTGACTTACACACATATGAGTTTCTAACTTTTTTACCTTGAGTTAATGCTTTTCATGTTGACTTTTCTACTTAGGTTTCTGGAGAGAGTATTCACCAGAATATAGCTGGAGAAGTGATGCCAACTACTTGTTTGCTTGATCCATGTCTATCTTGGATGATTAGACCAACCAGAAAAGGGCTGGTCAGCTGCAAGGTTGCTTTTGTTACTAACAAAAATGATGAATTTGAAGGACAAGTTGCATGATGGAAGTTGTATGTGCTTGTTTAAAAGAGGATTGTATTCCAGTTCTTCTAAACAAAGCCACAGAGTCATAGAATCATAGAGTTGGAAGAGACCATAGGGCCATCCAGTTCAACCCCCTGCCATGCAGGAACCCACAACAAACCACTCCTCACAAATGGCCATCCAACCTCTGTTTAAAGAAAGAGACTCCACCACACTCTGAGGCAGCATATTCCACTGTTGAACAGCTCTGACTGTCAGGAAGTTCTTCCTGAGGGTTAAGTAGAATCTCTTTTCCTGTTGTTTGAATCCATTGCTCCTTGTTCTAGTCTCTGGAGAAACTCTCTGAGCATGGCTTCCAGACCCTTCACCGTTTTGGTCACCCTCCTCTGGACACACCCCAGCTTGTCAATATCCTTCTTGAAATGAGGTGCCCAGAACTGGACACAGTGTTCCAGATGAGGTCTAACCAAAGCAGAATAGGGTGGCAGTATTAGCTCCCTTGATCTAGACATCATACTCCTATTGATGCAACCAAGAATTGCATTGGCTTTCTTGGCTGCCGCATCATACTGCTGACTCACATTCAGCTTGTGGGCCACCAGGACTCCTAGATCCCTTTCATATGTACTGTTACCCAGCAATGCATCCCCCATTCTATATTTGTACATTCCATTTTTTCTGCCTAAGTGTAGAACCTTACATTTTTTTCTGTTCAAATTTATTTTGTTAGCTTTGGCTCAGCTCTCCAAGTCATCTTAAGACCCGTGTTGCAGAAATGAAAACAAGCCTGCTTCCCTCATCTCATCTCTTGGTAAAGGATTGAAGCTGCTATGCCTTAGGCCTATCAGTCTGTACCTGGCCAGATCTCCTAAGAGTTGATCATTTTGGTCACTGGTGTTTCCAAGCTAGTGAACAAAAGTGTTTTCTTGTAGAAGAACCAAACCTTCTGCGAAGGTTAATCACAGCGTATATACATCTCTTGTCTAGCTGCATTCTCTTCAATGGACTTGGGAAGTCTAGGAACATTTTTTCTTATAAAGCACATATGCTATAATGATAATGCACATGATACTTGTTGAAATCCTGGTTGATCTCTGGAATAGGGAAATGACCAGGGCAGTGGATATGTTCACTCCAAGTGTTCCCTCCCATGGAGTGGAGACAAATAAGCCCCTGGTTATCTAGGGAGCTGGGAGTGATGAAATGGATGAGAGGGAGACTGAAGCATCAATGATGGAAAACTCATTGGAAAACCTTTTACTCGGCAGTGGTGGCATCATTCTTCTCTGCCACCATTGTAAATCATTCTTCTCTGCCACCATTGTGTTGTCCAGTGGAGCTGTCTCAAGTGGTAAGGTGTCTTTTATGCTCTTCCTTACAGGACCATCATGTAGACCACTTGGCAGCCTGCTATGAAGAGTTTGCAGGACGTTTTGTAGATCAGATTGCTCAGATCCACCTTGACTTGAATGTTGGAGTTGATACAAGTCCAATGGATGTGACCTTGCCTCCTGCTTGTCCCAAGTTTCAATATGTTTCAGTTTGTGCAGCCCAGTGATGTGTACAAGATTCCTGGAGAGGTGAGAGCAACCACATGTGCCCTGGACTCTTGCATTCCTTGACTTATAAAAGCAGCCAGTGGGGGGCTAGCTAAGTGGGTAATGGGAATTGTGAATGCCTCACTACAGCAAGGTAGAGTCCTATACTGACTAAAATAAGCTGTGTTGAGGGCCCTACTGAAAAAAGAATAACAATGAATAAACAACAACAGCAACAACAACAAATCCAACCCTTCCTCTACCTGGCTACACTGGATAACTACTGGTTAGTTTTCAATATTCCTTTTTTGGGGGGCGGGCAGATTCTGGAGCATGTGGTGGTCTACCAGCTCCAGGGGCTCCTGGATGAAATGGATAATCTAATCCATTTCAAACTGGCTTCAGGCCTGGTTAGTGGATGAAGGTAGATTTGGTCACCTTGATGGATGACTTATGCAAGGAACTAGATAGTGGGAGTGTGTCTCTGTGGGTTCTGTTGGACCTTATAGAGGCTTTCAATAACATCAACCAGAGCATCTCTCTTGTGTCTTCAGGATGGGACTTGAGGGCACTGTTCTGCAGTGATTCCAGTCATTTTTTGGAGGGGCAAACTCAGAAGGTGGTGCTGGGGCATTCCTGCTTGATCTCATGGCCACTGGCCTGCAGTGTCCCACAGGGCTCAGTTTTGTCCCCTATCCTACTTAATACACACACACACACACACGCTCGCGCGCGCGAAACCTGTGAGACAGGTTATCCAGAGTTTTAGAGTTAAGTGTCACCAGTATGCTGATGACACACAACTCTTTTCTATCCAATTCCGAGGAAGCTGTCTCTGTATTTAAACCAACATCTGCTGTTGTTAATAGACTGTATGAGGCCAAACTGAAATTTAATCAATACAAGACATAGGTGTTTCTGGTCAGTTAAACGGCAGATCAAAGAATATGGATTCAGTCTGTGTCAGATGGGGTTACTCTCCCCTTTAAATCTCAGGTTTACAGCTTAGGTGTGTTCCTGGACCCAGATCTGAGCCTACATGTGCAGGTTTCCGTGGTTGGCCAGGAGTGCATTTGCACTGCTAAAACCGGTGTGTCAGCTGTGCCTATTCCTTGAGATGTCAGATCTGGCTACTGTGACACATATCTTGATTACATCCTGTTTGGGTTACTGTAATGTACTCTATGTGGGGCTGCCTTTAGAAACTGTTGGGAAACTCCAGTGGCTCCAAAATGCTGGGGTGACATTGCTGAGTGGGGCAGGTTTTAGGGATCATATAACCCCCTTTGTAAAACAACTCCACTGGCTGTGGATCTGTTTCAAGGAACAATTCAAAGTACTGTGTATGACCTTTAAAGCCCTACATGGTTTGGGTCCAGACTATGTGAAAACTGTATCTCCCTATATGATCCTGCTCATGCCCTAATGTCTGCAGGGGAAGGCTTTCTTTTGGTCTCTCTAACATCTCAGGCACATCTGACGAGGACAGAAGGGACAGGCTTCCAGGTGGCTGCTCCCAAGTTGGGGAACTCCCTTTTCTGGGAGGTGTGGTTGGCTTTCTCCTTCTTGTTTTTCTGCTGGCAGATAAAGACCTTTTATTTAAGGAAGCTTTGGGGGTTTTGTATATGTGCCAAAGCTTTCAATGGGTGAAGGTGTAGTGTTCTTATTTTATTATGTTTTTAAGCATCTTTTAACACTGTTTTTAAAACTTGTTTCTAATGCCATTTCTAACTATTTTTAACTTGTGCTTTTGGAATAGAAATTTAGTTTAATTATGTTTTAACTTTTGTAATTACAGTTTTTAAAACTGTATTGTGATTTTAAAATTTTGCATACTGCTTTGGATCCTGTGTTGGGAGAAAGGTGGGATATAAATACGTACGTACATACATACATAGATTTAAATTTTACATTTCAGTGGTAAGGAACATCAGCTTACACAATATATTTGTGGTACGTGAAGCATCGTGCATCTCATATTTAATCTCTTGAGGAATTCCACATCTCATACAGAGCCTTTATGTACATTTCAGTATTTGGTAGCACTGGAGCATTTCCAGTAGACTGCATTGCTTCAGCACAGCTATAATTAGAGTTTCAGAGAGTATTTCTGTCTGACATTTCAGTCAGTGTACGGTATATTAAAAGCTTTCTTACCTGCATTCTATGGGTTAGCAAGCAGTATAGAAAACAGCTCTTTCTGTTTTCTGCATAGTCACACTAGGCAGACTGAGCCCTAATTATTTTTCCTTTCTCTAATCCAGTTTACATAGTTATTTCAAAATTTTCTCAGCTGCCTTTGAAAGATATTGCATGACAGTATAGAACTATCTTCAAAGCACACACGAAGAAGAACACAAGGCATTGCAGACCAGCCACAAGGTCTGAAAACAGTTGAAATAGTTGTAATGTTTGGTGTGATATATTTCTCTCTAGTACAGGAAACCCAACTAAAAGATTTTTTTTTTTTAAAAAAGGAAACTTTTCAGGCTTTTCACAGCCTTTGTTTTTAACAACTCCATAAAAGCGGACTCCTAATGTGGACAGAAGACTCCACAAACAGTCTGAAAATGACAAGAAACTAAAATGTTTACACGCCTCTCTCCATCATTTATACAATCTCATCCTGCAGGGCTGTGCCCAACACTCTATAAATTTCAATTATATTAGCAGTGGCTCTTCACTGCAGTAATTGGTACACTCACTTGATCTAATGGAGTATTTTTCATCTAATTGACTCCCAATTTATCATATAAATGTCAAAGCCAAATTTTCCCATAATAACCTATTATCTCTGCTTTTCTAGCTCACTGCACTTGTACGAAACAGAGTAGTAATAATCTTTGGAGATAATGAAAGACAGCAACTTAATTCACAAAGTGCTACAGAGAACAACAGTTCCTTCCTTGTCCAAAAAGGAGAAACTTTTAAAAATAGGTTTGTTTAATTAGGTGATAGGTTTCATCTGCACTTCATTTCCACTTCTCTCCACCTCCTCCTCTCCTAGTTCTTTTGAGAGACAGAAATGAATCTGTCTTTTGCCAGACAATGGGACCATCAGGAGGTTGAATAAGGAGTGTCCTGCATGCGGCACGTCATTTAACTCCTTTCCTCCAAAACACCTGCTGAAGAATGGTGTGATCAATCACAATGCAAAAAATGGGCAATTACATCATGACATGGACTTGACAAAGAGACAAGGTAAGAGGACAAGAGAAGAGCCTTTTTGATGCACCACTGAATGTTAGGAACATATGTAGAGCATATGTGTGATGGAACTCCTATACAGTTTAGTCTTGCAGTTCCAGTCCTTAGGCTCCGATCACTCACCCTGCTCTTTTGCCCTTTTATCCCTCCATGAATCTGGTATTTGCTGCTCTTCTGGACGAGTGATTGTGTTGATCAGTGGGTTCCATGCAGTAAAGTAGGACCAGTTCCATTTAACAATTATTAAAAAAACCCTGACAATAGATGAAGAAAGTAAGAACAGCAAAGATTTATTATATAACAAAATAAACATTTAGCCTTATGCTGGTTCTACACACCTAGTACACGGTTACTCTTCTGTTTCAATCAAGGTGTCATAATTTACCCCTTGGAGAACTCAGATGAGGAGGAGGAGGTAGATTGCTGGGAAGCTATAGTTTCCTTTTGAGTCCCAGGAGATGGGGGCTGAGGAAGACCCTGTTCCCCAGCAAAACATGGCAGAGGCTTCAGACACTGAAGATAACACACCCTGTCCTTCATTGAGAGATGAAAAAACGCCAAACCCAGATCCATTTAAGTAAACACGACCCAGTTAGCACTGATAAGACACCTCGAAGGAGCTGCTTATAAATATCATGGCAGTTGCCTCCCAGTCTCAGTGCTGACACCTATCTAATCTGATTGCCTAGTAGCACTCTCTGTTCCTGTTTTGCCTTGACCTTGGACTGACTCTGCTTATTCTTTGCTGGCTCATATGTCTGGACTTCTGATACAACTTTTGGAATAACTAAAGACCATCCTTGTGCTTCTTTTTTTTTTTTTTCAAAACAAAACAAATATATAAAATCACACCTTTTCATTGCTTCTTGCATTTTGTAATAGACTATATAAGAGGAAAAATGCATCCTTGTGCTTCTGTCTGCATCTTGCTCACAGAACCCGTGACTGACCCAGACAGAACCAACTACTCAACCACTCCTATACCCCAGCCTGCTACTGTGGGCACTTGCTGACTTGTGCTCAAGACACACGTAACACTTTTTCCTGAACTCTCTCCACATTGTCATCTCCCCTCAACCCAATTCAGATCTTCTCAACCCCCCTCTCCCTAACTAGCCCTCACAATCTGTTTCTGGTTCCCTAAATGTATCTTGCCTCTACCTTTCTCTTTAAAAGACAAGCCTCTGGGTTATATCTTTTCTCCCATAGCCTCCCCAGCTTCACTGCTTTCCATAAGCTGTGATTGACTGACTCTAACCTGCCTTGGTCAGCTTCTCACCTCATAATATGGTATTCAGCTCCACTGGTCAGACTTAGGAATTTTACAGGGCCCTAAATAAGTCCAAGCTTAATGCCTGGGAGAGAAGATCCATTATTGGTTGCTGAATCAGGAATGACCTGCTCTGCACAAACTAATGGAACCCCAGGCTTCTGCTCTGCAGAAACTAAGGGAACCCCAAACAAGCCAAATTGCCTTAATAGCAATGGTGACCTGGTAAGTCAGATACCTGTTGAGCAGAAGGTCTGCTCTTGTTTTAGTCTGAACTTTAAAGGAATAACCCAAAGTGCTGAACCTATTTGGGGGATCAGGTTTAGCATTTTGGAAAACTCTATTAAAGATCAGTGACCTGATCATCACTCCATTGGACAGAGAAGCAGCCAACCACCACTATTTCATGGTGTATTATACAACAACAACAACAAAGCCCCAAACTATCTATGCTTGAGGTTCTTCCACTTTATTTGCCAACACAAGTTATCTTTGCCAAGTAATATGGAAGATGAGGGGTGTAAAGGGAGGTACTGAAGACTGTGATGATTAAAAACAGAGAAAAAAACATGACAACAGGCTTTAGTTTACTTTTTTGAAATTAAGCCTTCTGAAATCTATGGATTTCTTGATGAACTTCATAGAAAGGAAAAAAGCAAAACTGAGAGATTTGCCTATCCTGAAACAGAGTTTTAATGCTTAGCTCTTTAACAGTCTAGGGTTAAATTCCTGTATAGTTCATTGCTAAATTAATTTTTTCTCCCCTACCAGGCTCCTCATCTTTAATAGCTCTACAGCAGGGAAGTGCAGTTTGGTCCTTTCCAACAGATGTACTTATTGAAATTGGCCAGGCCAGATGGTGGAGAATTCCATTCAGTTGGTTTTGGGTAAGAACCTACCAAAATTTACAAATTTCTTCATGAGTATAACCTGAAGGATATTAAGGCTTTAAAAAAGAATATGGGAGACAATGAAACTGTTGGATATTTTCATCTCTAGTTTTAATCCAGTTGAAGATCAACATTTTGTTCCATGGAAATCAACAGGGCTTGTATCAAGCCCTGTTTTGAAGTTATGAAGTTTTGAAGTTTGAAATCACAAAGAGTTGAACTAGCATATATCCACAACCTTCAGTCCACCCATAGTGATCTGATCAGTCTGTCTGTCTGGCATCTGAATGAGAACTGTCCTTAGGGTCAACCTAAGCTAGATATATCTCAGCTCTTCCCTACTCTTCTGGACTGGTAATTATAAACCCCAACCCTTGGACTCGCTATATGTAATTCTTTCCTCTCTTTCTTCTTTAGTTAGCTTTTGTGTGACTATTTGACTGTTTGTCTTTTGTGTGCCTACACGAATGAATTCCCCCCAATAAAAAGATGTTCTTAGCTTACTTTTGAATCTTTGGCTGGTTTTTTCCTTCGTGAACCCATAAACATTGGTAAGAAAGGTATCATTAAGTTATCCCCCTCTTGCAAGCCTTCTCTTTGAGCTAATTCATTCCGCACTTTTGCATAAAGGTACTGGCATCACGGACTGGCCCTTGTGGCACCTACGTTTTGGGGTAACATACGAAAGCTTATGCTCTTTCTCTCAGTCTCAAAGATGATACAGATAACTTTATATATCGATACAGACTAACACAGATATGTCTTTGGACATAACCAGTTAGGTGTATGCAAAAATGGGGCCCAAATGCCCTAAAGGCACCAGATCCTGTCTGATCTTGGAAGCTAACCAGGGTCAGCCCTGGGTAGTACTTGGATGGGAGACCACCAATGAATAGCAGGTGCTGTAGACTATGGCCCTTTCTACACGAGGTGAGGGAATCGCTCCATGCCGTTACCTACCACTTCTTCTGGGGTCTGAAGCAACGCGGACTATCCCTGAAGCCCTTCAGCAGGGCTCATCCTTGGTTCAGGGCAAATTGGAGCAGTGCGAGGTCTGTAGATCTGCACTGCTCCGACTTCCAAAATGGTGTCTTCCAGCTTCCAAAATGGTGGCTTCCAGTTTCCAAAATGGTGGCTTTCGGCTTCCAAAATGGCAGCTTCCGGTTGGTCGTGGGTCCTGATCAACCGCTGAAGCTCACCACACCTAAAGCCCGCCCTCCACAGATCGCAGGCTTGCATTGGTGCGAACTTGCGAATCTGCAAAAGGGAGCAGGAACACAATGGCGTGTTCCAAGAAAATAAAGACCTGTATTTTGAGGTCTTTAGTAAACACGCTGGAGGACCACTTGGGGTCGTTTTGGAGCAAACTGAGGTGCGGATCTCTGGTAAGTAGTCCACTCCTGCTCCAAGGTGCAGATGACCTCCGTGAGAGGACACACTGCCCCGTTCTAATTGCCTGGTGCAGAAAGGGCCTAAGTTTCAGAGGAAGGAATTGCCAAAACCACCTCTGAGTATTCCTTGGCTAAGGAACCTAGTAAAATTCATGGGGTCACCATAAGTCAACAGGCAACTTGAAGGCACATAGACATGCATATTGTTGCTGTTGTTGTTGTTGTTGTTATTTTACTATTTACTATTTCTATACATTGCAAATGAATATAACCATCCCTCCTTTATACTTTATTATTTAGAATATGGGTGCTTGACCGTCCTTTTGTGTTAAATATTTCCAAACCGAAAACAAAACAAAAAACAAAACCTTTTGTTGACATAGGTTCTCTCTCTCTTTCTTTTCTTAGAAAATGAACACTTTAAGAAAAATAACACATTTGGAATATACGGAGTATTGGTAAAAATAATACACTTCAAGGTCTGGGAAAGAATGGATTAAAATGTAAGTTTTGATAGGAAAGTGATTTAGCCCTAAGTTCTATTGTCAGGAGACCTATTTCACCAATTACATTTACCTACTTGTTGTGCTACCTCTCAGTCATTGAATTCATGAGTCTATTTCAGTTGAGAGTAACCAACAGGATTCTAGCTTTAGGGCTGGCAATCTGGATCCTGGTGGATTGGAATAGTATTTGTGGAGCTCAGTATTTTGTAATTATGGGAGGTTCAGTACATGATATTGCTTCACTAGAATGTAATACGTCACATTTTAAATGTTGGAAGACCAACAATCTACATCAGGGTAGAGAATCTTCACCCCTTTGGTTGTTTTGGACTACAATTCCCATTGTGCCTTACAACTGGATGTTTTGGGTGGGTATGATGGGGATTGTAGGCCAAAACAACTGAAGGGTCAAAGATTCTTAACTCTGCTCTATGTCATGATGTTTTTACACATGTGGCATGGATGCCAAAAAATTCAAGATGATTGGAGGGAAATCATAAATATATCAAATGCAGGTTAAACTTAAGTCTTGCACTGATCTTATTTTAGATGGTGATTGTGCACCAGTTGTATACTCAAAAATGTGCTGGTTTATTACCCTATTGTGAAAAAGAGGATACAGAACAGCTGTTTCTATGACCAAACTAATTCAAGAGGTATGCTGAAAGCGCTGAAGAACTGTCCAATCCAAGAATGCACATCTGTATGTCCAATGCTTATGGAATTCAGCTTTTGCAACTGTGAAGAGGATATGGATGTTACGCAACAGTAAAAAATATATTAAAATATAGGCCATTTCCTCACGGGCTTAAAGAAACAATGCAGAGCGTGCTCCAGGGAGGACGTCTGCACCTGGGAGCAGACTGGGTCGGACCTACTTAGTGTAGTTCTGCACCTCAGCCCACTCCAGAATGACCTGAAGTGGTCGTCCAGCGTGCTTTTGAAAGACCGCTTGAAACAGGTCTTTCAAATGCATGGAGCACGCCACTCCGTGCCTGCACTCTGGTGCAGATTTGCAGGCTTACACCAGTGCAAGCCTGCGATCTGCCGGGGGCAGGCTTTAGGCTGGCGAGCTTCAGCGGTTGGTGGAGAGCCTCCACCAACCGGTAGCCACCATTTTTGTCCCCGGAGCAGTGCGGAGCGGTGGCCATGCACTGCTCTGGACCAGCCTGGACCCAAGCGCGGAGCCAAGAAGTCCAGTAAGTACCGGCACAGGGCAATTTCCTCGCCCCGTGCGGAAATGGCCATAGAATCATAAAATCACAGAATCTTAGTGTTGGAAAGTACCACAAGGCCCACCTAATCCAAGCCCCTGCCATGCAGGAATACAAAACAATCTTGAAAGATGCCCATCCAACCTCTGTTTAAAGACCTCCAAAGATGGGCATTTCACTATCCTCGATATCCTATTTCATCGTCCAACAGAAATTACAGTAAATTTTTTTTTCCTAACGTTTAGGTGGAATCTCATGCAAAACAGAATTTAAGTGTATGTAAAACACCAACAGTATTCCATGCAAAGTTGCTTTTTACAGTAGTGACTGACATTTCAGTGTAACTTCTTGCTTTTGCAGGATAGTAGATTATAGGGGTTGACTATTTTTTCCTGCAATTTTTAGTAATTTTAAATGAATTTTTATTTGGCAATTTAATGTCCAATGGATTTTTATTAAGGCATAAGGCAACACATTAATTTTATAATTTTTCCCTGAATATTTTAGCATTAACAAACTATTTTCTGCTGATGAGTTGGTACTAAGACATTAATGCTAATGCTAACGTTTCTAAGCTTTGCTGTGCAACTAGAGCTATCTTAATGAAGCTACTCATCCACATTGCAAGTACCCAACTGGCAATGAATACCACAGCAGGGAAGGAAAGGATTACATTTTCCATCCCATCTACTGCCGTTCTGATAATAATTAGCACCTCCAGCTGATGCTATTTGCATTAAAAAAAAGTTTGAGCTATAATGAAATGGAAGATTATGAGAACACAGAATGCCAGTTCGTATTAAGACTGTTCCAAAGGGACAAGTGATGAAGTCCTGGTCAGTTTTAGAATAGCTATCAAATTTTGAGATTATGACTTAGAAGACAACAGACCTGCATTGTTTTGTCAGCAAACCTAATTCTGTCCTGACAGAAGAGGTGGGAAAACATGTATTTTGCAAATTTATAGTACTGGGATTTGCCATGGCTTTTCTTCACAGTTTCTTGCTAACATTCTTACTCTTGTAGTAGGCACAGAAGATTTTCTGGATGTATAAGAAAATGAAGGCTTCAGGAAGTATAGTCTGCTATAACAATTTAACTCCAGATTTACACCTGCAGGGCACTATAAAGCACTGGAAGAAGCTAGCGAGTCAGTGTGGAATATATGTATGCATAGCTTTGTTATGAGTAGTGACATCTACACTCAAGTTAAGCCCCGAGTTTTTCCTCCAAGGCATGTCATATTACCAGTTCTCATTTTTATTATACAACAAGTCAAATGATAATGATAGCACCAGCCACCCGTATCTCTTCCCTCCCCCTTAAATCTTGCACAGCAACTGTGCCTGATTTTTTTTTCAGGGCTATATGTACACTGGGAGTGCTTCCCAGAAATTTTATCTACCAGTCTGGGATGAGACTTAATTCATATCAATTCTTGAGGGACAAGCTGCAACGAATACCAGTGCTCTGAGAATGTTAGACAATTAAATAACCATGAACTAAGCCTACTTTAAAAAAAATCCAAACATTTGAAGTTGAAATAAATTCAAGTATGATTTCTAGGCAGCCAAAAAAATCCTTTAGATATCTTACTCCATCCTGGAATATATTTGGCAAATGCAGTGGTCATTTTATACAGTTGACCCTCCACATTTTCTTGGGTTGGGGTGCAGGACCCCTGCAAAAGTAGAAAAACTGCAAATATCAAAACATATGAGTGTGTCTGTAGGAAAGGGGCTGAGGCATGGTGGGGAGAATAGGCACCCAGGGTCCAAACCAGGTCAGGGAAAGGATAGGGGAAGGGGGTGGATAGCATAGTGACCCTATACTTCCTCTCTTTTGTCCATCTACTTCCTTGCATGGGGTAGGCATTGGGTTTGTGGTGCTGAAAAACTGGATTGTGAACTATCCTTAGCTGACCAGGCAGCAGCTAGTAGAAAAGGAGGAGGATCAGAAATGGGTTTTAAAGGGTTGCACAGCTTGTTTGGAGTTGCTGAGAGGGAAGGTTCCCTTGGAAAAGAAGTGGCTGAGGTGAGGGGCAGGGGTTGGAGAAACTCTCAAGTAACCAAATCTGTGGAAGTTAAGCGCACAAATGTGGGAGGGGCCAACTGTATAGTTATGATCTTGGACCTCCTAATACAACAATTTTCCAATATCTTTTCCTCAGACCATCATCCCTGTATAACAGGGGTGGCTATGATGTGGTCATTTTTGTGGCTCTGTGCATCACGAAAGTACAGTGACATAACCCTGCATTTCTGCATTTAAATAAGGTCCTAGGCATTTCACAACCCTTTACAGAACTGCTTAGGGCCAGTATGCTGTAGTGGCTGGACTAGGAAGCTGGGAGACCAGGCTCAGCATTTTGCTTGGCTGTGGAGTCAAACTCTTCAGCTTGAGAAGAAGGCAATGGGATATGCCCTCTGAACAAATCCTGCAATGAAATCCCCATGATAAGTTCACTTTAGGTTCTTCTTAAGTCAGAAACTACTCGAAGGCACACCACAACAAGTGAAGAGTTGTAGCTAAGAGGCTTCAAAGAGGCATGATTCTCCTCAAAAGCAGATAGTGTGAGCTTTCCACACCTTCTCTTAGTCCAAAAATTCCTTTCCCCAACAACCAAAAATACTTCCTTTTTTAAAAAAAATTCTGGTTGCTGCAGCACTGCTCAATTTTGACTGTGCATGGTTATGTATGTGTGTATTTGTGCTGGCAGCCAACAGGACTATCAAGGGAGCTGAATTTTCCCTCTCCACAGGTCCATCAAAATAATCCACCCTGTCGTGCATCAGTCATGGAGCCAATGTGCACCATAAGAGCATTCTGGGATATATTCTAGGCCTTAATGTATTATGTAAATTGCTGGGGATCTCAGCAGGCCAGTTAGTGAAACCTTTTTCTTTGCTCTAAAAATGAAAGTTCACCATTTATTTTAATTTAATTAGAGTGCATAATTCACTTCAAATGTTCCTTTTAAAAAAATCAGCACTGAGTCTTAGGCCCTTTCTGCAAGACATTGTTGTCCTGCATTGGGGATGGGAGAAGTACGGGACCTGGGAAATGGTTCTGCATGATGTAATCCATGTTCTGTTGTTCTCCAATTCCCAGGTGGCAGGACTGTGCTGCAAATCATTGACGGGTTCTTCCCATCAATGGCTGGCAATCGTGCCACCCTCCTGCCACCCTCCTACTTTTACCTGAGCTGTGGAGTGTCAGGAAGCACAATGGCTGTGCTTCCTGCCCCAGTGCAGCCTGGGACAGTGCCTGGCTGCTCTATGGAAGAAAGAGGCATGGCCATTGCACCTCCTCCATTCCTGCAGGCAGCTGGCACAGAGGGATGTCACACTCCGCTCCTGGGACAGGCTGTACTGGGATCACTGCAGGATGCCACCAGGATCTGGTAACCCGAGAAAGGCAGAAAGGGCCTTACAGTCCAAAACACCACCATCACTAGCACCATCATCCTACCTCTTCCCCAGCCCAGGAACTCATGGAGCCACTGAGAATGGCTCATTTGACACAGTATATTCAGAGGGAAAATACAAGGCTTGTTGCTATTATAAAAATCATGGATTTGGGCTAGATCTTGCTTAGCTGGTTCAGTAATCTGACCTTGGTCAAAACAGCCCTGATTTCTAGTGCCACAGATAAGGTTGCCAGATTGCAAGAGTCTAGCAGAAGTCTCAGAGAAGTGATATGCATTTCCAAGTCTCCAGGCAGAGAGACAAATTTCAGGGAAAGTAATGGGGGAGGATGAAAAGAAATCTGTCTCTCTGCAGTGGCTTTAAAGCCTAGGCTCATGTCTGCATGGCATCCAAGCTGGCACCAGGGTTCACTGGTTCAGACAAAGATGTCAGCAGTGATGTGGACTCAAGTCAATTGACTCAACTCGAGTCCGACTCAAGTTGCTTCAGTGACTTGATTCGGACTTGCCTCGTCAATAAATCATGGATCAACTTGACTAGACTCAAGACTTGTCTTTTTTTATTGCTTTAGAGTAAACAGAGAGAGTGAAAGGCAGGAATAAGTGGAGATGGAGGGATTTGAAATCTGGCAGGAATCCATGGATTTGGAGGGTTTAAAATCTGGCTGGAGCAATGGGGGAGT
The DNA here is from genome assembly GCA_948472985.1 of Iguana delicatissima. Classification (NCBI taxonomy): domain Eukaryota; kingdom Metazoa; phylum Chordata; class Lepidosauria; order Squamata; family Iguanidae; genus Iguana; species Iguana delicatissima. The sequence goes on from CAOKZL010001519.1 coordinate 195,457, forward strand.
AAAGGAGGCTTGGAAGGCAAAGAAGTGAAAAGCCAGAATCTATGGGTTTAGAGGTTTAAATCAAATCCTGATTACTTGTGAGGAAGCCAGCAGGCTAGGTATGCTGCATTCCCTTAAAGTTTAAATGCTTAAAGGAAATTTTAAGTCTGTCTGAGGCATTGCTGAGCTATGTAGAGTTTTGAAGGTCATCAACGGCACTTTGAATTGTGCCTGGAAATGGACCAGCAGCCAGTGGACCTGTTGCAACAGAGTTGTGTGATGAATGGCCACTTCCTCCACCATTTTGAGAAAGACTCTGATAGGAATAAAGATACTTGCAGGAGAGGGGGCTGGAGGGTTCCTGGGGGTCTTCTGTGTAGGGGAGAGGATTTTTTTTCCATATTTGGGGGAACTCCATGTAGTTTTTGGATGAAAAATGCCCCCAAATCTTTCTCCTATCTTTGTCTAAACTGACAACTCCTCATGTGTGTGTTTCGGATGGCGGTGGTGGGAACATGGGGAAGGGGGGACTGATCGGGGTCCAGGGGCCACATGTACCCCTGAGGCTGCACCTCTACTTTAGAAGATAAGGCAGGAAAATCACACTGTCTGTCTCACTCTCTCATGCACACACAAACCTACCACATACTTGATTTTCCAGTTGTGACACATAGATCTGCCCCCTGTAATGTGAATCTGTAATTTTGAATCATAGCATATAGTACTAGAGACCAAGATGGGAGAAGTGCACTCTGAAGACCACATGCAGCTTTCCTTTCACTTTCTGGCAACTAGTTAACCCAACGGACTTCTCGCTTTAATATTTGTCAGATGAAAAAATGGCCCCAAATAGTCAATTGCTACCCCTGGAACTGTGGTTTACCTAGAAACACCTCAACCTCCTAGCTCCCACTAAAGTGGCAAAAATCTCCTTGAAATTTGAAAGTCAAACCTGGAAGTAGATTGCTAGTTACTTTTGAATTTTTTTTTCCCCCAGGAGGAACTGATATTTGGCTGAAAAGGGGAGTGGGGGTACAGCCTTCCATGGATCTAGTAGGGCAGGAATTGGCTTCTCATCCTCCACAGTTGCTCAACGCTGAGAATTAGCAATCCCATTGACCAGGTCAGCCCTGTTATTGTAAGTGTCTTAACCCTCATGGGTGGCTTTAATGACTCTAAATAAATATGTAGCTAAAAGAACAAACTTAATAATGAATCAACCTTTGGTTTCTTTGGTCTCTGAGAAAAGTTTTAAGTTCTTTGGAGAGAAAGTGACTCACTCCTGCTTTAAAAATTTCTAACAACAATAATAATGTGATATGGGCTATTTTGAAATGATTTCTACAAATGAAGCCAGAAATTCCTAGAACTGGTTTTCTCATTTGCTGCTGCTTAACTGGAGTGTTGCAAAGAGCACTGTGGTAATGTGGTAGATGGGGTAACGGTATTGGCCTGGGACCGTTTCTTCATCTGTAGCATTTTATCAAAAAGCAGTAGTCAGGATTTTGGCGGGGATGCATGCTGTGAAATACAATGAGTATAATATCCAGAAAACAAGAAAGAATGCCGATATCTCTGAATTGTGTAATCTAGCATGGCATTTGTAAGGCTTTGGAGAGGAATGAGTGAGTTTTTAATAGGGAGAGAGGAAGAGGAGGAGGAGGAGGAAGAGGAGGAGGAGGAGGAGGAAATAAAGCAGAATCCAACCTCAGCTATTAGGCCCAGTGAGGCAACTGCCTCAGGGAGCCAATGATGATAGAAGAGCAGTAACATCATCCTTCCTTTTTCTCCTGAGCCCCCCTGGCCATCCTCTTATGGCATCCCTTCGAATATTTAAACATGGCTATCATGTCACCAATTAAACTTCTCTTCTCCAGACTAAATGTACCCAGCTCCTTAAGGTACTCCTCATAAAGCAACATTTCAAGGCCTTTTACCATTTTGGTTGCCCTCCTCTGGACACATTCCAGCTGGCATAGCATAAATCTCCACATGCTGAGTTGTGATACTTGACTCATACAATCATAGAAATAAAAGGAAACTTAAGGACCATCCAGTTCACCCCCCCCCCCCCCCGCCAGTGGAGGACTCTACAGCTAAAGCACTACCAAGAGGTAGACATCCAACTTCCTTTTAAAGACCTCCAAAGAAAAAGAATCTACCATTTTAGGAGGCAGTCCATTCCACTGTTGAAAAACCCTTACCCTCAGGAATCTCTTTTCAGGAAATTTGAATCAATCAATCAATCAACCAACCAATCAATCAATCTCTTTACTTATATCCCACCTTTTCCTCAAGCATGGGGCTCAAGGTGGCTTACAGAATAAAAAAGAAATAAAGAAGTACAAGTAAACCCAAGATGTAGCTGAAAAGGTTAAAAAGTTGTGATTAAATAATATAAAACTTTCTGTAGAATTAAAAACATATAAAACAGTAATTTAAAAATACAGATCAAAAATAATATAGCACCAAAACAAATCATAAATTATATGAAATAATCAGTTCCAAATGTCTGCTGGAGTAGAAAAGTCTGCATCTGATGACAAAAAGAGAACGAAGAAGGAGCCAGGCTAGCAGTTCTAGGAAGGGCATTCCTGAGTCTAGGAGCAGCCATAGAGAAGGCTCTCTCCCAGGTTTCCACCAAACATGCCTGTGACAGTGGTCCACTTTCATATTTGTCCTGTCAGTTTGAATCCATTCATTCATGTCCAGCTCTCTGAAGCAGTAGGAAACAAGCTTGCTGCACCTTCCGTATGGAACCCCTTCAAAAATATTTCAAGATAGCTAGCATGCCACCTCTCAGTCTTCTCCCAGACCTTTAAGCCAGTCCGCACAGGGCTGGGTTTCCAGACCCTCGTGTTGTAATTGCAGCATTGTACAACTGAAGCAGAACCAAGTGCACACTGAAATGTGCGACCAAAAAGAGTATTTCCACTAATTTGAGAAGACGTAGACCACTTCAGCCAAGAATGAGCATTTACATATTCAATGGCACTGCAAGCACAACTCCGCTTCTGCAATCTTGAACTGAATGTGAATGTTATGCATTGGACCAAACTGTCCAGTTACTTTAATAGGGAAACTTATGCATCTATAAGTCACCGGCAGAATTCCAGGCACCATTTTTGCATGTAAATAACCTCACCTGATCCCTTGTTAAAAAGACTGACAGCAAGCAACAAGAAAGATCTATGACAGAGATCCTGGTACCACTCAGAGAACACAGGATGAGCCATAACACTGTGCAGAGTGAGGCAGCTGCCTCAAGCAGCCGACACTGAAAGAAGCAGCAGCCCTCATTCTTTTCCACTGAGCTGCATGTGCTATGCAGCCTAACCTACCCATAGAAAACAAACCTTCTCCCTTCAGGGGCATTGGAGCAACTGTTCCATCATCAGTGCTGAAGGAAAATTCACCTGTCAGTCTAGTTTATTTCTGTATGTGGATCTGGCCAGAGGTACAATTAGGGTTGTCAGGTCTGTAGTATTCCATTCCTTGAGATTCCAGGACCAAAATTTGAGGTCAAGGGATGGGATTTTCTGATGTCATTGGAGAAAGCTCTTGTGATATCACAGAGATCATACTCTGCAGGCTGGCAGTACCTTGACTGAAATGTATCCCTGGCACTGGAGATTAGGGACACTGGGAAGCGATATCTGCAGTGCTCTTGGTCAGGGAGTGCATTAAGAACAGGTAGCTAGAGAGACCGCATGAGGTCCTACCACAGTTGTTTGTTTCAAGGTATCCCACAACCAGGAGACACCTACAGATGTCATTTACCAGTGCCTCCATCTGCAGTGTCTTGGAAACTATTCATTCCTGTTGCTGCTGGACTGTAAGGATAGGGTTAGGGGAGTCATGTTTTGTCATTAGCCCCTGTAAATGTGTGTTCCTAGAATTTTTAAGCAAGATTTTAAGTCCATCTTACAGTCTCACAACATCTAAATAGGATGCCAGCCTGTGTGTTTAACATCCCTGGCTAGAGAAAAAAAAAGTGGTGACTGAACAGGAGATTCAGAAACAAATCTACAGATGGGGGAACGATTGTACATAGTCTTTCCACCTGCTCTTTTTCTTTTTATCATCCCTCACTGATGGGGGAAGGATAAGCATTGTTGTCCCGTTGGCTGTTTCTACACTGCAAATCAACCCCTCCTGCTACTGCATTGCAGCAGTTTGGAGATCCAGGTTGCTGGTCCTTAGGCGTAATTTTAGATTATAAGTGAGAATTATAAATCAGGTTATTGTTGCTGCTTTTTCCATGAGAAGCTCTTGTGGTTGGCAATACATCCCATTTTGTTTTTCAGCACTGGTTCCAGCAGACTGCTTTCTCAGTTAAAGAGGGATGTGGCCAAAAAAAAAGAACAAAGTCAATTGGCTCTCCATGGGAAATTACTGTACAATTCCCAAATTCTCAGTTTGCAAAGTAGATAACAACTGGGAGGCTGAAAATCTGTGATTTTGAAAGTGGATTAAAAACTGCAGGAGGTTTAATATATTTAAAACAATGGGCTTGAAAAGAAACTGTCTTTGGTAAGGATGCTTCCCCCCCCCCCCAAAATGGAGAATAATGTAATTTTTTTTGCTTTCGCAGGGAACATTCAAAACATAGCCCGAGAAATGTCACTAATCTTATCAAAACCCTCTTTCGACTACTTTGAAAATCCATTGATGGAATTTCAAGAACTCTAAATTGGCATGGAAACTAACTTTTGAAATATAGGTGGCTTCTTTGGAATTCATAATCTTGTGTGCGGCTCTGTGTGTATTCTATCAAGCACTTGTGTGTGTGCAGTCTATTCAGTTTATTCCAATGAAAGAAGCAAATTGTCTAACAAAAATTTCAAGCCTTCTTGAAAAATGTTGGGTAGTGTTCTATATCAGCTACTTAGGCCCTTTCCGCACCGGGCTATTAAAACGATGCAGAGTGACCTCCAACGGCGGTCTTCTGCACCGTGAGTGGACTAGGATGGACTACTTTTCATAGTTCTGCACCTCAGTCCGGTTCGGAGAGACCGGAACTGGTCGTGCCTCGTGCTTTTTAAAAACCTCTTTTAAGAGGTTTTTTAAAGCATGGAGCGCGTGACTCCGTGTCGCTCCATCGCCGCGCTCTGGTGCAGATTTGTAGGCGTGCCCTAGTGCGTACCTGCAGATCTGCCAGGGGCGGGCTTTAGGCTGGTGAGCTTCTCAGGTTGGTGGAGAGCCTCCACCAACTGGAAGCCACCATTTTGGACACTGGAGCAGTGCAGAGTGACGAGCTCACACTGCTCCTCGTCCCGACGAACTCAACCGGACGCCGAAGAAATCCAGTGAGTCCCGTTTCCACACAGTTTCTTCCCCATGTGCGGAAAGGGCCTTAGTTACATATCCTTAACTAATAACCTTTCCTGACCTGACCCCCAAACTTAACAGAAATGGTATTCACCCATGCTCCAACCACCAGCAGAACAGACCCCCTTCTCCCTATGCAGTTCATGCCCAGTAAAGTAGGTTAGAGTAGAAGATATGAATATGGCAATAGTTCACAATTATGACTAAGTAATGATTGTGAATATGGAGCAACTATGGATCAGCAAATCTAGGTAACTGTTCTGTATTCACAACCGCTGCTCAGTGTTCGTAATTAAGCAGCTGATACAGAGTACTGGCCAAAATTAAGTTTTGTGCAAGTACATATATGAAATTAATAGAGTTGTCATAAGTCCACAGGGGACCTGAAGGTACATGCACACATAGGTATAACAATTATGGATATACATAAATAATAATCTTTCTGCAGTCAAGCAAAGACATTTTTATTCTGAGAGGCATTCAAAGTGTGATTATGACCTGTCTGATAAAAGGTGCTGGATATTGTTAGCTGTGCAGAATTATGGATCACTGAGTTTTAATTATGTATTTTAACTTTGTTTTAATTTTTATTTGATCATTCAATTTGTGTTTTAACTTTTGTATTCTGTGATTTTTAACTATTTTTTAAAATTTGTTGTAAACCGTCAGGAAAAAAAACAGGGTGTAAATAAAGATAACAACAACAACTAGCACAAGTATACGCTTTGCATGCAAAAGAACATCAGCAAGTACTTGGCTTTCTGGACACTTTAGCAACGTTACACAATTGTCAGAGCAGGAGGCATTCTAGCCTCCCCATCTGGCAGGAATTACAGCTGCTAGGGCCCACAGATACACCCATGCCCACTATGTATACACCTATGTATGCACCTACATAAGAATGTGCTGTGTTCCATTATTTGTTCCTGAAGGGGAGAATGAATAATTTAACCAATCACGCTGCCAGATGTCTTTGGAAAATTACCCAGTGTTCGAAAACTAAGCATTTCTCAGAGAATTTTTGTAGGGAAGAAAAAGTCTTTAAAAGTGAGGGGGGCTCCCTCTTGCTGCCACACAACATCAGGACGATGGTGGGGGGAGATAAGCTTTGATCCTTCCTAATCTGGCTACCTTCAGCCACCCTTCAGATGTTACGTTGAAGGTGGGTTGGAGGAGCCAAGTTGGCATTCTGGAAGGCTCTGCCATACCCCCTTGTATGTGAAAAAAAAAACAGCAATGCTGTTGTTGTTGTTGTTGTTGTTGTTGTTGTTGTTGTTGTTGTTGTTGTTGTTGAATATTTGAATATTTATTCTGTCCCTACCTCTCTACCTGTATCAGGGAGTAATCTGCACATTCCATATCTTTGTGGGCTGCTCCTTTGAACTACTCTCCATTGGGTTCACATTGTATTGACTATAATCTTGTGTACTGATTAAGAAAATGTTGTTTTTGTTGTTTCATGCCTTCCAGTTGTTTCTGTTGTATGCAAACCCTAAGTTGAATCCATCACAGGGTTTTCTGGGGGCTGGGAGTGTGTGGCATGCACAAAGTCATCCAGTTGGTTTCCACGGCCAAAAAGGGAATGGAACTCTGGTCTCCAGAGTTGTAGTCCAAAGTTCAAACCATTACACCACACTGGTTCTTTTAAGAAAATGACTGAAGGTATTTTGCAGGCTTCGGACACATAGAAACATTAAATTAATTATTGCTCGTAAAAACCCAATAACTTGGGTTTCCCTTCCAGGTTTCCCTTAGTATGAATATCAGGTTTGGAGTATCTTGAATGCCTGTCAGGTCTTGGCATTGTGGTTCTGAAAGAGATACAGAAAAACACGTGTTCCATTTAATTTTTATAGGTGGATCTTATTTAATAATATTCCAATAAAGTCAGCCTATCAAACCTACTTGCAATACTAAAAGCTATCCCCATCTCTCCTCCATCTATCACACAAATTTTTCCCTAAAAATAAATATGGATACTTTGCATCTTGGACTCTTGTTATCCTAATAGAGGATAAATGAGTTCCAGTGCTTAAGGTCTATGTATCTTCAGTTGGGAGAGAGATTTAATTTGTTCTTTCACCCCAGACAGCCAAATATCTTGAGGTTAGCTCTGAGGGTAGCCCTACTGTGCTAGACCAAGTTCAGGGGCAGCAAGAAGCTTCCCAGCCCCAATGGATTAGGACATGTTCCCCTTCAATTTTGAGCAATCCTTGGAGGAAACAGAGCTTGAGGAACCTTCTTAATTGCAGAATGCATTAAAGTTTTGCCTGAGACTCGAGCGCAAGTGGCTCTTCAAAGCGGCCTAAGCTGAATCTATCTACTAGCTAAAGTACTCAAGCAGTGTCCAGATGAAATTTTGGTTTTGGTGCCCACCAGTAGTATATAGCAAACAAAAGGTGAGGGTTTGATTTGGATTAGGACTATGCTGTGGGCAAATGGGGCTTTAAACTTTATCCTTTAGATTGAAGAATTGGGGGTAGGACATTTCCGTATTAACCCTTTTGTTGAATGTCTGATCAGGGCTTTTACATTCGGCTTCACTTTGCATCCAGATGTGCCCTGAGTGGTCCATGGTGCTGACCACCTAGTACAGAGCTTTCCAAACTTTTCATGTTGGTGACACACTTTTTAGACATGCATCATTTTGCGACACAGTAATTTCAGTTTGGAGCTTAAACCAATCCCTTATAAGAGATACAGACACATACATAAATTATAATAACAAAATATATGGGGACACAACATATCTCATGAAAACCTTTCATGTATTTCTAAAAATATATGATTTATAAATAATAACATACATTTCCAAGATTGTAGGTGACACCCCTACACACTTCAGGCAACACACGAATGCGTCGCGGCACACTGTTTGGAAAGCCCTGACCTAGTAATTATACTGGACTCTTGGAGTTTTGGTCAGTATGCCTCTGTAGGTTTCAGTCTTTGTGCAATTCTATTCTTTATCGTTTTCCATTTGTGTGTAAGTCATTCAGTGAGCTCTAATAGCTCACTGATATGCCAGGGATTTTGAGCTCTTCCTGCTAAATCTCATCAAACTCTAAATATGTATTTAAAAGTGCATCTGCCCTAAAGCATGTATTTAAAATTTTATACTGGCAGAATCAGATTTGGAGAAAAACTTTCCAGATGCTTCAGTGTGCTACATAAAATTCCATAAAGTTCTGCATATTAGTGTCTTTGTCAACTGTTATGCCTCTGAACAAATTCAGTCTCTCATTGCCCATTGTGCTTGAGTACTTCGACTTAACGATCCCCATCCCAGAGAGAACTCCATTATTGTTTGCAGACATCAGTACAAATGTAAGGGGGGGGGAACATCAGGATGTGAAATAATCAAGCTATATTCAGCTGATCTTGTACTGTTAAGGAACTATTTCAGAATTTCACAAGTGCTTTATTTGCAATGAATGCTCAGCACTACATTTCTGTCATACGCTGTTGTTGTTGTTGCTGCTGCTTCTGTAACATGAGTCACTTTGTGATGAGTTCATTTTTCCTGTTCTCCAGTTTATTACAATGACAATAAATAAGGACAGGATGGGCTTGTAATTCACACCCTGGCTTTTGACCTTACATAGTGGTTGCATCAATGATGCATGCTTCCTCTTCTTATGCTCTGCATCACATCCAAAGGCTTACAGCCAATTGTTAATTCCAATTAGAACAGACCCACTGAATCAATGGGAACTTGGCAAGTCAGCCTTTATGTATGTTTCATTGATTCAACGAGTCTACTCTCACTGGAGCTACCTATTGTATTTAGGCCAAAGAGCTTACAAGGTTTTGCCATGGCCTAGTCTGCATTTCTTTTTTAATGCTGTCCCCTGTGAACTAGTAGGGTCATTTTCTTTAATTGTCACTTTCTTTAAGTTCTGGGTTGATCCAATCAAAGGCAATAAAGCTGCCTCTGATTTGTAGTACAGACCCTCTCTGCTTCACCAAATGCATTGCATTAATGCAACAACAGTGTTCAAGGTCAGATTGCTATAAATAGTCATTCAGTCTGCAGAGTCCCAAGTGATGCTCCAGTGTAATAAGGAGCATGCACATATAAAAACATAAACCTCTTGATAACTTTTGTGCAACCGGTCCATTGAAGCCCATTATTGCAGTGCAGGGTTTTGATGGTTACAACTAAAACTTCTAAAGTTTGCAATATCTCCCTTTCCCTGACGCTTATTTCATTTTGAATATGGCCTCATATTCAGCAATGACATCTAATTCTTGATAGCGACTTCACTTCACCTCTGATTTAACAATTATCTATTTATTTTGCAGCAGTGTGTAAGAGCAGCATGATAAAACTGGGATACTTTGGTAGAATACAAACACAGCCTGAAAAATCCAATAGTAAGCCTTGTGCATGTTTAATTTCAAACTGTCACAGCACAGCCAAGTGGCATGCACAGAGATTTAAACTATCTCTGCTTCACTTCTTCTTGCTTGCTATGATGCAAGCAATGAGTCAATTTCTGGCTTTGTGGTTTATGCATATTAATTTGCCTGTGAAAGAATTCTGTGGTCTTGTTTGTACCAGAAAAGCTCAACTCTTTTTTTAAATGAGTAGTGTCATTATCACCATATTTTCCTTTTCTTCTTCTTTTTAGGAGTGATCCCTATAGAGTGATCTTGCATAATTTGTGATCCGTCAAAAGCAATCCATCAAACATTTAGCCAGGATTTCCAAGGTAGATATGATGCCCAAATCTGGAAGAACAGGGGATTTCCAAATAGATGCCTGTCAAAATACACAGTGTCTTGATTGTGTTCAGCATTATTTGGCTTTCTTTCTCATTCATTGCCATGAAGTCAACTTTGACTTATGGTGATTATATGAATGAGAGAATCCCAAGAGCCCTGGTTATCAACTGCCCTGCTCAGGTCTTGCAAAGCCTAGGTCATGCTTCTTTGTTTGCATCAATCCACCTGTACTGCAGCTTTCCTCCTTTCATATTACCGTCCACTTTGCTGAGCAATATTGTCTTTTTGACCAAGTCATGTAACAACAATAATAGCAACAACAACAGCTAGCAGAAGCATACACTTTGCATGTGAAAGGAACATCAGCAAATACTAGTACTTGGCTTTCCAGAGGCTTAAGCAAAATTACACAATTGTCAGAGCAGGAGGCATTGTACTCTCCCCATCTGAGGGAAGTTACAGCTGCTGGGGCCCAAAGATACTCCCACACCCACTCTGTATACACCCACATAGGGATGTGCTGTGTTCTGTTGTTTGTTCCTGAAGGGGAGAATGAATAATTTAATCAATCTCGATGCCAGGTGTCTTTGAAAATTACCCAGTGTTCAAAAACTAAGTATTTCTCTAAGCAGAGTTTTTGTAGGGGGAGAAAGTCTTTAGCAGCAGGGAGGGGGCTCCCTCTTGTTGCCACACAACTTCAGAAGGGTGGTGTAGGGAGATAAGATGGTACCTCCTAATGCATTTTGCCCAGTGTGGAGAATCTGCGTCAAGGCAAAATGGAAGGAAAGGGATGGTGGTGATGGGGAAGCCTCATGCAAATTCTCCATGCCAGGGCAAAATGCGTAGGAATGAGAGGGGGAGCTCTAGAGGGGGAAAGGAAGGCTCACACAAGTCTCTTCCACCCCCCATTCCCTTCCATTTTGCAGGGGAATGGAAAGGGGGGATCCCCCAAAGGGAATGGGAGGGGGAGTGGGGGGAGTTATTTACAGGTTTTCTATTTTTGCAAGGGTTCTGTTCCCCAAACCCTTGCAAAAGTGGAGTGACCACTGTATTTTTTTTTAATTGGGACAAAGTTTCCAGCGCAGGTGTGTTTTTTTCCCCTTCAGATAACCTTCATTAACCAATCTGCAAAGGGGTATTTTCCAATCTTGTATCCCATAATTCATCTTCAAAGGTGGACTTGGGCCTCTGTGTTCAGCATAGCTTTAATCCAGTGGTTCTCAACCTTCCTAATGCCGCAACCCTTTAATACAGTTCCTCATGTTGTGGTGACCCCCAACTGTAAAATTATTTTTGTTGCTACTTCATAACTGTAATTTTGCTACTGTTATGAATCGTAATGTAAACATCTGATATGCAGGATGTATTTTCATTGTTACAAATTGAACATAATTAAAGCATAGTGATTAATCACAAAAACAATATGTACTTATATATTGTGAAATACTTATTTCTAATTTCAAATAAATGAAATTTTGTCTTGAAGGATGGTGTAGCATGGGTAACAGTCTTAATATAACAACAGTAAACTGCACCTGCCACTCTGAGCAGCCTCCCTCTCTTGATCAGCAAAAATCTCTTCTCAAAGCACGCCAGCCCCTCTTTGTATCCGAGAAGGGGAGCTGCCCTCCACACAGTGTGACTAACCAGGACTTGGAAAAGGTAAAGGCTCAGGGTGGGAGCCCACCTGGAAGGAAAGCTGGGTTGGGTGGCAAAAGTCACTGCATGAGGGACTTACAAGCCTCGGTCGCAGTTTCTCAGTCTTGCGAGGCTTGCAGTCCCTATTAAAAATGGCACAGGGAGACAGTAGAAGTGACAGCAAGTAACCTGTGAATAATCAAATCCGCAAAAATGAAACCTGCAAATATGGAGGGCTGACTGTATTTTGTCCTTGCATGCAAGGATGGATAATTGCAAAATTTTCTTCCCGCTGCAGGTGAAAACGAAGGGGGCCCATTGTTAAATGCCCAGAAGTGTTTTGTAGGATCTGTGCTGTGGAGAAAAAAAATGGTTCCTTTTCTGCGCTAAAAAGAAAATCAAACCCTGACTTCTGAGCAGAAAACACTGTGTGGGGAAAAGGTGTTTTCTGCACAGGAAACAGGGGTTGGCTTTGCGTTTCAGGGGGAGTTTGCCTGTGGCTTCCTCTGAGGCCGAGAGAGTGTGACTAACCAAAGTCTGCCCAGTGGGTTTTCATGGCTGAGTGTGGGATTTGAACTTTGATCTTCAGAGTTCAAACTACTCTGCCATGCTGGCTCTCCAATGTTTGGTTACCAAGAGAAAAAGGCACAGCGTTCTGGCTGGTCTATTTTAATCCTGGAGTGGGTTTCCTGGCTGCCAGGAAACTCATTTTTCCACCTGGGGAGGAATGGCTGGGGATGTTCTTTCTGTCCCTTCAGGGCCAAGTGCATCCCTTGGCTTCCCACATCCGTCGGATCGTGCCAAGAGGTGACCCGGGCCCTCCTTCCAAATATCCCCCAGGAGAGATCCCAAGGTGGGCGGAGTGGGGGAGAGGGAGGGATCTGAAGAAGGGAGGCCCGGGGGTTCTCAGGCGGTGCCCTCAACAGGCTGGGCTGGGGCATCCATCTCACCATCGCAGGCAAGCAGCAACAGCGCCTCTCCCGCCAAGAGGGGCCTGTGGACTGTGCACTTGCCGCCCCGGTTGCATCATGCGCGCACCTGACAGAGGGAGAAGGGCGGGAAAGCGCGCGCTGAGGGGAGCCGGGCCGGGCCGGGCCGGGCCGGGCCCTTCCGCAGGCAGGAGGGCAATGTGCAATGAGGAGGGATTTGGGGGTGGGGGCACGCGCAGTGGATCAAGGCACCCTTTCTGGGCATCTCTCCTGGGCTTGGGGCATCTCCGGTGGGGAGAGATGATGAAAACCGCCGCCGCTGCCTCGCAGATTCTGCCACTTTCCCATCAGAAGTGGTGGCGGGAGAGACGGGCTGCCTCTGGGAAGAAGCCACTCTGAGCCCATGACTGACCTGGCACTTAGGATCGTGCTGCGTGGGTGAAGAAGCAGGCGTGGTGAAGCCCCAGCTCCCTCCTGCGCCTCCTCCCTGCCCGCCTTGGGCAGCCAGGTAGCTGGCTGGCCAGTGTGGTGAGGCGGCCAGGAAGCCCAGGGAGCAGGGAGGCCCAGGAGTCCGGCCACCTGTAGGGAGGGGGCAGTGGCAGGAGGAGGGACAGGCCGATTGGCCGACAGACGGACAATGTCTTTGGGGGAGCTGCTGGGCACAAGCGTTTTCCAATGGTCTTATGCATGTTTTCCGATGGTCTTAGGCGACCCCAGTGAAAGGGTTGTTCGACCCCCAAAGGTTGAGAACCGCTGCTTTACTCTAACCCAGCATAGTTTTTAATACTTTATTGATGTTGCTGTTGTCATTGTTGATGTCTAGAAAATAGTCTCCTATCAAGAAAATGCAGCAAGCCTAGATTCTGGGGAGTCAAAAGTTGGCAAGGGGAACAACCACCATAAAGGAGCTTTTGTGGGAAATCTAATGCGAAAACTGACATGTGGGCTTTTCAGAAACACTCAGTGACATAGATGATTGATTCCTTGTTGATTCTGTTCATATATCAGTCCATCCATCAGAACCAACCTCTGCTGTTGTGTATGCTGTGTATGTGTATGTAGTGTATTTCTGCTGTGTATGTTGTGTATATCTGGAGGATATACTGTGTATGTTGTGTATATCTGGAGGCTGGATGGCCACTTGTCGGGAGTTCTTTGAGGGTTTTCCTGCATGGCAGGGGGTTGGACTGGATGGCCCTTGTGGTCTCTTCCAACTCTACATTTCTATGGTTCTAAGATTTCCTAGCAGTTTGCTCAGCATTTTGCATGAATCTCTGAAGAATCCAGGAGAAAAAGTCCCCATAATCTACTTCTTTGATCCATTCAGGCACTTTCTTCTGTCCTGTATCATTTTTGTTCAATGGCCATTCAACATCTAAGTCTTGTTTCAGTCCTCAAAGGACCATTCCTCATCTCAAACCACCTAATACATGTTGAAGTAGCCTAAGATGACGTCTCCTATGGATGATAAAATACCTGGATGTATTGGTCATGGTGTCATGATATTAGAAACCTGGGAAGCCTGGCATATGTAACTCCCTGAATCTGTAGTAATCTTCACAGTCCTAAACATACTTATTCAGGATCAGCCACATTAAACACAGTGGTACTTACCGTCATGTAAACACAGGTTAGACTGTTAAATTCCCAAATTATTTTTCCTTCCAGTCTTGTGGAAGCCCACAAAAGTGATGTAGGGCATGCCAAAGGAGAAGCTAAAGACATCAACAATATGTAGGCAAGGAAAGCCGATAATCTCTCAATTTCATTCCTCCAGTTTGCTATGTAGAGATAGTGGCCTACATCATAGGGCTGTTGTAAAGGTTAGTCAGGTCATGCCTTTAGCATTCCAAAGTGCTACATGAATGATAAATATTGTCATAATTGGAGTCATGGGAGGTAAAAATATTTCAGCAAACTTTAAACATCAGCAGTTTGAAGAGACTTAGACTTGATTAGTATTTCTAAAAGGTTTGCTACCTTCCCCTTTCCTCCTGTGAATCCAAGATTTAATCAAATGCCTTTGCAAAATTGATTCATTGAAAGCAAACTTGTGGTGGTTGGCTTTTTTTTTTTTACAAGTTTGCAGGAGAAAAATGAGGGTGAGAGGAAACAAATCGTTATCCACTTATTCTCACCTCTGAGTTTTGGCACATAGAAAATAGTTGTGATGCCAGCGAAAGTTGCTGTAAGCAATAATGAATTTTTTTTCCCTGCCAAAATAGGCAATTTTTTTCAGGGTGGGGATGATGAGAAAGTGTTGTCATTTCTCACTGTAAAAACAGAGTTAGAACTGATGCGATAAGAACAGCTTATAATAATAGCCCTGTCCCCAAGTCCGTTGATAACTTTATGGCTGAAATGTGTCAGAGGAACAAGTGTACGTGAAGACAAATCCTCTTTGTAACTGAGACCATTCCGTCAAAACTCAGCTCAGTTTCTTACGAAGTGGATCAGAGATCATTATTTAACTGTCCCTGATGTTCTGGAGTTTTGTCAGCTTTAACTCTGACACTTAGAAGTATAAGCCTGAGCAATGAATGTTGCAACTAATGTCTCCCTATCAAATGGACAGTTTCTGGCATTCTTCCTTCCTCTCCTCCCCCCGCCCCCAGCTCTGTTATGATGAATGTATAAGCATGGGAGGTGGGGATGGGGAAAGAATGTTTGCCATGTATTGTTCTCAACATTCTGTCAGTCTCTATCAAGGCCAAATGTAGGACCATGTAGCCCTTGATGGTATAGCACATGCTTTCTTTGCAGGAAGTCTGAAGTGTACTCTCTGTTTTTCCATTTGTAATTTTTTGAGTAGCCTGTATGGAGGAGATCTGTGCATGAATCCTTGGAGAACCATTACTAGTTGAATACTGAGTTACAGGAACAAAATGATATGATTCAGAGCCTTATCACACTATACCTTAATATTGGGTTGTTCTGTTGGAATCCCACTATGGCCATTCCCGTGATGGTATCAGGTTATTAATGCTCCCTATCACACTCTTTCAACATCTGCAGATGAGTAGCAGCATTTGCTGTTCTTCCCTCCGCATTATAGCATCATTGCTGAGACCTTTTTCCCTCCCCACACCTCATGATTGGTTTGGAGGTTATTGGACAGACATCTCCTTGGGAACCGCTGAGGGAGGGACAACCTGGGAACGCCCACACTATACCCACTACTGGATCAGCTACGAAAGGAAGTGCCATGAGGAAACCACACTCCCACCACTTGTTTTTGTTGCGGGAATAAATAAATAATTGATTATTTATGGCATGAAACAAGGGCACGTTTCCAATGGGGTGCAACACAATAGCTGCTGGTGAGTAATGATGTCTTGTGATAATACTCATCCTGAACCAAGAATAATGCATTGCTTTGGTGGTATGACACCTTGGTTAATAAGGCTGTCAGTGTAAGGCTACTTTGTTTGATCAGAGTTTGAGACTTGTTTTGTTCTCAGTATATTTACTTGATCATTTCAGTTGGTCATTTCTTTCCCCTTTTCTACCTCTGTAATAGCCTTTTTGAATGAGGTATCTAGAAACGTACACGGTACTCACATTATATTTTTCTGTAAAAAGTGGTACTTGGTGGGTAATTTACTTGATTACTATTTATAATAGTAATAATGCCATTATTATTATTATTATTATTATTATTATTATTATTATTCCACTTCCCCCCCAAAAAATTGGACCTCAAAGTGTCTCACACTTTGAAACAATAAAATTTGAAAATGCATATAAACAGTGCATATTAAAATAGAATTATTAAAGAATTGAAGCAACCACTTAAAAAGATATAAAAAAATAAAAATTCAACAGTACAGCACCCCCTAGCCCATTCTTTTAAAACTTTCTGTATTAAATGCCTGCCTGAATAAAAAAGTTTTAGCCCACTGATAGAAGGGCAACAAGGAGGGGGCCTTTCTGGTCTCCATGCGAAGGGAGTTCCAGAGTCTAGGGGCAGCCACTGAGATGGCCTTCTCTTGTGTCTCCACTGTGCTTGTGACGGTGGTGGGACTGAGAGAAGGGCTGTAACTGATGACCACAGAGCCTGGGTTGGCTCATACAGGGAGATACAATCTGCCAAATATCCTGGACCTGAGCTGTATAGAGACTTATATGTCATCATCAGCACTTTGAATTGTACTTGGAACCAAACTGGCAGCCAGTGGAGCTTTTCAATAGAGGTATAATATTGTTACCCTGATTTCTGGGGTCCCTTGGGGGACACCTCAATGTGCTCCACGTGATGGGGAATGGAAACTAGCCAGAGCACGAGCTATAGCAATGCAAGAGGCAGGGTAACCTAGCGGGGTCTTTTACCCAGTTTTTATGGGGTCAGGCCAAACCAAAAACAAAACCAAGATGTCCAATAAATGTTTTTATTGAATACAAGTCTTACGCACCAACGCACTCACACACTCACTCACTCAAGACCTATTTAGAAGTAAAAGAGAGAAAATTGGACAGGGAAGTATTGAAGGGGTGTAGCTGGAAGCAATACTGCACCTTGACCCAAAGTCCGTGGTCCGGGAAGACAGCAGAGAGATGAGACTCAGCGCAAGGAGGGCTGAGAGGATTACTCAACGGATGAAGCATCGGTCTGCTGGGAGGACTGGGAGCGATCCAAAGAAACGCTCAAAAACTGGGACTATTTGTAGGGGAAAAAGTACCTGGAAGACTAATCCTTCCCGGGGAGAACAATGGATGTTAGAGTGATAACGAAACTCCACTATGGTAATTTCCTTTGCGTGATGGGATTGCAAGGGGTTGCCAAAGTCTCAGGATCTTCGGCTGGGTTTGTTTGTGGTGTGACTTCATGTAAATGGTCCTTGCTTGATAGGATATTTGCTCAACTTGAGGCACACACTCTAATCCCCTCAAGTTGGCGTCTTGGGGCTGAGGACGCTTTGTTTATTGTTGGTTTACATATCTTGAGGTCTCCTGGGGCTACGTGACTGGGGATTTTACTGGCCTGATCTGGTTTTCAGTCATTCGACCGTGCCTGCCTACGTGCTCATCCGGGTGACCTCTCTGGCACATAGAATCATTTTTAATATCAAATTGTAGGTCCTGGGCTAGGGTTTTTCCAGTGGAGCAACAGTATGTTCTCTATAACCTATCCCAGTTAACAGACTAGCTTCAGCTCTTTACACCAGCTGAAGTTTCCAAACACTCTTCAAAGGCAGCCCCAAGTAAAACATGTTACAGTAGTTCAAATGGGATGTAACCAAGGCACGCACCACCATGTCCAGATCTAGCATCTCAAGGAACAGGCACTGTTGGTGTGCAAACTTTAAACGTGCAAAAGCGCTCCTGAGCATTGCAGAAACCTGGGCCTCCATGTTCAGAGCTGAGTCCAAGAGTACACCCAACCTGCAAACTTGTGTTTTCAGGGAGAGTGTAACCCATGTAACACAGGCTGAATCCTCATTCCCTGTTCTGCCTTCTGCCTGACCAGGAGCACCTTTGTTTTGTTTGGATTAAGTTTCAATTTGTTTGCTCTCATCCAGTTAAAACAGATCTATTGAATCAAAGGTTTGTCTTGTTGTTGTTGTTGTTGTTGTTGTGTGCCTTCAAGTTGTTTCTGACTTA
The DNA here is from genome assembly GCA_948472985.1 of Iguana delicatissima. Classification (NCBI taxonomy): domain Eukaryota; kingdom Metazoa; phylum Chordata; class Lepidosauria; order Squamata; family Iguanidae; genus Iguana; species Iguana delicatissima. The sequence goes on from CAOKZL010001519.1 coordinate 213,663, forward strand.
TGGCAACTCTAAGGCAAACTCATCAAGGGGATTTCTGGGAGCTGAGAGTGTGTGATGAGCCCATGGTCATGAAATGAGTTTATGTGGCCAAGTGGGGAATTGAAACCTGGTCTTCAGAGTCATGGTCCAATGCTCAAACCATTATACCATGTTGTCTCAGGGCTGCCATAAGTCAGAAGCAACTGAGGCATGCACCAACAATAGTCCAATAGAATCCACACAAAAAAAGTAGAGTCACACCTCAGGATGTTCAAAAGACGGTAGTATATTTTATAGAAAAGCCTGATGATTTTAGCCTATATGTGTTCTTCAGGTGTTCTTCAAGGGGTTACTTAGGTTCAAACTGAGACCCTGCATAGGCTGAGATAATGCATCAGATGCTATGATGTGCAACTACGTCAGAGCTGTGTCACTGACATGATGTAGAACTATATTAGTGAATTGTGACTATGCATAATGGGACACCACACCAGATGTCTCGCTGCACAACATGTTCTGATATGCAACATGTCCCATTGTGCATCAGGACATGTTGCTCATTGAGTCAAATTGAGCAAAGGTCACACTGTTGGCTCCATTTGGGCAGTGATCCCAGAGACACATCTACATCTATGCTCCCTTCCTGAGAATGCAAGCACTGTGCAACACCATGATTCACCATTTTTTGGTTGTAATTCAATTTAGGATGATCTTAATATTTAACAGGATACCAACCATAGTGTGATGTAGCTATTTTGATTTTCACCACTACAGTCTTTTAATACTGACGTTCTTAACTTTTGAAAATATCATTAGAAAACATTTATTTATTTGAAAGTTTACTGGATGGCTGTATCCCTGTTGTGCACATTTGGATAAAATAATTGATGGACATTGGCACTCAACTGAATTGACTGAATCGATTATTTATTTATTTGTCTATTTTTATATTGTTTATTAGTTTTAAAACAAGCAATTTAATTCACAGACAAAAACACGATGGCAGAGGAATATACATAAACAAGCAACAAAGCAGATAGAAGAGAAGAGGGGAAAAGAGAAACCCTACAATACTAACACAATAAGATAAGACAATGAACACTAACTAACTAGAACGCTATACATTAACGTTGTTGTTATGTGACTTCAAGTAGTTCCCAACTTATGGTGATCCTAAGGCAAACTTATCATGGGGTTTTCTGGGGCTGAGAGTGTGGTCACTTGGTGGGTTTCAATGGCCAAGCAAAGAACTGAACTCTGGTCTCCAGGCTGGTAGTCAAAGGTTCAAACCATGCTGGTACTCTGGCTCAACTTACGAAAAGGGCTCTGTCCTCCCAACAAACTGTAATGAAATAAAAAGATTATAAAAAACCCTTAATCTACCATTACAGATCCAGCTCAGTAACCATAGCCGCAAATGATTGCATCATTCGATTTCTTGTTGCTTAAAAAGTCCATAAATGGTTTCCAATCTTTTTTCCCCACCTTTATCCCAATATGTTAAAAGCATAGCTTTATAACGAAAAGCTGGCAAAATAATTTGGCGTACAAAAGAAAGAAAACCACTAAATGGACTGACTACAAACTGTAGCAATACCTTCTAGTATCATACTTACTAGTTCTAAGACACCTTTGCAACAAGGAACATAGAAAGAAAAAAGAATATTTAATTCCATCACTGCCACTAGCCTCTTTAGACTAAACGTATGAATTTTTATTTCAGAAATAAAAATCCCCCAGCTGGAAAGGGCTTCATGACATTTTTTTAATATGAAAAAACCCTATAACTCTGATGAAATTTTAAAATGGAATGTATCTATGAGGGTGGAGGTGACAGGAAGATTTCTCTTGACAAGGAGATGACAGAAAGGTAGATTGAAAAGATTTCTGCAAACTCATGGGAATGCAGGTGGGGAATGCAAGATGAAAACCAATTCTTCTGATAGCTGACCTGGGAAGTGTTATTCTGCTTTTATTTACCCTGAGAAGTTCCTTTAATGATTCTGGCATTTATCTATTCATTTTTTTTCCTGCTTGATCTATAATTCAAAATATACCAGCAAAATGCCTGACGGCTTTGCCATAAAATCGTTTAAAAGCAAATATCAGGTTGCTCCCCGTTACTTCCCTCACCTGCCATATACATGTATGGGTCTCTGCTTTTTAACTTTGGCAAGCCACTTCTGACTATTCCTTGCCTGAGACAGCCCTATGAAATTCATGGGATCGCCGTACGTTGACAGTCAACCTGAAGGCACAAGCACACACACACACACACACACACACACTTTAAAACTGAACTTTTGTGTAAATGTGTTTCAGAGTTAATTGAAGAGAATGCTCCAGCTGAGATTTGTTATTATTCAATATGCAGGCGAGAATGCTGCATGTCTTTAGATCAGAAGTCAGAATGTCCTTGCTAACTTTTAAAGTGCTTTTAATCCAATTGATAGTTTAATTATATGTTAACTTCCCTTTGATGTGTACTTTTATCTGTATCTGTTTTAACTCTTACAAGTCCCAAGACTGGGGGTGGGGAAGGGAAAGGTTGCGGGATAAATAGATAAATAAATAATGTTCAAGAACTGGGTTGAGATAAAGGATGTGTTGGCTCATGAAAGCAATGACACCTTGAAAGAGGGTTGCCAGACTATAACTGGAGAAGGCTTCTGTCCCTTTAACGGTTATGTAGAAGAGGGAATTTCAGTAGAGGTTGCTTGTCCTGCAATGAAGCAACAACCAACACTTCCTGAAATTTCCCCTTCTATGCTGTTATTTAAAGGGACTGGGGCCATCTCTGGTTTTCAATTTGACAACACAACCTTGAAATAATAATCTATTATTATTTGATTTTATTTTCCTTTATATATTATATATATATATATATATATATATATATATTACAGAAAAATAATATATTGCTTTTCTGTTGAAAAAAATGACCCAGGCAGTGTGGAACAAAACAAAATCATAAAAAATTAAAACTAACAATATGTCATTAAAACCAGTAGAGCAATAATATTGTATTGTAATGTGCCTTCAAGTCATTTCTGACTTATGGCAATCATGGGGTTTTCTGAGGGCTGAGAGTGTGTGATCCACCCAAGGTCACCCAATGGGTTTCTATGGCCAAGCAGGGAATCAAGCCCTGGTCTCTAGGGTTGCAGTCCAACACTCAAATCACTACACCACCCTTGCTCAAGACAATAATACACTCACCAAAACAATTTAAAACATCAAATTCCAAAGATACATTGAAATGCCCTAAAGATCACCATGGGGACTATAATAATTCCAAAGGGAGCACATTCCATAGATTGCAAATGACACAGGAAAAACTTACTTCTGTGTGTCTGCATGGTCTCTTCAGCTACTGACGTCTTGAAGAGAGCTCCTCCTGTAGATTTTAATGACTGGACAGATTAATAACCAGACAGTCTCAATGGGGCATAACTGACCTTATTTCCCACTTATACAATGCATAAATTAGGGTTTTTTTTCTGGACATGAGTGGAATCAGCAGATTTTAACTCTAAACATTTTGACAGAGAGAAGTCAAACTCCAGGACAGACTTGAACAAATTTGCAACCCACTCTGGGCAGAGAGAGAAAGAGAGAGAGAAAATCCTAGAGTAGTTGGCTCATTTCTAGAACAGGCTACCTGAAAGCCTTGAGCCTTGGATTATTCTGAAAAAAATTCTACACTTCTGTTTGGGGCTGAATTCCATTCTTTCCCTGATTTTCTTGGACTGTTTCACTCATGTGCAAGCATGTTCTTTTTAGCATGCATTTCTACTTTTCTCTTCAATTTGTTTTCAGGAGCTTAACCTAGACCTTTCCTTGATTTTCTGGAAGGTGGCCTTCACCATATCAAGTACAATTTGGCAAATAAACCCCTGGGCAGTGACGAGGAAACAGGATTTGAATGAGTTGCTAGCAAGAGATTCGGAGACGGGAAAACTCTTTGCCTGCCATGTTCTATAAAACTATAGAAGTTAAACAGCCAATAGAGAATTTGCAACCTCAATAAGAACACTTGAATGAAAAGGACAAAAGAGCTGGCAAAATACCTGCAGGCAGATGGTGCTTGGTGCCAGATGATTAGGAAGGTCAGCCAGACATCTGGACTGTAGGAATATGTGAAAAGTTTCTAGACTGATGCAGATATTATTTATGCTAAATAAAGGTGGGTGGGGGACTCTAAAATGAATTCAGTGAAAGAACAGACCATTCCATTTTCTTTTGTGAATGGAAAAAATGCATTATGTTGATCTTTCAGGGACTGCCAGCATAGCGGTCTTTTCCAAGGTGCTTCTATGAGGATAAACTATGCACATGTGATGGTTTTAAGAAATGCTTATGCATTTATACTTGCTGGAGATCTTTGAAAAGTTAAGAAAGCCAGCAATGGGTGTCCCTAATACAGAAGCAGGAATCATGCAGTTCTCAGTATTCCTCATTTATCATTATAGTTGGCCATGTTTGTCAGGACTGCTGGGACATCTGGAGGACCATATAATTCCCACTCCCTGCCCTAGCTGTATGTGTACTCTGGAATTCAGAAATATACATGATTGTTAGAGTGTCTACATAATTCTGAAAGCCCAGATGTTGAGGCTTTGTAACCAAAGAGGACATAAGAAGAGGTCTACTGGACCAAACAATCCACCGCAGCATTATATTACCATAAATAAGCCATGAGGGCAATAGCTTCCTTCTAATATAGAGAGGAATGCTGCCCCAATTACTGACATAATATGTCACCATCATGGGCAGTAGGCACTGATTGTCTTTTCGTCCATGAATTTATCTCAGTCATTTTTAGAGCTGCTTAAGTTGGTGGCCATGACTGTATCTAGGGGTAACAATGTAATTCTTCATTAATTTTCTTCTCAGAGGAAGCAATGAGTGATTTTAGCAATTTTAGCTACTCAGTTGTCGAAGCCCATTCACAATTTGGGACTTATTCTGCACAAAATTCACATGCAGCTGTTTTGCTTAGGAATATTATTTTGTTCTCAGAAAACGCTGTTTTCTAGGCAAATCAACCTTGCATTAATTTTGTGCAGAACAAGCCTTGAACTGTGAAGTTTCTTGTCATTCCAGGACTCTTCTCATCAGGGTTTCTCATTACTTGAAAAGCATGATTTTCAAACTTTAATATTTTTTTTTTGTATATTCTTTCCATCTCTATCTTATGGTAGCAAATTCTCTAGTGTTGTGATGCACTGCATGAAAAAACATTGCCTTTTCTATGACCTGAATCTCCAGCCGCTCAGCTTCATTAGATGACTCTGTAACCTAGTGTTATGATGGAGAGAGAAAACTCTTGAGCACCTCAGTAAAAAGCTTAGCTTACTTAACCACAAGAGTCTGAATCTTATTGGTAGTCCAGGTTGGACTACAGTACACCCATGGAATCAATGGGATTTATATAGATCTTGCCTTACTATTCCATAAATGATGTATCTATTTTAGTTGGGATTGCCAATAACATTCAGATCAGAGGCTGAAATGTCAAGGCATTCAGAGTGAGTGTAGTGTGACCAGGAAAGGTTTTTCTAAGTGGACGGAGAGATGAGGTGGTGCGATCTTGGAGCATAGCTGAAGGGAATGTTTTGTCTAGCCTGCCTTGAAAGGTCTTGCCTCATCAGAGAGCACCCAACATGAGGACGTGTGCTGTGAGTGCATTGGGTCACCCCATATGGACCAGGGTGTGGTTAAGCCCTTAAAAAGGCTTAGGTGTGATAATGTAATTTCCCTTAGGTTGTTCTGCCTCTGGCCATGCTGCTGTAGGCTATTATTGTACTGTCTCTGGCCATGCTGTATGTCTTCCGTTCTGCCATTGTTTGTGCCTGAATGTTTTTTCCTTTTAGGCTTGCTGCCAGAAGCCCTAATGCTTATCTTATGTGCTCTGTTGAATAAACAGCACTAAGCCTTATTGCTTTGAGTCTGTGAGGCTTTTTTTTCTCCTGTCTGGAGCAACTGGTTGCAGTCGGGCACCACTTCCTTATCAGCACTCTGCACATGCTCTGAGGTGCATACCTCACATTACTCTGACAAGCTACATCTTCTCAGAACTAAATCCATCTTCTGTTTATATCCTGGTACTTCATTCACCTTATCACTTCTCTCATTCACCTCCATATACCTTTTGTTGTTGTTGTTTTGAGCATCTCCATTCTTTTATTCATGACTAGAAAGTTTTCCAACTTTCTCCAGCCTGAAGTAACTTGATTCTCTAATCCTCATGGCAAGTATGTGATCAGAGAGGCCCTGCTTTCTTCCTCCCTCAATTCATTAGAGTTTACAATATAGCAGCTGAAAAAAAAATTATGGAAGCTTCTGTAACAGTGGGGGGAAGATACAACCCCTGAATGTTTGCCTTGTAGCCAAGGCATTCCTCCTCCCCTGAAAAAATTGCCTACCATTTGTTCCATACATAAGTGATCCCATGGTATATGAACTCTTGGGCCATAAACAGTATATGAATAATAGTTTTATGAAGCACCTGGTAGGCTGCAGTATATGTGCATTTTCCAGGGATAATGGAGAAGACCCAATATTTTTAGTTAGAGGTATGCTCAAAGTATACTGTACTGGTGCCTCATATTCTGAGAAGTAACATTATGTTCCTCCCTTACACTGGCAGGTGAGTTGTTTTCCCTCGTGTAGCATGAAATTGGAATATAGGCATTCCTACATCCTGTCTCAGTTTATAAGACAATAGCTGTTGAAAAGCAGAAGATATTGATTCTACTGGAATATACAGGCAGAGGAAATGCTTTCATTCGGGGAGAAGGATATAGGAGAGTTGTCTAAATACTGTGAAGCATTAAAGCATCTGTTATCCTCCTGTCAACTAAGATCAGTTTTATTTCAAACCAGGAACTTCAAACAAAGACTTTTTTTTTTGATCCAGAATAATTTGGGGATGGAGGGTGTAATCTATAAAAACATTCAAAACTGTATATTTCTTGTGTACCAATATCACTGGTTCAACTCCCTAAGTCTACAATGGAGACCATAATATCCGGCTGCATTTCTGCAGTTGGTCATAGACATGAAGAGGCATCTTCCTGTACCTTCTTGGGGTTGTCTGAAGGTTCCAGTAGGTGACATTCGCTTCCTGCAGTGGCTGCAAGAACACAATTGGCTGCTGCTTGGCCACTCATTCACTATATAGACATGAGTTGGTGGGGGCTCCTAGCCCATAGGTTTAGTGTGTGGTATGGGGTACCATAGTTATTCCTGGAAGAGGTCACCCTTCTGACAGTGCTATTTAGAACTGTGGTATCTCATCTGTGACTGAGATGAGGTTGCCAGGTCAGGACTATTCCAGGCCTTGAGATATCAGAGATAAAACCTGAAATGTAGGAATGATCCCTTTTGATGTCACAAGGCATGGGTTCTATTTATATCATTAAGCATATCACCTTAAGCATTGGCCACAACTACACAGAGTATATCATTCAAATAAAAAACACCACGTCCAACAAATAAGGGCAAATATATATCATATAGGGGTGGAACGAATTCAGAGTTTTCCAGATCCGAATCCGGATCTGAATCCCTGGAAGGTTCTGCAAATCCATGAATCTCATAAATCATGAATCTTTTGAATCCTCCCCAAGAACAGCTGGGCGGCCTGGAAAGATTACACTTTCTGCCACTTCCTCCTGGCCGCCCCAGCTGATCATGGCTAGGGCAGCCGGGAAAAGGAGGGGGAGAGCAAGATCGCGCTCCCTGTCGCTTCCTCTCACCTGATCACGGCTGGGGCAGCTGGGAAAACAATGGGGGGAGTGAGGCCACTTCCTCCCATCTATCCTGAGCCCAATCACGGCTGGGGCAGTCGGGAAAATGAGAGGGAGTGTAAGATTGTGCTCCCCAATGCTTCTTCCCACCCACCTGGGCCCGATCATGGCTGGAGTGGCTGGGAAAATGACGGGGAGAGTGAGATTGCGCTCCCTGTCGCTTCCTCCTGCCCGCTCGGGACACAGTCATGGCTGCGGCAGCCGGGAAAATGAGGAGGAGTGCAAAATCATGCTTCTCTCCGCTTCCTCCCTCCAACCCACCCATGGCCAGATCGCAGCTGGGACGGCTGGGAAAACAAGGAGGAGTGTGAGATAGCGCTCCCTGCCCCTTTCTCTCATCTGGCCAGGGCCTGATTGTGCCGGCTGCTGGTGAGAAAAGATTGTGATCCCTGCCACCTCCTTCTGCCAGCCCTGGCCTGATCATGCCAGCCACAGGCAGGAGGAGGTGTGGATTCAAAAGATTCAATTCACCTCCTACCACCTGGAGATTTGGATCTGCGAACCTCGAATCCTTGCCCAGGATTCGAGGATTCATGGATTTGTTTGGCCCATCCCTAATATCATAGAATCATAGAGACCAAAGGGCCATCAAGTCCAAGCCCTTGCCAAACAGGAATATATAATCAAAGCATTCCTGACAGATGGCCATCCAGATTCTGTTTAAAAATCTCCAAATAAGGACACTCCACCACACTCCCAGGCAGTGTATTCCACTATCAAACTGATCTCACTGTCAGGAAGTTTTTCCTAATGTTTAGATGGAATCTCTTTTCTTGTAATTTGAATCCATTGCTCCATGTCCTAGTCTCTGGAGCAGCAGAAAACAAGCTTGCTCCATTTTCTATATGATATCCCTTCAAATATTCAAACATAGCTGTCACGTCATCTCTTAACCTTTTCGTCTTCAGTCCAGGAAAAGAGATCCGCATCTAGGAGGCTGTGGTGGATCCAAGACTTGTAGGGTTAAAACGCTACTTCTTCTTGATGGGGTGGATAATAATATAATCTCTTCAGGTGTATCTCTTAAGTACTTAACTTTATACTAACACTATAAGAGAAGCAGAAATAATACCCCCGCAATGTTCTTGGACTGCAGCATCTAGCCTTCCTCACCATTACCTATGGTAACCGGGGCGAGTGGGATGGGCAATTCAACAACATCTAAAGGGCCACATGATTGCCATTTCTGCTTTGAAGGCTACTGATGAATGAGCTTTCCCAGCAATAATATATTCTTGAGAGCTATCCATACTACTATGCAGGGTATTTTGAGTTGTTTTGGTAATGAACGGGCAATTAAAATAAAGACTATTTTGTCTTGTTAGAGATGAAACTATTGAAACTGGTTTGTTGTGTTGATCAATATCAACAAAGCAACTCAAAATACCCTGCAGAGTAGTGTTCAACACAAGAGACTGGGTTTTTGGACTCTCCTTGGGATCACGTCCACAGAAATTACTTGATGAGAGCTAGCGCTTCAAAATTTATTGCCATATCACTAGTAGGTGATTGCATAGTGAATATGCATTTGGATCCAGATGTTGTTACTCCTCAGTTTACTGAAGGTCGATTAGTGTCTTCATCCACATCCATCACTACTGTTTGTATGATAAGGGATTTGGGAGATCAGTTACAATCCTTCTTGCACAGTGAGTATCCTTCTCCATATGCAAAGATGGTGGGAAGCAAACACTAAAGTGATGATTGAAACAAGGTATGGGAAATACTTTAGATGCTCAAAAGGCACAGTTTAAATCATTGTTTCAGGACTGATGGTACAATATGAGCACAGACAATGGGGAAAGCCATCAGTTCAACTCCTAAAAATACTAAAATAATTTTCCAAAGGTCTGCACTGAGCCATGGAGCTCAGAGAGCAGAAAAATCACATACAAGTGCTATTTAGGCCATGAATCTGAGCTGCACGAATCAATACAACAGGCAAATATTACTAATGCAAAAGATTCATGCGAATCATTAATTATGACAAAGAAACCCTAATGCTTTTGGAAGCAGAAAATGAGCAGATGAAGCCTTGAATGATACTTTCAGTCTCTCTTTCTAGCCAGGAGGTGAGACTTGTGGAGCTGATACTGGGTGGCAAAGGAATGGGGCAGTTGGCTTCTGGCATGTAGGTAGGAGCTGGTTAAGTTTTGTGCTTCTGAAACTATTGTTGGCTGTTATTTGTAGCAGAATTATGGTACAGTTGGCCATCCACATTTGCTAGGATTAGGGGTGAAGGGAGGGTGATCCCTGGAAGGGAATGGGAGAGGGAGTTCTCGGTTGGTTGGAGGTGGAGTTATTCACTATTTTTTTTTAACTTTCATGAGAGTTCTGTGCCCCAACTCTTGCAAAAGTCGGAGGGCCACTATACTTGTGATGATATGTAAAGCCCTAAATGGCTTGGTATCTCAGTGCTCAAAGGAGTGCCTCTCTCTAAATGTCCCTGTCCAAGGACTCAGCTCTGCTGGTGGGGAAGCAGGAGCTCCTCTGTGTCCCACCACTGAAGTCAATACAATGCATGATGATGGTCTTTTCAGTGATGGCACTGCAATGAGGAAATGACTTGCTGTTGGATGCTTGACTGGCACCAATGTTGGTTTCATTTATTTTATTTTTTTATGGGTATTCATTAAAACCTTTGTACCTCACTGCTTTTCTTCAGATGCTATGCATACGGAATTTAAGTTGTTTTAGTATTTCAAACCTATGTTTTAGTCTACTTCAATTAATGTTATTATTTTAAATTGTTTTAGCCTGTTGTAATCATTTTATCAGTATGTTACCATAAGATTTTTTGATATAGGGTGGGATAGAAATATTTTAAATAATAATAACAAGAACAGCAGCAGCAGCAGCAGCAGCAGCTATTTGTCTTGATCTTCATAAGAAAGGATCCTGTGACACACTCTACTGAAAACCAAAAGAGAAACCTGGCATGGCAGCATGAAGACCAACACTATCTATGGCAGCAGCAGAAATCTTAGGTTTTCTTTGTGCAAATACACTGGCGTTTTTCCACAAAACATTGCAATTTTTGTATATAATCATGTCCAGAAAGCAATTAACTCACACCCTTTCAGGTAGGGAATTAGAGTACAAAAATCCTCAGTTTTGAGCAACTAGCTTGTAGTTCACCAGTTGCTGAATGTCTCTCTGCCACTTTGATTTCCAGCTGTGTATTTCCCTTAGATGCACAAGTCTAAGCCACTCCGCTGCTTCTTCACTATTCTTCTGGAATGGTAATTGTAACCCAAAGACCTCAGCCTCACTATCCATAATTTTTCCTCCCTTTATCCTTTGGTTAGCTCTTGTATGAATGTGTGACTGTTTGTATCTTGCGTGCATGAGTGAGTGAATTCCTGTCAATAAAACACATTTTTAGTTTACTCTTGAATCTCTGGTTGGTCTTTTCCTGGATGACTCTGTAAACATTGGTGGAAAGATCTTGTTAAATTATTCCCCTCTTGCAGGCTTCCTAATTTTGAGCTAATTAATTTCCGTCTGTCATGTGGAGGTACTGGCATTGCAGGTAGACCCCTGAGTCACCCACGTTTTGGGGTAACACAAGCAAGCAATCACTTCTTACATCTTCATGAGGATAGTAACAGTGAAGATTCTCAAACAGGAAACCAGCAACAAGGGGTACTGTATGCCTAGGAAGGAGTCAAGGTAACTGCCAATTGCAACAAGAAGGAAAAAAAAGGTTCTAGTGGTTGGGGACTCATTGTTCAAAGGTATAGAAGGCATCTGTGTGCCAGTCTGACAAGATGAATCAGGAATTGTGCTGTCTTCCTGGCGCATGTATCTGGGATGGCACTGACAACTTGCCAGAACTCATCAAAAACACAGATAAGTACCCCTTTCTCCTTATTCATGTGGGCATCAACTACACTGTCAAGAACACCTTTGAGGAGGTCACCTCTTACTATGAAGCTTTGGGCAGGAAACTGAAGGGCTTTGAGGCCCAAGCAGTATTCTTATCAGTTCTTCCAGTGATGGATAGAGGACTACACAGGGACAGAAAGATGCTAAAAGTGAATAACGCTTTGTAGATGGTGTGGATGGCAGAAGTTTGGTGTCTGCGTCCACAGTCTTAACTTCTTAGACAAAGGACTGCTGGCTACAGATGGGATGCATCTCATCAAGACTGGAAAGAAAGTCTTTGATAGCAAATCTGATCAAGAGGACTAAATCCTTGGGAGGTTGAAGATGATAGCTCAAACATCAACCCCAAGTCAAGCTCTAAACACAAGGATGTAAATTCCAAAGGAGAAGCTGAGGGAGAGAAGGCAATCCACAGAAAAACTGACAATAAATTAATAAACTTTACTGCCCTTATGACAATTCCCTGTAGATGAGACTATGGCATTATGGTGGCCAGGTAGAGATATCACAGGGGCAGGTGTAGACTGGGGGGTTCTCTGATTTTCTAACTCAAAACCATCAAATACCATGAGGGAATAATCTGTCTACTGAAATTGCCTACCCATTTGTTTTTCTGAAGTCATTAAGAAACAACTTTCTCATTTCCCTTTTAAATTAGCTCCCAAAGGGAACTAAAAGCATCAGATTCTGGGGCATAAATATTTCATCCCACTTAACTGATTTATATTTATAAAGCTAAATTCCACTTTTTAATGCTGTTTAGAAAGGAAAATGCACACCAAGTGAGGCAATGGAGAATTGGAAGTGGTGCAAGCCGAGAAAATTGATATGGATACCATGGACTACAAGACAGAGAGAATTCGGTGAAGGAAAAGACACTTTGCTTATTTACATTTTTTCCTCATGCTGTTTCCCTTACCTTCTCTAAGGTTGGCGTCAGTGAAATTTCCTCTAGACCAGAAAGATAATGGTGTGAAAAATTCACATCAGAGATGACAGATTTTTTAGCATTGACCTTCATGCATATTATATCATAGGGCAGGCTGGCTAAGAACTCCGGTATATTGGAGATTTAGCCCTTGACACGGCAACTCTATTGAGGCAGGAACGTGTTGGGGGACTGAGTGCTCTTCGCACTAGCGCATAATTTGTTTGCAGAACAAGACACTCTCTCTGTAGTCAGTCGAGTGATAGAGATGTTATACAGGGTCACATTCATCCGTGGGGTAATCTAAAGTGAGAGGAATTAGAACAAGGATCAATGAAGCCCAGAGGATGCCCTTTGCCTTTCTTGTTCGCAAAACATCACTGATTCTTAGGATTAAAATTTGGGAAGGTAAATGGATACTGGCTGGGTTTAACGTTACTGCTGAGTGTAAAGGTACAGCTTTTATATTTTTTTGCTGAACCTTTCAAAAGAAAAACTCTTTGAAAATACGAGGGAAGCCTGCTTGTGCTAAATGGCACGTTACTCTGATTTTGCTGGTGCAATTGTTGTTGTGCAATTGTTGTTGCTTTCAAGTCATTTCTGGCTTATCAAAGGGTTTTCTGAGTCTGAAAGTGTGTGAAGTGCTCAAGGTCACATAGTGGGTTTCCATGGTTGGGCAGGGAATTAAACCCTGTTCTCCAGGGTCATAGTCCAATGCTCAAATCACTATGTCATGCTGGTGATAATACTACTTAAATAAAGTTCTAGTGAAATTAAGAGAAGTTGGACAAAGATTTCAAGTGGCTTTTGTGATCTTACATGCAGTTAGGAAGTCCTGAAGATCTCATCTTGATTTTTCTTTTTAAAAATTCCTAGTTCTCATGGTCACAGAGGGGGAAAAACAGAAATACAGAAATATACAAATGTTTGCTTCATTCCCTCCATTCCTGGAAATTACTTTCCATATTATTTGGAAGTTAGTTTTGAGGGGACAAATTAAATAACTGTCCCTTTTGATAATGATGTACTTATAGGGATAGACTATGGCCCTTTCCGCACGAGGAAGTTAAAACGGGCCAAGGCGTCCTGGCACGGAGGTCGTCCACACCTTGGATTGGACTAGGTCCAGACTACTTACCTTAGTTCCTCACCTTAGTCCAATTCAAAACATCCTGAAGTGGTCCTCCAGCGTGCTAAGTGAAGACCGGAAAAACCCGGTCTTTCAATCTTCTGGAGCATGCCATTGCGTTCCTGCTGACTAGTGCAGATGCGCAGGCTCGCACCAATGCGAGCCTGCGATCAGCGGAGGGCGGGCTGTGGGCGTGGCCAGCATCAGCAATGGGTCCAGACCCACAAAGAAACAGGAAGCCACCATTTTCAACCGGAGCAGTGCGGATCTAAAGACCTCGCACTTCTCTGATTCGCCCTGGACTAATGGAGGAGCCCTGCAGAAGGGCTTAAGGGAAAGTCTGCGTTCCTCTGGACCCAGAAGACCCGGTAAGTAACGGCATGGAGCGATTCGCTCGTCTCGTGCGGAAAGGGCCTAAGATAGGTATAGAGAGAAACAGATGGATATACATACATACTTACAAAGAAGTCTTTAGACTCTATTTCAGCTTTTTATATAATGAGTCTCTTTAGCACAGCACTTTGAAATTACTCCCTTGCTTTAGTTTGGATCCAAAGGAGACCCTCACTTTGGAAAGCCTGGAGCTTCAAAGATTTCCCCTTTGATAATATTGAAGAAATTAACAAGTGATAATCACTCTTTAATATCTTGTGTCAAATGTATATATTGGCAGGCATAGTGTACCCATCCCAGGTTATAGAGACAGGAATGAAAATGTCCTCCCCCTTTTTTTGTTGGCCATCCTCAATTTTCTAGCATTGGAGCACATTGAACCTTCAGTTTTATAGTTTAAGCATCCAAAGGAAAAGGGGCAGGCAAAACTTCCAAAGGAATGTGAGCAAAGCAAATAGTAGAGTTCCAGGAATGAATGACTTTCAAGATTACACTCTCTTCAATACTAGGAATTTGGGAGCTGCTGGGAAAAATTCATTAGGGTTCATAATTCATGTTTGGAGACAATCTCTTTCATAGCCTTACCCTATTTTTGTTATTGTTATGTACCTTCAAATTGTTTCTGACTTACGGTGACCCTAAGGCAAACCTATCATGTGGGTTTCTTGGCAAGATCTTTCCAGAGGGGATTTGCTATTGACTTCCTTTGAAGCTGAGAGATTGTGACTTGCCCAAGGTCACCTAGTGGGTTTCTATGGCTGAGTGGAGATTAGAACCCTGGTCTCCAGAGTCCTAGTTCAATGCCTAAATTGCTAGACCATACTGACTCAGCTATACCCCCAGCAGGTTTTATCCAATAAGAAATGTATGTATGTATGTATGTATGTATGTATGTATGTATGTATGTATTTATTTTAATGGGATTTCCTCTTTCAACATGGTTTTGTGGGCTGTTTGTTTGAACACAATCTACAGCATTGAGGTATGTCTGGGTAAGATTCCTGTAAATTTTCAAATGTGATTCTGCTGGAGTGAGGAAGCTAATCAGTTTGAGGCATGTGGGAATGGAAGTCATGGGGAAGGCTATAGTATCTCTTATTCTCCCTCACCTAGAAACTGTCTTGTGGGTAATGTGAGCTTTCAGTACTTCTGTTTCATCCATCATGGAGTGGATGACTTTTTTAAATCAGATCTTGGAAGTGACTTCAGTAGTTAACAAATACCTAGTTTCTTGTCATTAGTTCGTTTTCTAAATTACATTATGAGTGCAGCCTACAGTTCTTTGGTGTGTGTGGGATAACTGTAATTTCTTACCTCCTTTTATAGTTATTGGAGTGAAGCTTTGCAAAATGGTGGTAGAGGTCTATTACATGGTATATGTAGGGGCCTGTGAAGTTCTTCACACTGCTGCCTTCTATTCTGTTGTGGATACTGAGGCAAGGACAGGATGGATGTGGGGAGAGTACATTTTTTACCACCATAAAGAAGGTAGAGCTGTCAGTCACAAAAGCACTCTCAGTTTCTTTGACTACTTTATTCCTCCTTGACATCATTGTTTTGTGGGATGCTTGGGGAAAAATATATCAAATTGGGTTTCACTGGCAAGTGACTGTGTTCTTAAAATAATCCTTTCTGACACTCTACTTTTGTTTTGGCCCCAGTATGCCAAAATGAAAATATCTCTTAAGGAAAACACTTTGGTACTGTATTCAGGCTTCAACTAGACGCACATCACTACTTTATGACACCAAATGCACCTGATAAACCTAAGCTAAAACTCTGAGTTTTGCATGGGTAAAACATAATTAAAAGAAACTTTTTATATACTCAGATAATTCTCATGCTTTGCTTATAACTGATATTTCAGATGTTCCAAAATATTAGAATGGGTATTTCTTCTTTCTCCTTACATAGTTCATTAATTTTTGTATCAACACTACTTGTTTAGGGCTTTTTGTTGTCTCTAGATTTAAAGCCACACAACATGTTGAATTCTTGAACTTTTTCTTTCAGTAATAGTTTTTAATTTTTTAAATTAACACACTTTTAAATACTATAAAACCACATATAAGGGAAAAATACAACACAGAATTAACTATATAAAACCATAAAACTAAACAAACTTAAATGATTATACAAACAGCTATCTAAAATACTAAACAACCACTAATCCAAAGGCAGTGATAGTTTTGAACTTTGCTTCTTCTGCTTCACAACACAGTGTTGACTAAAATTAGTTTACCTTTCCCTTCTGCAATACACTTCAGCATCTTTTAAGAACAGCCACTACTTTTGGAACAATGGAGCATTAGATCTGTTGGCTGTTCTTCTATACTTTAAGACCTTTTCTTCTTTAATGATGACCAATTTCTCTCTAGAGTTTCCAGTGTCCATTTTGCTAAATGTCATCCCTTCAAAGTAATTCATCCAGATACAGGATAAAATGCCACAAGCACAATGCAAAAATCATACGTCTCCTATTTAGCCATGGCTCGACTAATGACATTTTAGCTTTGGGTGGTCAAATGTCAAGGTGGTTGTTATCACTGTAAATGACAGGAATGTAGCACCAATCCTGTTGTCTCAATCCCCTGCTGAGCTGTATTGGAACTGCCCAACCATAAGCGGTGAGAACACCTATAAATATTATATGGGTAACAAGGGCTCTACCAGGTTTCATAAAGCCCTGGACAAGGTGTTCTGTGCTGCCCACTCCCAGTAACACTTTGTTGAGTCCCTGAATAAGGGGATGTTGGGAGCTCCCACATCAGTGACAAAATGAATTTTGTGTAAATTTCAGTCCAAACTTTAAAGGATTCATCCAAAGTGTTAACTGTATTTTGGAGAATAGATTTCAGCACCTTAGCTAGCTCCTTCATCCTTAATTTGGATCAGTCCCTAGCTCCTTAGTTTGGATTAAAACCCAGAGAAGATTAATCAGATTACTGATACCTCAGTGACCAACCAACCCCACTACTTTAAAGTAAGCTTAATGGAAGTGGGGTGGGCAGCAAAGATTGATAGGATGATGGCAACAGGAAGCTGGAGAAATGGACAATGATGTCCACCTCAGTCCTGAGAATGGAAGTAGGAAGTAAAATGGCTGCAGTAGATGCCATATTCACTCCAGTAGAATGTATCTCTGCCCAGATGAACTATGTGTTGGGGATGGGGCCCACCAGTATTGAGGTGATGTACATGGCAAAAACTTCTAAAGATGGAAAGAATCTTCAAAAGATTCAAAAAATGGTAAAAAAAAAAACCTGTTTTTTTAAGTGTTGAGAAAACCTGATGAGAAGAATTCTGAACAGATGAGAATCTTTGCAGTTCAGGACTTATTCTGAGCAAAATGTACACATGGTTGATTTGCACAGAACACAGTATTTTCTGTACAGGAAATAGCTTTTTCTCTGTGCAATAAAAAAATTCTGCCCAGAAATATTGTCTGTGCAGAAAATACTATTTCCTCTGCAAAACAATCATGTGTGATTTTTTGTGCAGAATAAGTACCAAATTTTGAATAGATTTCCAAAACTGTGTGGTTTTGAAAATCTTCTTAGTGTGGGAAAAAATTGCTAAAATTATTCATGTTTCCTTGGAGAGAAAATTACTGGAGATTACATACTTAACAGGTATACCCACTGAGCCCAGCACTTCTCTACATAGTGCTGACCCTGTTTTCTAAAAAATATTATTTTAAAAAGGATGTTGTGGTGCATTGAGAGGAATTGTGTGGTCCCTGCTGCTGCCATGTCTTCTACTGCAAGTTTACTGCACCAATGGAGAAGTACATCACAAGTGGCAGGATCTCCCACCAATTGAGTTGGAAGCTGACAAGTGGCTACTGGTTGTGATGGAGTCAGCAGAGTGCAAGGATGCCGGTGAAGAAATGGTGGTGGGAGGCAGGGCTGAAGTGGGCAGCAGATTAAGTGAAAGGAGTGTGAAAGAAGGAAGAAAACATGAGAACAATGAGGGAAATGAGGATGGGAGGAGTGATGGAGTGGAATGGAAGGGAAGATGAGGGGGAGGCAAAGGGGGTAAGAGTATGGGGGCTAGGAAAAAATGGGACAGAGGAGGTGGGCATGGAAAGAGAAAAAGCAAGAGAAGGGGGCCAGAAGAAAGAGGTTACAGAAAGTAGCCAAGTTTGGGTTAATGGCAGTGATGAGATAAGATATGAAGGGAAGAGATATTCTTGTGGGCAAAGAGACAAAGGAAATGAAAAGTTTGAATGGAAGAAATGGAGAAGAGGGATAGATAAGAGCTCAAGGGAGAACCAAAGGAAAAGATGGTGTTATAAAAGGAAACCTAGGGAAGATGACAAAGAGAGAAGAGGGAGCTTACAGATACAGACCCAAGAAGGCTGGCCCCTAGTAATGAAACATTTTCATCCAACAGTATAAAGATGAAAGTTTATTTTCTGTTTCTCCCCTTTTTGCTGTTTCCAGACTTATGCCTGCTTCCTCCTTTTTCTTTTGAGAGCTTTGCACTGAGGAACTCTGTAAGGAACCCTGAGTCCCACAGTACAGAGATATGTCAGCAATTGCTCATCTATTCTGAAGTAAGGGAGATCCTCAGAATTCTTTGGTTGTTATTTCCCTTTTGACGGTGTTTCTGCTTCTTCCATTGCATACAGGGAATGGATGATCTAATAAACTTGACATACCTCTGGTTACTATGGTTGTGTATGTGTCCAACTGGGATGGATCCTCAGGCAAGAGCTGGGAGAGATGATTCACAGATGTCTAGCTCCCCCAGGTCTCTTGGCCACCACTAATGTGCTAGGTACTGGCAACACTTATACTGAGAGGCAAAGTTCTCATTATGTTAATCATAAGACAGTTTACTTCCACAGCTTGGGAAAGCTGCAGTGTCCCCTTTCCTGGATTAATAGAGGAACTCTTACACTTGAACAGATCCAGTCAAATAAAGAATAAGTTAAGCATTCAGTAGGATGAATTCACTGTTAGAATTGCAAGTACCAGAACCAGGACATTTTGGTTTTGTGTACGACTACTTAATATGGCTATGTACAACTGCATATCTTCCTGGAAGTGTTCTATGCCTTGAGGTGACCCCTACCCTACCTATCTGGGGTAGCCATTGGCCCCTCTTGAACAGGAAGGGTTATGTACAACTTGGTTGGATAGGACCTTGCCTGAGCAATAACGCACATTCTGACTCTGTGTATTTCTCCATGTTCAGCTCCAGGGCATTGCTTCTCACTTTCTTGGATCCTAGCTCCCCTGCAATAGCAACCAATGGCTCAGACCTGACACCTAACTCCTGCATAAATCAACAATCTGGGTTTTGCATCTTCAGTGCATTTTTGCAAGCCCAGTTGATAGTTGACTTTTGGAATGTAACTTTACACAAAAAGGTAAGTCATTACAGTGTACAATTTGTTGCTTTGGAGCTCAGGTAACAAGTAGCCTTTGGACTGTTCCTCATGGCTGTGGAAGGGAAGGGTGAAAAAACGAGGCCCAGAGAAACAGAGTAGGAAGCCTAATGCCAGCTTATTGTCTAGCATGGAGCTCTTAAACTGACACAGAGAATGAACAGGACTGGACTGGACTGGACTGGACTGGACAATCCCGTGTGTCTATGAGTAGAATTTCAGGTCAAAATATTTTTTTAAAAAAAGTCATTTCATGTTGGAGTATATTAAATAAATAAAAGTTGTCATTGCTAGAATGAGTTGAAATTGTAGCATTTAAATGCTTACTCAAAAAACATCATCATCAACAATACATACACACACACACACACACACACACAAAACCTCACCATGAATAATTTATTTGACAAATCTTAGTCTACAGTTAGCCTGTAAACACCATTCTAAATTCAGAAATGAGTTTTTAAAAACTTGGAATACCATCACTAAACTTTTCAAGCATAGTGCGTGAATGTCTTCTTTCCTTCCTTTTTGAAATGTGCCATGCTGCAAAAATATTAAGCCTATTGGGGCCTAGGATGCCATTCGTTTGTCACCCCATCACACTTTCTTGAAAGATATGCAATGTATAAATTGGCCCTCAGGTAACTCCAAAGCTAATTTAAAAATGACATATTGAATAAAGGACAGAATCCACTGGTGAGAGGAAAGGTTCTTCTTTACAAGCTTCCTGGTAGGGATGTGAAAGAGACCTTTGATAATCATGCTCCTCATTCAAAGAAGGAAAAACATTCATTAATTGTCACTAATTAGCAGTTTTCCACCTCTAAATAACTACCTTAATCTAGTGCTAGGAGTAAGCAAAAGATCTTCCCTGACAATGTTTGGAAACTGCATGTGACAAGGGGAGTTATAAAATGGTTTTTGCCTCCATTCTATCCATGCAGCAACCCTGTGAGGTAAGCTAGCACCTAGTAAGCTAAGTGCCTATTGGATCTTCACCATTGCGTCTGGTGACTTTCCACTTCCACCTTGCATTTCATTCACCTACTAATATGCGTGTCTAGCTTTAGGCTGCCATCTCTCTCTCTCTCTCTCTCTCTCTCAAAACATGGGCTCAAATCTTATTGTTAGTCCCAATTAGAGTACCATTGAATAAACCAGATTTCTATATGTGTTGACTCAGCATCCAACAACTGATTCAATGGATCTGGTGGGGACTAACCAACAGGATTTCAGGCATGGTGGTTTATTTTTTTAAAACCTTTTTTGGAGACTGATTCATCTTTTGTCTTAGTTTTAAATAACTTCAATTTACCCTATTTTTAAACTCACTTAGCAGGCTGTCTTGGATTCCTCTGGGACAAAGAAGATGGATCCAAAATCTCATTAATAGATGTGCAAACTAGCCTCTTAGAAAGGCTGTAATCGATTTACTTTCAATTAAACCTTTTGCAAATCTTCCCTTAGGTTCAGTTAATGCTCAGTGCTTTTAGGATGGTTATCAGCCAGGGTCCTTAGAACCTGAACATCTGCATTTGCTGTGCCAAATTCAGTGGCTGGCAGCCCACTTTTAGAAGAGTCAAGCATGCTTTTCCTGTCAGCCTTGAAGCCTTGGATGTTTCAGTGATGCATGCTGCAGCCTCTGCTGGAATTCCCTGTGCTCCTCTTGAAGAACACTCCATGAACAAATGCATGTCAATATCCTCAATGCAACAGAAGTGAGAAGATCCATTTGCTTTATTGTCCTGCAAAAACCAGGGGGTTACAACAGCTGCTTGGAAATCCAGAAGAAGCAGAGCTGAGCTGTGGGTCTATCTGTCAACTCATTGTCAGTGGGATGTCTTCATATATGAGAACACTATAGGGCTTGGTTAGCAATAGATTTTAAAGAGCTGGCAGCATTTACCTTTGCTTGGGGACTGGAGAAACTTGTTATTACATCCATCTTCACGAGGGATATATGCTAAATGGCAAATTGATAGATGTGGTGAAGGTGAACTACCAGGCATGCAAAGTATACCAGCCTCTCTGTAGATTTAGATTTTGGGATGTCCTCATTGGAGGGAGATTGCTCAGAGCTGTGACAGTAAGAGGAATAGTAGTTATTCTGAATGTCTTTATGAGCTGGAGTTTGATGCTGCTCTGAGTTGGTGATAATGTTGCTCTGCATACTGTCAAGCTAATAACAAGGCATCCACAGGAGGTTTAAACCCCTTCCCCAGATCCCCCATAGGGCTACGTTTAGAAAAATTGTAAGAATACTGAGAGATCCAATCATAATCATGAAGTTCACATCTATTTTGGTCAACCAAATAGCAGTGGCTATCTCTCAATAAGCAAAGGACTAAAGAGCAGAGTTTGGAGAAGCTATTCTTGTAGACTTCAGCTCTCCAAAATCCCCCATCCACACAGTCACTGCTGAGGACTCAAAGCCCTGTGCAACCATTTCTGTCATTTCTGTCAACTTTTTCAATCTGCATCAGGCAGTGGTGCCTGGTGGCTTCCACATCTCCCGAAGTCTAGTCTAAATGTTAAAAGAGCTATCCAAGGTGCTAAACACACAAGAGCTGGGGACATGGGAAAGACACTCAAGCCCGGCAATCGGAATTTCTACATGTCCACCTCCTGCTAGTGATTTTGGTTCATTTTCCATGAAGATTTGAAAGGCAGTTAAATAGAATATACTTGCAAAATTCTACATTTTCTGAAAATCCTACTTTCCAGGTTCCTGATCATGGTTTGCAGAGTTCCAATCATGCATCTCCAAAAGAGCTTCAGTGGATTGCTTTTGTATTTCTTATAACAAACAATAACAACAAAACTCCAGAAAAGTAACTTTGGGTTCTGCCCCAATAACCCTAACTAGCAAAACAGAGCTCCAAAGTTCAGCCTATCTGGCAGTCTGCAAATATCTTTACTAACTAACCTAATCTTGCCTGGCTAATCTACTCCTTCTAGGTTTGTTCTGTTCCTACTCTACTCTGGTTCGTTCTGGCTCTACTGTAATTTAGCCCTAAATATGTGAAATAATTAAAGAAATAATAATCTCTGAATGTGTGCTGATTGTTCTAATGTCTCTGTTGAAAAATCATGTAACTAGGATTGGGGGATGATGGAGTGGGAAAGGCAATTTTATAAACAGAAAATTTACAAAATTTATACCATGCAGTTTTCTCCTCAATTTTCCTTGCTGTTCATTCTCTTCACTTCACTAAACTTGTTTTTTTGTTTTTTGTTTTTTGCTTTGCTGGATTCAGAGTGCCTGTTAAGTCCAAATAATGTTTTATTCTCTTCTTTGAATTAAGTGCAGCACATTTTCTCACAAAGAAGCAAAGGCCACATTTTCAATCTGATTACTTCACCTTCTGACATCTTTTCCCCCCACACACCACAAATGCCTCCTTGATCACTCCTTAATTTCTCTTGTTCTACTTCTTTGTCAAAGTCAAAAACTTTACTTTGGTGGCATCTTGCTTCTGCAACCATTGATGCATGTTGATAAATTTTTACTGCAGACAGAGCAATGAATAATTTCTCTGAAGCTTTTAACTTACTTGATATTGAATTTGAACTCTCAAACTTTGTCTCCCCATCCTCATCTCTCCACATTAATGCCTGTTTGCATATTGAAATGCTATGAAATCTATTTCACGTTTAACAGTGGAAAGCTGATTGCTGAATAAATTGGGTTGTTACCTTCTCAATCTTCAGTCAAATCTTCTCTGAATTGTATATTTCACTTTGTAGTATGCACTTCTGGAGTGCTTATTCTATTTATTAGCTATGTCCTATCTTGCTCTCATCCCAGCTTCCTGCCAATGACTCAGATCCATGCATCTCCAGTCTTAATTCTGGATGATCCACAACTTTGTTCACAAAGCTTAATAAACAATTCCTTCCGTCACTGCTTTGGTCATTCTGCTGATGCTTGCACTCCCTGAAGATCTGTTCAATTATTATTTGGGATCTGTTGTCTGTTAAACATTCTTCATGTCCATTCTATCTTTTAATTGTTAAACACATTCTAGTACAACAGTTAAGTTTGCCCTGTGACAAACAGACAGTACACCAGTACCTTTAATGGTTTTATGGGAAGGGGTAATTTAGGCAGATGGACTTTGGGTGACAAGGAGCACCTGCTGAAATTCCTTCTTCTGCACAACTTTTCATGATACAGTTCTATCACTGACAACCCTAATAATGACAAGAACAACAACAACATTATGGGTACCATCTTATCTCTAAGAAAGTCAAGCTAGTGTACAGTACGAGAGGACAAAAGTCACATGCAGATCCAAGGTCAGTTTTGAGGCCCACTAAGGGTCCCATCCATCCATCCATCCATCCATCCATCCATCCATCCATCCATCCATTGATCCATCTCTTTATTTATATCCCATCTTTTCCCCAGGCTCACATTCAAGGCAGCAACATTTGCTTTTAAAAAATATTTTTCTTTTTTTTTGGTAAAAATATCTCTACTCCCTGTAAAGGGCAATTTTACCACATCCTTTTCCTCCTATAGACTAGTTGTTTTAGACCTGGAGAGGACTTAGATATTCAACCATATTTTAAAAATGGTTGAAAAGTATGTCTTTCATCTTGAGAAACCCTGAGAAGAAGAATCTTAAACCAATGAAAATCTTTTCACATTGGGACTTACTTTGCGTGAAATTTGCACATGGTCATTTGCACAGTGCCTTTTGCACAGGAAGCAGCATTTTCTCCATGGAGAAATAATATTTCAATGCAGAAATATTAATTCTTATGCAGAAAATGCTGTTTTCTTTCTAAAAAAAACTGCCATATTTGGGAATTTATTTGATGTAAAATTTGCACACGTTTGATTTGCTGAGCATTCTCTGATATGAATTAATATTTCTGAATTGAAACATTTTCCATGTAAAACTGCTGTTTCCTGTCCAGAAAATGTTTTCTGTATAAAACAACCACATACAAATTTTGTAGAGAATAAGTCTTGAATTGTGAACAGCTTTCAAAAATGGTGTGGTTTTCAAAGACTTTCTTGCAACAGGAAGAAAATTGCTGAAATTATTTGTTGTTACCTTTGAGAAGAAAATTATTAAATAGTTACATCACTAACTAGAAGCTGACTTTCAGTGTAAGGGAGATTTTGAGCTTTTTTAAAAACATTTTTTTAAATTGTGTAGTGTTGTGGTCATGGCTGCGGTTCTGGGATGTTCCTGAAGCAGTTGCCTAGCCCTGATATGCATGATATGGCATAGGGATGCATCCATAGGTTCAGATTTCAGTGGCTTCCATCTTTATTTAATTTGCTTTCTATCTTTCACGTAGAGGCAGCCCTTCCACCCCAATACCATATAGTACTGGATTTTACTTCTGTTTTCTGAATCATAAAGAGATAGGAACTTTGCATTTATATTCATTTATTTTGCTTTCTAATATTTCTACAATGGATTAAATTTTCCAGTACAGAGCCGTCCACAGACTTTTTGCATCACTCTAACTAAACTTTTCTATTTGCTTTGGGAATATCTACAGCTACGAAAGTCCACAACTTTTCCTTATGATTTTTACAAGACAGGTTTTTTTCTGGAGTTCTAAACTCCCTTAAACCTAGATTTCCAGAATTTTCCTTTGCTCTTTAGATCATTTCTATTTTATCTTGTAGTGAGGTTCAGACAGCTTTACTTCTCTTCTGTTTCTCCCTGGAACAGATTTTTTTAAATTTGAATTTTCCTAGGCCCCATATATTTAATCCTGGGACAACCTTCCTCTACTCGATTCTTCAGAAATCTAGTCCCTAAAAAAGGCAACTGTTGAGTCTTTCTTCTCATTCTTTACACTAAATTATTATTCAGCTGAGAATGTAGCAAGTTTTAACTAGAGGGCTGGTGAAAGATTAGGGCAAATGTGGTGTTTTATAAAGGAACTGTAGCTAATTTTACTTATTGTAAATCTTGTCTGTAAGAGCCAACTTTATCAAATGCCTTAATCCAAGTTGTTCTACATTGCACAATTCATTTAATCCTTGCTTTAGTTTTTTTGAAATTCATTTATTTGCCTCTAATTGCTTGCTTATTGTGCCTTCATCTCACAGATCCAATTCTCTGTTTATCTGCTAACCTTTCATATGGAGTATAGCAGTGAATAGCTTGAGGTTATTTCTGGTTTTGCCTCTCACCCACTAGAGTAAACAAAGGACTTCATTTTAAACATTCAAATATAAACTCTGTTTACACCATGGAATCTGTGGCCCTTTGGATGTTGTTGGACTACAGTTCCCATCACCTCTGACCATTGTCTGTGTTTCACTATGTGAAACCTTAAGATTCACAGCTAGGCAAAAATGGGTCCACAGCAAGGATGGGATTTTCCAGCATTAAGGACTAAATATTTTTTGTTAGTGCTTTTAAAATTTTGCAATGTTTTATTCCTGCTCCTCTGGTTTTATTACATGTGATTGGATGGCTTTTTGTTGGATTTTATCTGACTTCTTTTATCTTGCTTTAACAGACTGGTTTTACAGCTGTTTTGTATTTTTTTTTAATGTTTTAAATTTGCACACCATCCAGAGAAGACAGGTTATAGGATGGGATAAACCTGAAACAATCAAACAAACAAGTAAATGTGGCTACTTATACACAGAGAAAACAGTTGCAATGCATTACCAAGGAAGAGTACAAAACAGGACAGAACTGGACTGTATGAGATTGAAATGTGCTAATATATATGTCTAGATGCAAAGCTACAAATGTTGTTGTTAACTGCTGTCAGGTCAACCTTGACCTGTGGTGACCTTATGGACAAGAGATCTCCAAGCCACTCTGTCATCAACCACCTTGCTCAGGTCTTGCAGATTCAGGGATATGTCTTCCTTGGTTGAATCTATCCATCTGTAATGTGGTCTTCCCCTTTTCCTACTGCCTTCTATCTTGCCGAGCATTGTTGTCTTTTCTAGTATGTCTTCTCATGACATGGCCAAAGTATGACAGCCTCAGTTCACTCATCTTGGCTTCTAGAGAGAGTTCAGTCTTGATTTGGTCTAGGTCCCATTTGTTCGTCTTTTTAGCAGTCCAGGGTATCCACAGAACTTCAGCACCACCTTTTGTATGAGCTAATTTTGTTCCTATCAGCTTTCTTCACTGTCTAGCTTTCACAACCATACATAGAAATGGTATAGACAATCCTAAATTTAGTTTTCAATGATTCATCTTGACACTTCAGGATCTTGTCTAGCTTCTTCATAGCTGCCCTTCCAAGTGCTGGTCTTCTTCTGAGTCCTTGACTGCAATCTTCATTCTGATCAATGACTGAGCCAAGGTATGGAAAATCTTGAATTATTTCAATGTCTTCATTGTCTGTTTTCTGGTTATGTAAATTATCTGCAGTCATTATTTTTGTTTTCATAATGTTCAGTTATAAACCTGCCTTTGCACTGTCTGCCTTTACTTTCCTCAGCAATTGTTCCATGTTTTTGTTGTTTTCTGCTAGTAAAGCTACCAATAGCTACTACTATTTCAAACGAAGCATAAAGCAAAAAATACATATTTAATCTCCTCTTCAAGTAGCTGTTGTTGAGCAGCACCAAAGCCTCCACTTTCCTTTTTAAAATTATTGTTCTTTATCTTCAAATCAGACTCAGGCAGGACAGTTCTTTAAACAGAGCAAGAGTGAGACTCATGCAGTGTTCCAGATATTCTTCGATAGTAACCCTTAGCATTCCACACCATTGGCTAGACTAGCTAGTGTTTATGACTATGCTAGTCTAATAACATCTGAAAGTGGATATGACACCCAGCCCTAAGAACAAAATTTGCTTTCAAACATAGAAGTATTGTCTGTGTCTTGAAAGTGTCTTCTCTAGTAATGGACACAAAGCAGGACTTAACAGGTTTAAATCCTATGTTAGTCTCTGTGATCTGTGTGTTGACTCATTATTCAGCAAACATTTTAATGGATCTACTCTGTTTGGAACTAATCAACACAGTTCAGGACATAGTAGGACACTTGGCTACTTTACAATATACCTGGCATTTGCAAAACTAGCTGCCTTCAAGCTTTAGGGGAAAAGGTAGCATATAAATAGAGGGATGGCTAGCTGACTGGATTGGGAGGTGGTAGTGACAGGGCAAGCGGGCATAATCTCATCCTCTCCTGCATTTGTTTAAAGGATACATTTATTGTGCAATTAGGGCTTCCAGCTGAAATTCCCCCTGCCTGTTAAAGATCCATAAAGAAAGATGTATGTATCTCACTGCATGTATTCACAGACAACATGCAACTTCTCACATGGTTCAGCAAACTATTGGAGCTTGCTGAGTGACCAAATACAAGAACGTGTTGATTGCATTGCAACAAAGAGGAACCCCATGTGCTTTGTAACTCCCTGAAAGGAGAGATGAGCCAATCCTAATCACCACTAGTAGCTGGTTTAATATAATATTTTTGTTGGTGAGCCATGATATTGGACAATTTGTAAAATAGCAGAGTTTGTCAGACTGATCGACCAGGGCTAATTTTTGACACTTACATTTTCAACTTCAGTGGTTTCTACTTCTTGATTGCAAACATGGGGCTCGCCAAAAGGGAGCATCTGAATTCTGGATCCTGTAGATGGCACTGTTTCATTGAGGATGAGAAAAGAAATAAACTGGCAAGGATTCACACATTGCAATGACATTCTCCTGCAGTGCCTAACGGAAGAAGCCATTAATGCCATTTTAAGGTGCAGCTTGGGGGGGGGGTGCCATGTAAGTAAATCTTAGCAAACTGAACAAGCCCCATCCTAATCCTGGCTCACCTGGCAGGTACTATAAGAGAGATGTACATGACGTGGAGGAAAAGATGTTCTGTTTTCTTGTCCTTCCTCTTCAGTTCTGCTGTAGTTGTTGGTTTTTGCTTTGCTTTGGAGATCATCCTCGAAAGAACTGCTCTGAATGACTGCAAGAACATTTCCACTGACTACTAATAACAAGGCTGAAATGTTTTCATGAATATGAACATCCAGTGCAGGAAACCATTCCTTTAAAAAAAAAGAGAGAGAGAGAATAAAATGAAATATTCAGGGCTAGCCGTGTTGGCCATGCAGTGAAGTACAGCAAAATCCAGAACCTACAAGCAACAATATCATTTTTGGGCCAGCTCCAAAGCATAAAACACATTGTGCAAGCTTTCAAAGCTTCACTGGCTTCTTCATCAGGCAAAGATGTTAAAAATCATGCAGGAGAAAAAATAGTGATGATGTTAGAGTCACAGGGCTTGAATTCTGTCTTGAGATGTTGTCAATTAGGATGGTACTGAGGGATTTCAGTGCAGGCAGAGGCCACTCTCGTCATTGGTCATGTGAGAACTGGAGAGGAAGAGCAATAAAAAACAGGCAACAAAATTTCAAATATCATGAGCCAGAGAAAAGCACTTTCTTTTGAGATCCACATGTTCTTGTCCTGTGCAAAGCTAACTATTAATAGAAGGAAGGTATACAGTTGGCTCTCATATCTGCAGATTCTGTATCCATGGATTCAACCAAACACAGCTAGAAAATAGTTTTAAAACCCCCCACAAAAAACATACTTTGATTTTTGCCATTTTACAAGGGTTGGCATTTTACTATGCTGTTGTACATAACGGGACTTGAGCATCCACAAATTTTGGCATCCATAGGGGGTTCTGGAACCAAACCCTAGAAGATACTGAGGAACCTCTGTATTATATTTTTTAAAGCCAGCATGTTGTAGTGGTTTGAGTGTTGGGCTAGGATACTGGGAGACAAGGGTTCAAATCCTTATTCAGCCATGGAAACCTCTTGGGTGACCTTGGGCAAGTCACACTCTCTCAGGTTCAGAGGAAGGCAAGGGCTAACCTCCTCTGAACAAATTCTGCCAAGAAAACCCCACAACAGATTCACTTTATGGTCACCATAAGTCAGAAATGACTCCAAATCACACAACAACAACAACAACATCATAGCAATTTTGGTTGCAGTGCTTTGTTGTGCCCCACTATTTTTGGATGTTTTGTTCTGCTCCCGTTCTTAGGATATAGCTTCCACAACCCAGCATTAAAGAAGATAATAACTATAGATAGACAGTCTATTGGATTCTAATTATTGGAATAACTGCACAAATTTTTTTCACAGACAAGAAGTACATTGCATATTTATAGTATCTGAAGTAGATTCTAAAAACAGGATAACCTTAGCACGGAGACTTTGCAGCAAGTGGAAACTGAATGCAAGGGGTCTCCGATGAGAATCTGAAGACATTGAGCTTACAGCAGTTGGTATAAGGATCATGTTTGATCTGATTCAAAACAAGCTAGGTAAAGAGTACCTTTGTCCACAGAATCGCAAAGTAACAGATAAAAAGATATGCCTTCACCCAGATTGGAGCACAACTGCACAGTAGGAATTGATCTCTTTCTTGTGTAACCTTCGGAAACCAAGATGAGGGCCCCTAGTAATAGTAGTAGTTGTAGTAATAATAATAGTAATAATTCTTAGAAAGGGTGGTTGTAGTTATTATGAGAGTTACTGCAGCAACAATATCTACAGCTGTCTCCTTCTGGGAACAAAGTGAGCTGAAACTGTAAGACTGTGCAAGGTAATGGCCAACTGCTAGTTTGCATATGTTTGTTTTAGTCATTCCCAAAAGTTCAGGCCACATCCTCATCATTACATTCCTCACAGACAACCATCTATCCAAGCGACACAGTCTTGATTCAGTGCAGCATAAATATAGTGAATTAAAGTTGGAAGCACTGGATGCTAGGTTGCTAAGCAAACAGTAGCTGTTATCGCAGCCTAAGGAGACATTTTACCACGACTTCCCAGCAATCCCATCAGATCTCCCAGTAGCCATTCCAGGTCTTTGACAAGATCCTGCACATTGACTGCCACTGGTTTTGAAGCTCTCCCACATGCTTATCTTTGTGTATTATTATCATTATTATCACCTTCAGTTTCACAAGCTACCAGGTGCTTCAGATTAGAACCATCTTTGATTGATTCAGATTCTCTCAAAGGATTTAGGACGTCTTAAGCTATCCCTGGATTATGGGGCATGTTTCAAGTAGTGTCGCTTTTCATAATTGTGCTATTGTGATCCTATCTATGACGATTTCATTCAGATGTTTTATCAGTCCATTTTGATTCATTCCAAGAAGATTTATCAATGGTGGAATGACAGTTTCTCTTTCTTTCTTGAGAGGTGCTGAACCTCAGTATGTAGATTCTGATATTTCATAATCTTTTCCCTGACTTTGCCTTAGCTTCTGTTGGACTGCCACATATATAGGCCAAGCTTTCCTTTTCTCAACCCTAGTTATGTCTGACATATTATGTTCTAATTGCTTGCCGGTAGTTTGCTTCTCCTCTTCGTCTTCTTTTTGTTATATTTAAATCCCATCTTTTCTGTTTCTGGGACTCAAGGCAAAGATACACCTAAACATTCACATTATACAGATGCTAAAACTATAATTAGATAGAATCACCCAATATACTATAAGCATTAATAGAATTAAAAGCAGTCAAAAGCTGTAACTGTTAAAAAGGAAAACAACAAATACGGTTAAGAAAGTAGATGTTACGAATACAGTTAACAACGTATATAACATGGAAAGAATAGGGGTAGATTCCTGAACCACAAAAGGAAGAGTAGTTCAATGTGTTTCGACAGGTTTTTACTTAAAACTAATCACACACACATGAAATGAAGCACCATGTCAGGCAAGTCTTGTGGAAACAAAAACATTTTGAACCTTCTAGAGGTCACTTCAAAACGTCTTCCAAAATGCATTCAAAAATAATTTTCTTTCACCAGCCCGCACTTTCCTTATGATTTTCATTTTGGTATCCAAACCTATAGATCAATTTTTTAAAAATATATTGGCTTACCTGTGCAGTAAGGGATTCTGGAGGCAACTGCTGCTTACCTTCCCTGTTGTAGCTGGAGCTTGGCTGCATTGTTTCCTGCAGATTGCTGTAAACTGACACGGAAAATCTGTTTTTCTCCAACCCTTTGTCATGATGCTGCTAAAAAACCAAAAACAAAAGAAAAAAAACTTACAGCTGGCCAGAGGGCAAGGAGGAAGAGGATAGCTAGGTGGCCATCTAAAGGCTTTGTAAAAAGGAGCTTCCTTGTCAGAGGCTTTGTTAGCTGAGGTGTCCCTGTATAAACAATACAACAGAGTCTGAAAGACCCTTATCTCCCTGAGATTTTTTTTTTAAAAAAAACTAAAGTCTTCACCTGCCGATTATAGAAGAATAGCAAGGACGGCAGCTATCTAATCTACTGGAAACAGGATTTCTAGAGCCTGGGAGCAGAATGAAAGAAGGACCTTTTTAGAAGAACTCAAAACTTACACAGTCACTCACATAACCTGAACCTGAGCCTTTATAGGTCACAATTCGTAGCCAGTGAAGCTGTAATAGTTTCCAGGTCCATTCCAGAGATTTAGGGCCTTTCTGCACTACACTATTACAGTGCTATTATTCCACTTTCAACATCTCATGGAATTCTGGGGTTTGCAGTTTAGGGAGGGGCGTTTAGAATTCTTTGGCTGCAGTAAACTACAAACCCCAGAATTACTGCAGATGTTGAAAGTGGAATAATAGCACTGTAAGAGTGTAGGGCAGAAAGGCCGTACTCTCTGGCTTACAACATAAAGTCTAATGCTGAGTATTAGGGACTTTCTGCTGAAATTAAGCCCTTACTAAGAGATCTATGGCACATGATATACACACGCCTGCTCAAAGGTTGAGGTCTGCTGGGAGACTCCTCCTGTACAGCAGATTGCAGTCCTTAGCCAGGCAAATAGGCAACCTGTGTGTTCCACCAGTGGGTATAATACACTGTGGAAGAATGTGGCAGAGGGTCTTGTCTGCTCCACTGCCTTGGATGAACATCCTCCCCTCCCCTCACTCACCCTCCAACAGTGGAGTCATCCTGGCCCCATCTTTTTATTTTCGGCCATTTCCACAGTCAAAGGCCCCTCCTTAAATTGCAAACCCCAGGATTCCGTAGGATGCTGAAAGTGGAATCACAGCACTGTAACAGTCTAGTGTGGAAATGGCCATTCTGGGTCCTCACAGGTTTCAAACCAATCCACACATGTGCATGGTTTTACATTATCTTGAATAGTTTCAACTGCTTTTAAATTGCCTTGCTTTAACTTGTCAAATTATTTAATATGCTTTTATTCTGTTTATTTCTTAAAAATTCTTTTAAATTGTTTCAGAAGAGTTACATTGATTTTATTGTATGCTGCCCTGATATCTTTAGATATATCTTTTAGATATATCTTTAGATATATCTTTAGATATAGCGCAGGATATAAATATTTCATTAAGTATGCAAGTAAATGCAAATCCATGCACCAGGACAGGAGACAACAAGTGACAACCACTGAGGTTTCCTCGGAACACACACTCTCTTCTGGAGAAATTCATCATCTTCTCAAGAAAAGAAGCCATTTAAGGGAGAAAAGGAAACCGAGAAAGGAGGCAGACCCTCTGGCTTAGTAACGCAGCCGCGGCTTCATTACCTAAGCATTGGGTCCTAGGGCATCGTTCTTAGGAATATTAGGCTCTTGCAAGATTTATTGGGTGGAAGGAGGTTTCATCTTTAACTTTTTCTTACACTGCACATAGTCATTACAGTAATTTTATTTGAGTCTGACTGTGAAGGAGCAGCAGGGAGGGCCAAAGTAGTCCCATGGCATTTGAAGTATGAGTCTCCATTAGAATCTTTTTTGCAAAGGAAGATTCTTTTCATGCTGCATTCTAGTGCATTTCCTGAAGCAGTGTGGGTGAATGATGGTACCACTGTAGGTAGGAGGGGAAGAAAGTGTGGAAAAGCTACACTGCCAGAGGGAATAAAGAAACACACTTAAAAAAAGGGAAAAAATAGGGGAGTGCTTGGTTATTCATCTTGGCAGAAGAGAAGTAAGAACAGTGTTGCAATGGAAATGAGTGGGCAGTGGTGACTTCCCTCCCATTGCCAAGAGCACAGAGATGAATAAAAAGAGGAGCATGCAGTAACGGTTTGAAGCAGTGGTCATTAAAAGGCATAAAGAGAATTCTATGTCTGTGTCACTCGTTAAATTATTGATATGTGAATCATATCAATAGGGAGCTGAGAAATCTGATATGTGGTACATGTGATAGAATCACAGAGTTGGAAGAGACCACAAGGACTATTGAGTCCAGCCCCCCTACCATGCAGGAATACACCATCAAAACATTCCCGACAGATGGCCATCCAACCTCTGTTTAAAAACCTCCAAAGAACGAGACTCCACTATACTCCCAGGCAGCACATTCCACTGTTGAATTGCTCTTACCATCAGGAAGTTCTTCCTAATGTTTAGATGGAATCTCTCTTCCTGAAGTTCGAAGCCTTCCAAATTTGGCCCACTTGAAATTGTACAAAGGCAACACAACATTTCCTTATGACAAATCATGGTAAATTTAATTCATGCTCAAATAACAATTCAATATTGAACTCCACTAATCAGATGCAAGCCTTCACCAGGAGCTGAATTCAAAGCTCCCTTTGGCATCTCAGGGTCTAAGAAACCTTTGTATATTGGTATGTGATTACATGAGCATAAAATTGACTGTGATCAAAATCCTGAAGTTTCTCATCTTTTTGCACAAGTGGTGATAATAAAATTAAGACTTTGACTATCTGTCTTAAAAACCTTAGAAAAAAGTCAGTGTGGCACCAATTGGATTACTGAACAACCAAACATTTTTTCTTAACCTGAACCTAAGGATTTGATTGTGTTTAAATTTTAATTCTATCCTTATTAAGAGTGATCAATTAAACTTTGCTCTGAATAAATAAATGCATCTTGAAAAAAAAAAAAGGATTAAATTGATGATTTACATTAATTTGGATGTGCTGATTTTCATGTATAGATGCCAATTTAGAACAAATTATTGTAATACTATAGATCTCACCAGAGTGGGGAGGATGAACTGGATAATAAGTGCCTATGCTCAGCTTGCTGTCCAGATCCTTAATTACTGGTGGGACAACTTCAGCACCCATCCACTCCTTAGTTGTGGTTCCTTAAGCCAGAATTTGGGAAAGGGCTGGTGAATCTATTGCCTTCCAGATGTTGTTGAATTCCAGGTCTATCAGCAATAGACATTCTGGTTTATGGTGAGACATGGTGGAAGTAGTAGCTTACCAACATCTGCACAACTCAAGGTCTCCCACCTCTGAATTTAGAGCTTGTTTTCAAATCAAGGACTATCGTGTGTTAGCCCTTCAAATAGAGGACTGACCTCTGTAAAATCAGACACAAGGCTATGTTCTTTCTCTTTGAAAAAGAGAAAGGCAAGATATTTGTCTCTTTGCTCTGCAGAGCCCCATTTAGATTTAAAGGCACTTCCATTGTGGAAGACAGAAGCTTTAAATCTGTAATTACAGAATGGCTTCTTTTCAAGCATATTACATGTATTATGGGAGCTGGGGGTTGGGTAGGTCACTGGAAGGAAATCCTTCAGTCTCCCATTGTGTTATCTAATCAACTCTGATCGTCTTGAATTACCATTTCTCTTTCAAAAGCATGAAGCTCCCTGCAGAAGCAACCTCCTTTTCAATCATGCTAAATAGACTCAAGTTAAAATTAGAATTATTCTGATGTTTTTTTTCCCCGTAAAGTTTTTTTTTTTAAAACACCCGATTGTGCCAGAGATCATCTCATTCTTGGAGGAAAGAATGATGAAGAGAACTGACAACATGTTGATTGTATAATTTGGGCTGTCTTTTTTTCTTTCTTTCTTTTTTTCCCTTTTAACAAAAATGAATCCATTGATAGGCTTAGCCACATTGAACCCAAATAATTTTCTACCTTCCCTTTTCATATTCCTTGACAAGATGCATCAGCAGTCAAAAGTTATAGGCATGACAGGCTATATAGCAGTTGGAAAATATTCATCCATCAAGCTGTGATTGAATTGTACTGTCGATAAACAAATCTCGTATCACTGTGCATAGTAAAATGTGGTTCAACATGAACCAGACAATCCCATTGTATTTCTTTCAAGACCAACTTTTACTTGCCTGTGTGTTAACCTGGTGAGCCTGGGTACAGCAATTCAAGCCATGCAGCCCTGTTCAGTTCCAGCAACAGATAGGGCTGAGATCTGCTATTCCCGTGACAAATCCAGCAAAAGAATTACACTAGTCTTGGGTGTGCACTTGCACATCACATCACTGTAACACATCATGGCTGCAACCCAACATCTCCTCAGCCTAGTGCAAATATTCAAGTGTGGAGATATGCTACACCAGCACTATGCAACCTCCATGCAGAATAGCAACATTGTGAAACGCATATCAATGACTGGGTGCCATTTCACAGTGTAAAATGCTGAATTGCAATATGCAATGTACAAGTGAAATGTGAAACTGCAACATGCAACTGCAATGTGCAACGTTGCTGAATGTGCAACTCTGTTTCCTCCTCTATCAGTAGAATACATTTGTTTCGCTGTGTGAAATGATTTACCTCACACAGGTAGAGTGACTTATGGATGTAAATGTCACTAACAGGATGCCAGTCAGTTTATATACAGGCTTTCCCCACTTATCTGACAGGTTAGGGACTAGAGCACAGTCAGAAAATGGAATTGGTTGAAAAGCAGAACTCATGTATTGTACTATAGGGAGCATAAAGGACTTATGGAGGCTGTCTTGCTACCAATATGTACATGCCGCTTGCAAAGTCTCTCAGACAGCTTAGCACCTTTTTTCCCGTTCTTAACTTGCTATGCAAGCAGCATGCACATGATGAGTTTCTGTAGGCAAGAAGAACTGATGAAAGAGTGGAACCCTCAACATCAAAAATTCATCAGATAACGGGGCATTGGAAGTTGGGGGCTTTATATACAAAACACGTAAAAGAATTCCACTTTTGGAAAATATAAAGCATCACTGCTCACCTTCAAAAAGCTTTGTCTTACACCTTGCCTTAGAGGAGAACTGTACCTCCTGGAGGCTCCCAAGAGTGGCAATGCTTCTTCTTTAATGAGATCTTTTTCAGGAGTCTGTTTGGGGGCCATGTGCAGCCAGTGGATACAGTGTTGCTCACTCCTGCTCTAAATATCTCAGGAATTCCAGAATAAATAAATGAGTAATACAAATTTCCCAGAGACAGCTTTCTATTTCCAGGGCTGGGTGATCAGCAATTATTGGAGGTCAGCAAGGACCTAGGACCTGGGTACCACAGGACAAGCTAAGAATCAAGGACAACAAAGAAGCTAGAAGTCAGGTACAAAGAATTATGAAGAATTCAGAAATACACAACTGTGTAGAAAGATCTTGTTGTTGAAAAAGGTCTTAACTAGAACAGGAAGCCCTCTTATCTGTCCTTGAGGAACCAATGGTTATCCTTAACTGAAAAGCTGCAAATTGTGCTATTTAATGACAATGGGGCAACTCTGGAGATCCAAGATTACTGACAGCTGTTGAAACTGATTTCACTTAATATCACATCACTACAGAGCCATGATGTTCAAGGCACACGTGAAGTAAACCAAAACAAAAATGAGGCCCAATAGGATAGAAAGTACTCCTTTGGATCTATGCACCCTGGACGGTGTTCCCAAGGTCTTCTGCAATGCACTTATCTTCTTTGGCAGATGTTGCACTGAGGAACATTTTCCCAGACTGCATGATGTTTGAAAATTGCCAATCTGGTCTACATTTTTCAATAAGGAAGGCTAGAATACTTGAGCACCTACGTGGTTACAAAGGAAGCTGTTTGGCCTCTCACTTCCCTGAACAACTTTGTTGCATCAGGAGCACATCAATTGACATCATCAAATGTCCATAATGTTTTGTTTCATTTTCTGAATGGCATTAAATTTTCAGGCATTAACAGCCTTTTCTAAGGGGATGAAGTCTACCAGATTTCATATAAATGGTGCAGAGATTTGAGAGGTATTAATAAAAGCATATTGGGTGGAATTTATTATCACAGTTTCAAATGTGTAAACTAAAGTTGTTAATTCATAGCTGATTTGTATTCATGACTCCTATGTATGCAATAGTGCAGGGGATACGTAAGGTTCATAAAAGCCCTCTCGTCCTGCCTTATCAGGCAGCAGCTGCTGCAAGCAATGGGAGTCTGTTCTCCTGTTGGCCAGGATGCTGCAGATTGGTATTCCCACTCGCCTTTCACAAGTGATACCTGCTCAAGAAGGAATTGCAATGGGATCCTGCTTTTGACTGTTGTAATAGGGATTGCTGGTGGGAGGGAGGGTGAGGATGTCAGTCTGCTAGGATACAATTGACAGGGGAAAAAAATTCCCATTGCTTGTAGTGGCTGCTGCCTGGTAAATCAGGATTGTAGGGGTGGGCTGGGTCACTACTTACATATAAAACTAAGGTAGCTACATAGCTAAGTAGCTGATGTAGAATACTGACCATTATTTAGTACAGGAGCTCCAGTCACCCAGCTGATGGCAAATATCATGCCTTCTAAAACATTGATCTTCAGGTCATGGATTAAGACCTGCTATTGGGTTCCAGGTAAAACTAAGAAGGGCCGCAAGGACAAAACTTTTTGTTACTAACTGCCATCAAGTTGACACCAACTTATGGCAACCTTATAAACTACCATACAAAAATATGGTAAAACAATAAGGTATGGACAATATAAGACAGTTCTTGGTTCTCATAGGATTGAAGATGCCAAGGTAAAGGAACATTTATATATCAGACAAAGTGTTTAATTATAGCCTTTTTGCTATACTATATATAGTTCCATTTGCTAGTGCCGTGTACTACAGAAACACCTAGTTTGCTTGTCATATACAAGACTGACACTTGTGAAAGTACTTGGCCTAATTGTTCTTAATGTTCCAATGGATTTACCAGAAGGGTTCTTAAATTCAAAAGCGTTTTGTGAAAAAACTGGCATACAACCTTCATCCACCTCTTCTTGTAAATAAGTGTTTTATTAATCAGTAACAATAGGTAAGCAATGAAAAATGTAGTCAACATATCCATCTAGGCTAGTAGGTGGTTGAAATATAAATTATAATACTGAAAATCTACAGACAGGAGGGGGAAATAAAAAGAGGATGAAGCCTGAGAGAGAAAAGGGATCACCTGAATAATAGAATGAAAGACTGGCTTGTAGAAACAGCTTGATTTAAATTTTATTATTTTGAATAGACGTTTCTCAATGCCTTCTCACTTTACGTGATATTTTCTAGTGGATTACTTCACCAGCAAAGAGAATCAAGTGGCTGACTTTGCCATTGTTGTTGTGTGCTTTCAAGTGGTTTCTGACTTTGTTACCCTAAGAAGTGGGGAACATTGGAGTTTACCCACAATACCAGCATCTCCTTAGAACTTGGGGGAATTATAGCTCAAAGGAGGCCTGTGAGAGGAGGGTAGTGGCAGGATCTTTTCACCTATATATACGAGCACTAACTGGAAAGAGAACTCCAGTCAAAGTTACACAAATTATTTTATTTTGCTTAACAAACACACGAGAAATCAGACACTCTCAAGAACCATGCAAGGCTATTGGAAAGTGAAACAAGAAGGGCTGGATAGAGAGAGATTAGGGGTGGAAAGGATGGAAAGGGTGATAGTTATCAGTCTTGAAGAAGAGGTCACAACGGAAGGGCTCAGACAGCACCTGAACGTAACTCAGAGGAAAGGCAGTCTGGACATACTACCTACTATGTACTACAATTGATTGGGGTTGAAGCTAGGTTTTTTATAACCTATTTCACACCCTGAAGGGGTGTGTTGACAAAGCTGTAATGGCTTTCCCATGGGGTTGACAAAGGGGTCCAGAATGGGCTGATTGCTTAACTCTAGAGTGACAAAACATTGATGGGACTCATGACAATCTCTTAAATGTTCTGTCAGGTAGAGTGTACAGGCAAGATCTTCATAGGGTAAGATTGAGGGACAGTCTCTGATTGCTCATCCATCTGGGCAGTTTGGCTTTAATATATTCAAAAATGCCAAGAGCCTGAAGTGGTAAAGGGTTTAGCACAAATCCATCAGCATTATGTTTTCTGGACAATCCTATCTGAAATTTCATGACCCTGAACTTCTCTCTGGTCAGCGTAACTCCAAACAAGCTTTCCAGCCAGTGTGACCTGCATTGTTTGCTCCAGTCATTAATAAGTTCAATTTATGAAAATTGCATGTCTTGTAGAAGAGATGGTAGGGTACAGTAACAGCCCATGACATCTCTAAGGTGAAGTTATCACAGGGGTTTCTTAGCAAGATTCATTCAGTGTGAGTTTGTCATTGCCTTCCTCTGAGGCTGAGAAAATGTGACTAGCCCAAGGTTATCCAGTGGGTTTCCCTGTCCAAGTGGGGATTGGAACCTTGGTCTCCAGAGTCCTTGTTCACAAACCACAACACCACATTGGCTCTTATGGCTTACTAGGTCTCCACCCCCAAATTGCATTGACCTTGCTTGGATGCATCAGCAAACCAGAAATACTTTAGAATTTGAGGACAAGGCAAATCATCATGATTTGTCTTGACATTCAGAGCATTTGACATTCATTTCCTTGGCAAGCCAAAGAAATAAACTGTGGTTTCTTCTTGGTCTATTTTTGTTGTGTGGGAGGTTGTGGGAGGAGAAGCAAGCCAAAGTACCAGGCTGACATGCAAAGTTATGCAAATTATGCACAGAACATCCATTTTTTAGACATACCTGTTTAAAGCAGGAACAACCAGAAAGCAGATTTCAGTTTGCTCCTTTATTCTCAGTAAGGCAGACAATAAAAGAATTGGAAAGAATTTCAGCTTGTAGCTGAAAGGTGTTCGAATGTACCTTTTGCTTCTGTTGGGAGGAAGTCAAGACATGTCATTTGTTTCTTTTTTAAAAAGATAATAAACATTTCTTTCTTTTCTTTTTATGCTCTTTGAACTCATACTGAAGATGTATCATTAAATCAGAATAACACATGCCATTGCAGTTCCAATTTCTGTGGGTGGCTGTAAAAGCTGGACAGTGAAAAATGCTTCCAACTCATTTGAAATGTGCTGCTGGAGGAAAGTTCAAATGAGGAGAGTTCTGCAGATACCCTGGACTGCCAAAAAGACAAATAAATGGGTCCAAGAGCAGATCAAGCCTGAATTTTCTCTAGAAGCCAAGATGAT
The DNA here is from genome assembly GCA_948472985.1 of Iguana delicatissima. Lineage (NCBI taxonomy): Eukaryota > Metazoa > Chordata > Lepidosauria > Squamata > Iguanidae > Iguana > Iguana delicatissima. The sequence continues at coordinate 254,329 of CAOKZL010001519.1, forward strand.
TAAAATGAGGCTTTTATACTTTGGGCATGTCATGAGAAAGCACGACTCACTGGAAAAGATGACAATGCTTGGGGAAAGGGAAGGTAGTAGGAAAAGAGGAAGATCACGTTACATGTGCCTCAAATTAGTCAAGGAAACCACAGTCCTGAATGTTTAAGACCTGAGCAAGGCTGTTGATGACTGGGGCTCATGGAGGTTCCTCATACATAGGATCACTATAAGACAAAGTTGATTTGATGGCAAATAACAGCAGATCTCCAGATGTAACATGTAACTTCAGCAGTGATTCTCTGCAGGTCAAGATACTTCTGATCCTAATCAGTTTGCACAAGAGCAGGAGCTAACTCCTGTTAGTATAGTGAAGCCAAAGGCACTGGTAAACCACTTTTGAACACCTTAAACCTGAAATCTGTGAAGAGGCACCTCAAAATGAGGTTGCCATAGGTTGGAGCCCAACTTGATGGCATGTAAGAACAGTAACCATTTGGCCTGTGCAAACTGAACATCTCAGTAAATTCAAGTTTTTTATAGGAGCATACAAAATTCAAATATTTTGTCCTAAATATGATAGAAAAAGATTGAGATTTTAAAAATTAAAACGTGGGTGAAAGCAAAACTAACAGATTCAGCTATTTTTATTCATGTCAAAGAACAAAATAGAACTGATTTCTGAAATTCAGTGCCATAACGTTTAGTTATCGCAAGTGTTATGGCAATAGTTACTGACTCTAGTGGCCTTGTGAGGATGAGATAGATTCATGGAGGATGGGTTTCTGAAATTAGTCCGGATGGCCATATGGAATGGTTATGGTCAAGGTGCCCCTTACTACCAATTGCTTGGGTGACAGACAACAGTGGGAAAGTTTCCTTGCTTTCAGGACCAGCTTTTGGACACCCTGGAGATCTGGCTGTTGTCCATCTCAAAAATGAGGTGTGGATCTGATCAATCTTTCCTCCAACCCAGACAGTCTCTCCTTTAGTTTTTTGGGGAAAAAAAGTCCTTAACATGCAGATGGAAATCATGGATATCATGGAAAATTGCATAATCACGGGAAATGGAAATAAAAATGCTTAAAGTCCCAGGAATTTTTGCTGCACATGATGCAGCACACAGAATATGATGTTCAGGAATTGTTTGGCTTGGGATGAAGTTCTGCACCTTCTCATTTCTTGAGAACTACATTTTGTTCATGTTTTATGTTTCATATTTCACTTTCTCCTTTTCTGTCTGTGATTTGAAAAGCATTTTGCTTGGCATTGAACAGGAGGGGGAAAAAAAAAACACAATCAAGCCTTCATTATATATGTAAGCAGGGGATGTACTTGCAAATCACACCCGGAGGAAGGGAGTCCGTTCAATTTGAAGTTCCTATTTTTCAAGGACCTTACAGCGTGCAGTGATGATTAAAAGCTTTTCTTAGTACTGCTACAACCCACACCTGCTCTCTTTCTTCTTTGACTCTATGCTACTGCTGCTTCTCAGTTATTTCATTCTTTAAGGCAACCTTAAAAACAGGATGACTTTCAAATTATTTTATACGGACGCAATTTTCTCTAGCTGTATTTTATGTCTCCCTTGCCCATTTTCAATTCAGTGGCTTAAGTGTTCAGTTCTTTAAATGTCTACTCAGAAGTAAGTCTCACTAAGTTCAAGAGGGCTCACCACCCAATCTGTGTCAATATTCAGCCTAAAAATAAAAGGCAAATGGATATTAAACCTGTAACCAAAAATACTTCTGTTGTTGTTATTATCAATGCTATTATTAGACATTTATGTGAACTTTTAGAGTGCTGGAATCACACGATGCACATGACACCTCATCTATTATACATACAGTCTGAAGTTCTGTAAGGTTTACAGACAGATGCATAGAAATGCAAGGTGATTCAACAATCTTAACATATTTTCTAGGAAGAAAAGCACTTGTGAGATTTATCTATAGGCCAATAATTGGCTGTAATTTGGATGTACGTGTCTTGCTCCAGTCTTAGGTGTATACACAGACACGAGCCTCCCCAACAGCCATAACACACAAACTTGAACAGGACAATGCTTACTGCAGTACAGCATAGCTGAGAAAGGGAGAGCCCCTGAGACTCACGCCATTTCTGCACTACATTCTTATAGTACTATTATTCCACTTTCAACATCCTATGGAATCCTGGGTTTGCAGTTTAGGGAGGGGCCTTTAAGGCCAGGATTCCATAGGATGTTGAAAGTGGAATAATAGCACTATTAAGAGTGTAGTGCAGAAAGGGACTCAGAGCGCTTATATAGAGAAGACAAATCAATTAGGCAAACAGCTGGGGGAGACTGCTGGTCAATAAATACAAGAGATGAGGTGGGAAGGAGTCTGTTGCAGACAACTGCCATTTCTAGTGGAGAAGCATGTTCTTCTTTTGATCCTTGGCTTGTGTTCCTGAAAAGCCTTGACACTTGCTTTGTGTGTTGACTACGCTGCTTGATACTCCCTTGAACTGACACTCTGAGTTTATTGCTCACCTGGACTGCTGAAGCAAGAATGGTAGTCGACTGATAAGCTTCTGCAAACCTTGACTGTGGCTGCTACTATGGACTGTGTTTGAGGACTGTGAACTGTGGCTGGGTTTCTAAACAGAACAATAGGGACTTCTTGTTTTCCATGAGTTGAGGAACTACTACTCCACTCATACCTTACGTAGGAATGCAGTTTTTCACTAAGGCCATTTCTGCACTTGGTGAGGGAATTGCTCCCTGCCACTACTCACCAGATCTGTTTTGGGTCCGGTCCAGTCCAGGGCGAGGAGGAGCAGTGTGTGATTGCAGATCCACACTGCTCCGGCGTCCAAAATGGCAGCTTCCGGTTGGTCATGGGTCACAACCAACTGCTGAAGCTCGCCAGCCTAAAGCCCGCCCTCTGCAGATCACAGGCTCGCATTGGTGTGAGCCTGCGAATCTGCATTGGAGAGTAGGCAAGCAATGGCGCGCGCGGCATTTTGAAAAATCTGAAAAGTCAGGTTTTTCAAAAACACACTGGTCACTCCCGAGCGGACTGAGGTGCAGATCTATGCTATGTAGTCCAGACCCAGTCAACTCCAAGGTGCAGATGTCCTCCGTGGAGGACACACTGCACCGTTTTTTTAACCCGTGCAGAAATGGCCTAAGTTTCTCCTTGAAGGTAGCAATGAATAATTTTAGCAATTTTCTCCCTACTGTGTGAAAGTCTTCAAAAACCACATAGTTTTTGAAGGCTATTTGCAATTCAGGACTTATTTTGTACAAAATTCTCATGTGGTTGTTTTCCACAGAAAACAGCATTTTCTGTGTGGAAAGTAATATTTTGATGCAAAAAAAAAAAAGTAATTCCTGTGCAGAAAATGCTATTTTGTGACAAAATACTGTTTTCTATACAAACCAGCCATATACAAATTTTATGCAGAACAAATCCTCAATTACAGCCTTTTTTCTGTGGAGAAAACAACATTCTCTGTGCAGGAATTAATATTGTTGTGTTGATACATTATTTTCCATGCAAAAAATGCTGTTTCCTGTGCAAAACAATGTGTGAATTTTGTGCAGAATAAGTCCTGAATTGTGAAGATTCTCACCAATCCAAGATTCTTCTCATCAAGGTTTCTCAGCATCTAAAAAGCACAGTTTTTGTCCATTTTTTCCCAATTTTTTAAAAAATATTCTCTCCATTTCTGATTTCACTGTTGGTTGGTCTGGCTTAAGAATGATGAAAACTGACCTTCAACAAAGCTGGGGAGCCATATATTTCCCTGTCATACTGTAATCTTTACAATAGCCTGATAAGACATGAGAGTATTATTTGGGTTCAAAATGCAGGTGCAAAGAAGAGGGCTGAAAGGAGGTTTGGTTGGCTTCATATGGTATCATGTGGCTGCTTTCCCAGCAAACTGGTGGTACCATGGATGGCTCCTCTGTTGAATGCTGTGGAGTCTGCACTCTGGCTGCCATTTTAATTTTTCCACAATGCCCCAAAATGTAGCCTTGTTCTAAGAAAGGAAGTAGGCAACTGTGTAAAGCTTAGGAAGTGCTTTATCCATGGAAAGCCACACCTTCACCTCACAAACCCACAAAAAAATCTATTTTGGCCCACAAATGCCCCTAAACACCTTCTAGGAGGTCTTTTTTTTATCAGATTTGTCTCTACTCCAGCCATGTTACGCCCAGGAGAGGCCTTTTTCTAACAGAAGGAAGTGACTGGAAGTAACTTCCTGTTCACTCTCTGTTTTTAAAAAGATCGTTCTTGGAGCTAGAATTGCCTAAGAGGTAATATGGCAAAAATGCCTCCCATGCCTCCAAAGGCACATGGGGGCAATTTTGACCCCTGGGGGCCATGAGCATCACAAAAACAGACCAGGAGGCCACATGCTGCCCTTGAGCCAGACTCAGCTCATTTTGTTCTAGGATATTGTATGAAATTAAATAGCTAATGCCCGTTGCAGCACTTCTGCTGTTCCTGTTCCTTGGCACTGGGTTAGGGATCCTAAAAAATAAAAAAAAATAAAAAAAATAAAAAAAATATTTTTCACCCTTCATGAGAAAGAGCCTCTCAGAGTATTGGGACACCAACTGCAGTGACTATTTTTGACCTTGTGCATGGAAACAAAAAGACAAAATTGTTTCCCTTTTCAATCCCCTGCAGTTTGCCCGTGTACTATCCTACTCACTTGGGAAACATAGTACCCCCTTCCAGCAAGCACAGAAGGACAGAACTGCTCCCCCTTTATATTTTTTGGAGAAGAGGCAAGCAACTCATACTTTTGAAAACATTCATGCAAGAAAGCAGCTACAATAATTGTTTGTGCAAAAATTTACTTTGCTTAAGCAAATCCCCTTCAAAAAGATTTTTTAAAACTCTTGCTCTCTCACCCAATGAGAAGAAAATCTGAATTTTTCCATTTTCCCTTGTGAGAGTGAGATAAGCGGGGATTTACACCCTACACCAGGTAGGCCTGCCCAGGCCCATCAATATTTCTACCAGAGGGAAATTAGCCAAGATGTGACTGACGCTGAGAGAATATTGTTCTTGCCTCAGGCAACCTAGTGAACTATAAGCTAAGACAAGGTCTAAGTCAACGAATTTCTGGCTCAAAGCTCCTGTGTTTAACTACAATTAAAAAGAGGAATTGGCCACAGAGCTGCATATAACAGGAAGGAAGGAAGATAAACAAAGGGAAGCTTTTCGCTTAGGTTGTGTATTACTAAAAGATATCCAAAAGTAAAAGTGATTTTCAAGGCCATGTTTTTCCTTTAGGTTCTATGCATTCCACATTGCCAAAGCCAAATAACTGCCAGAAAATAAATGTATTTAATTCATTTTCTTTAGTAGAACAGTTATAAACAGGCTTTGGCACAGCTGCTGCTTTACTGGCTTATGTGTTCTTCCTACGTAATTTGGATGAACTTGCCGTGAGAAACACAGAGGTGCATTCAGTTACAATAACTACAGGTACAATGTACCTTCTCTCAGTTTGACACCCTCAGTGTGCTTTAAGACTCGCAGATACTATAGAGTTACCATTCTTTTGCCATTTCTGCACTGGACTGTTATAGTGCTATTATTCTACTTTCACCATCCTTTGGAATCCTGGGGTTTGCAGTTTAGGGATTCCGTAGGATATTGAAAGTGGAATAATAGCACTATAACAGTCTAGTGTGGAAATGGCCTTTTTATCTCTGCTGCTTGGGGACACCCACAATATTAAGCAAATAATGTTCTAGATTATCAACATCTTTGGTAGTTTCCAATTTTTCTGTCTTAAATATGCTTTGATTTCTTTCTCAGACCTTTACCCTTTCACTGACTAAGAATGCTGGAGGAGGAAACAAATTAGCAGTGCTGGCAGTCCACATAGAAGGCCCATTATAGTGAGAGGATTCAGTGACTGTAGGCATTCATTCTCAGAGCTGCTACAGTCACCTTTGGAAAACTTCATTCCAGCCGATTTTTACCATGCAAGCTCCAGAAGTACATTATTTGTTTTATTTCTTTATTTCATGTATACATTGCCTTTTTTCCATTTTAAGAAAAGGAAAGGGGTCTCACAGTAATAAAATACAAATTAAGAACACCATGCTTGGAAGCATTACATAAATGAATAAATGTCTAAATGCAGCATATAAATAAACAGAGCAAATAAATAGACACAACAGGTCAAGATTTTATTGCATTGCTGGTGTGGGTATAAAGGTCCACCAATGAACTTAGGTTGCTGGTCTGGGAGTGGAGTATTGCTATTTCTTCTCCATCTGCATGGATGCCGGTAGACATTTCTTGGGTATAGCTCTGTCCCCAGCCACTGCTTGCTCTGGAGGTGTGCCCAGCAGCTGTCCTGCTGCTGCTGTTACACTGTCAGGGGAGAAGGAGCAGCCTTGCCCTCTCCCACACAAGGTCAAGACAGGACTCAAGTACAGTTTCATGACCAGTCAGTGTGCAGTGGTGGACCTATGCTCTGGAGCTATCTGGCTGCTGCTGCACAGGTGGGGAACTATATTGTATAAGGTGGAAATGGATATCCCAAAGAGTATTTACCTGTATTTGCTGGTGTATAAGATGCACTGATGTATAAGATGCACCCCATTTATACATCAGCAAATACTATTTACCAGTGCACAAGAGGTATTGGCATATTAGATGAACTCCATTTTCAAACAGCATTTTTTGGGGAAAAAAGTGAGTCTTATTTGCCAGCAAATAGGGTATGTTATCATAATCTCAGTCCATTGGTAATATAAATCACCAACCAGATTCTGACCATCATCAGCTCCCAATCAGTTAGAACTGTAGTTTCTTCAACTGACCATGATTTGTCTGAAACAATAGGGTTTTGCTTGATGGTAAAAGGGCAACAGAGATAGAGCTAATGTACCCTCCTGTATCAGAGAGTTCCAGTGCCTGAGAACCACCACTGAGAATATCTTTTTTGTTTTATACCTCTGATAGTCCCGAGAGAAGGTTTCTTAAAACCTTAGTATGCTGAAACAGGAAAAAAAGTGTTCTTTCAAAACATGCTGGACCAAAGCTGTCTTGCAGCAGAATGCAATAAAGAAAGTACATTTTTTTTTTGATCTCTTTTCTTTCTCTATGTGATGAAGTGATGAACAGGCAGTAGCATTCGGTGATGGTTGGAAAGGGCCGCTGGTAAAAATAACACTTTTACTATCTAGCTAGTAAAAATTCCAAATATTGCTTTTTTGCTAATCTCATTGGACAATCTAACGCTACCAGATTTGTTGGAGTTTAATATTTGGTTCTCCACTAGGGACTTACACAAGTGGGTTATTCTTTCTTTTTGGCTGTTGGATCATGGAACAGAAGGAGACAGAGTGCAAGCAATGTATAATGTTTCATTCCCCCGTCACCATAGAACTCTTCAAGGGCAAATAAACCAACTTCACTGAGGGTCGGTTAAAACAATCTCACATGCTATCTGATAGAGTAACCACGCAATAGAATGCAAGGACACTGTAGCTGACCTCTGCAGGAGATTTGTTTGGCTGTCATATGAACAGTTTCAAAAATGCTGGGATGCAGTCAATTCCATCTCTCAGGTGCCCTGTGTTCCTGTATTGCTTTCTTTTGATTTCAACTTCCAAGTTTCAGCCCTGGGCACAAGAGAAGCCAGGCTACCTATCATACACAAATTATTATGTGCTATGATAAAGTATTTCTTTGTCATTCTGTGTACCTCCTGCTTACCAGCCACTTCTGAGTCTATCAGGCAACCAGGATTAGCAAAAGCCCTTCAAGGTAAAACTCAACCTGAGCCCAAGAATACCCAGTCCCTGGGACTCTATGACAAAACTCTGTGCTTCCAAGTCCTCAGCAGAAATATTTTTCAATACTCATCAGCAATAATGAAAAAGCCAGGTGCTGCATTAAGAACTGGACTCTTCCTAATAAAGTGCATGCACATATGTTATATGGAAAACTATATGGAAGTATATTTTTTTAACAAAGACTAAAGTAGACTCCTCAGAGCAACTGGAAAAATAGGAAACCAATCAGGAATGCACACAACAAGCAAATACAAGGACCCAGATGATGCATCAGACACAGAGCCACAATGTTGTAGCTGCACTCTAACTGCTTATCCAACCCTTGAAACCCACCTTAAAATTCAGAGATGTAGAAGTCTGTGCTACTGCTAAGCAAGGTGCCACAGGATAATATGACCAGCTCTGCCCCATCAACAAGTGACAGTGTGATGGAGGGTCATGAAAGGTCCTCATAAGTATCCCTGCTTCTGTCCCCCACAGCATTTCTACCTGGTGAGAGATGGTCAGTCACATCACCCTGTAGCACTCCATGGAGCAGCAGCAGCACAAATTTCTATCACTTTAGATAGCTGACTGGCTTTTAAGGTGGATTTCAGGGTCATCTGCAGCTGCGGCAACAGTGTCACAACTGCATATGAGAATACAGTGGTTATGATGTCCTAAACCTAACTTAGGGCATTGTAACTGGCTAATAAGATACGAGGTAAGAAAGCAAAATAATCTAGTCTCATACATACCACATACACAACCATGGATCTCCTAGCGAACTCAAGACCACAGTAACAGCACAGATACAATGGAAGGTCCAGGAACAGGGGAAAAAGAGAAAAAAGGAAAAAGAAACATGCTCAGTGTTATATGAAAAGTTAGAATTCCAGTGAGATCAGTTAACCAGTCAGGACCCCTGACAGAGCTGAAGCTTCTAGCATGTTGGCATCCAAACACAAATTAAATCAATTTGTTGCTAATGAACCAGACTTTTGCACATCCTCGAATCATTCCCAAACAAGAGATAATGTTGGTACTTTGGGCATTACACTGTTCTAAAGCAGATTCTCAAAGAGTACAAACAACCATGCTGATTAAAAGAAGGAAACTAAGTGAAGACATAGAAGACAGGAATTTTTTTTAATAACACCTGTGTGCAGACCCTATGCCACTTCTCTCTGTCATCTATACTGCAAATTGTACAAAACTTCCACGGCGCAAATCTGTTGCATTTGGTAATTTGTGGCCCTAGCTGGGAATGCATTGTGCCATGCCTCCACCTGCACCAAACACATGCATAAAATCCGTTGGGAACAAAATAAGGAGATTGATGTTCATAGCTGTCCTCTGCTGCATCTGGGTGCATAATGTTACCTGTAACTAGTTACTTTTTGAATAAGGAGGATGTAGCAAAGTTATATTTTAAAAACAATGTACTATAAGAAGTAAGAGCATTTGTTACCAAAAGTTGCCTTAATATTTATATAAAGACATATTTGAGGGGTAGTTTTCCCTTAGCAGTCCAACAGTTTTCCTTGTAAAAAAATTAATAGAAAGTAACAGAAAAATACCGAAAAAGCAGTCTAACAGTGTGACAAGTAAATTTTTTTCCTCTATGTAATGAGTAACAGGAACTGATTACTTTTGGAACTTCTTGGATAATTCTGTGAAAAGTAACTTTCTCACTCTGTGGATATGGATAATCCAAAAATAGAAAATGAGTTTCTCCTGATGCAATCCCAGACATATCCCAGAAATGATGTACTGTGGAGTGCCAGGGCCAGGAGTTTAATGGTTCCTTTGCCAGTTTATAGGACTCTTTCGGTTGATTAGGTCACAAGGTGGAGTCAACATGATGTAGTGGTTTGAGTATTGGACTATGACTCTGGAGACCAGGCTTTGATTTCCCACTTGGCCATAGAAACCTACTGGGTGACCTTGGGTGTATTACACACTCTCAGACCCAAAAGACCTTTTGATAGGTTTACCTTAGGGTCATTATAAGTCGGAAAGGACTTGAAGGGACACAACAACAAAGTCTGTCTTAAGAGTCTGCTTATGAGCATGGTATTATGGTAAAATTAAATCCTCAACATTTATTATAGGCTTCTGACTGCGACACACTTTTTCCTTACTTCATCTTTCTCTTCTGTTCTACCCTAGCTTTTCTCTGTAGTCTGTTTGACACAACAGCAAACTCTCTCTTGCACCCTCCCTCCCATACACACACACAGAAATGTCATACAAATAAATGCCTCATTCCATAGAATCTCAGTCTTCATTGTTTTCACAGTGGAGCAACCTCACCCCACATAATAGCAAGAATGTCAATTGGCTTGTAATTGTGGAGGAATAGATATCTCTTATTATGCTTTTGCCCTTTCAAGGCTGTTTGGGATGAAAGTGTCATGCCTGGCAGGACATTATTTAATTAAAGAATTTTCTGCAGTGCCTCTAATGCGCTCACACAATGGTCCATTCTTTTCTCTTCTTCTACCTCTACCACCATCATATTTTTTTCTCCAATTTTTTTTTTAATCTTACCCCCACAAAAAGATTTATTTTCCTGCTTGGATTTGTTGTGTGTTTTGGTCCCCTAAAGTGAGAGAAGTCCACAACCCAGAAGAGCATCTCTGAATGCTACAGGGAGACCACGAGAAGACAACAATTTCCAATATCAAATTTTATACATACAAAAATTGCTCCCTCATATATGTAGGAGACTGTGGACACACAGACATGCGTGCACACCTATTCAGATACTGACTGCAGTAGAAAAACATCTCCATTACAAATACTCATACTGTATCATCACTTGTATATGAAGAAAATGCTTGTACAGAGATGGATTTTTAATAACCTTTGAGGGTGTTCACTGTGTCCATCCCCAAAGCAAATTATTCCTGAATGTTACAAATGTGAAATTAATTAACACCCTGCAAAGCTCTCTTGGCTCCTGGAGTTCTGGTAATGACTTTCTTTTGCAACTGCTTTGCCTGTTACATTTAGTGGGCAAGTCTGGACAAAACTGCTCACTCCATACCAATTTTGATTATTAGCATCCTCCGTAGCATCCTCCCTCCTTTACCTGCAGAAAATCAACGATCAGGATTGACCTGCTCTTTTAAGCCACTCTTCTTGGAAGACTCACAATCAAGCCCCAAATTGTATCAATTCAGACTCCCCCCCAAGTTTTAAATTTAGAGAAGTGATAAGGAATTGTGTTTCTCCACATGGTTTTGGGCTGCAATTCCAAGCATCATTCCCAACTGGCTATCGCAGCTAGGGCTGATGGGGAGTTGCAGCTGATGAACTTTTGACAGCCTTGTTTCCTTACCTCATGTCCAGAGGCTGAGCAACGCATTACAAATATGATGTGGCTATCTTCCAAAATAGTCTCCCTCTGTTGAAACAAATCTCTATCCCACATGGGATATATGGAACAATTTCCTTTGTGGTTCTTCACTATAATTTCATAAGTCCTTGCTCTCTCATCAGTGACCAAAAGAATATGATTCATAACTCTTTTACCTCAAAACGTGGATGACTGAATGGTCCACCCACAGTGCCAGTACCTCTGTGCAAAGATGGGAAATTATTAGCTTAAATTAGGAGGTTTGCAAGAGGGGGGTACCCTAGTGAAATCTTTCCACCTATGTTTACCAGTACTTCTGCAGGGAAGAGCCAGATGGACATCCAAAAGTAAGCTTAATTGTGTTTTGTTAGAGGAATTAATCACACACATAACATCCAAACAGGCCAACTGAAGGAAAAGGGAGGAAGGTTTTAGGCCATTTCTGCACAGGGCGAGGCAATCACACCTTGCTGCTACTTACTGTTGGAATTGAAAAGATTTACAACTCTGGTTATTATGGGGTTAACTGGTGTTATAGAGGACCTTCACCTGCTTTCTATTATTGGCAGCAGTTGTAAAGGCTCTATAAGAGCAGCATTGTTTTAGTGAACTTTTACTTCCACTTCTTGATTTGCTGTAGTTTCTATTATATCCTGCTTCACTGTGGTGTTGTATTTTGATATATTTTGTATTTTAACTTGCCAAACCTGCTCAAGTTCTCTTTTAACTTTTTGTATATTAAGAATTTATATGTTATGCTTATTTTTAACTAGAATATATAAAAGACCATTTCTCTTTCTTTCTTTGTCTTCTGAATTCCCTTTTTATTTACAACACTTACCGGGTCTTATGGTTCCCTGGTCTGGTCCAGGCTGCTCCGGAGCAGTGCGTGCCCGTTGCTCTGCACTGCTCCAGTGTTGAAAATACCGGCTTCTGGTTGATTGAGGGTCTCGACCAATCACTGAAGCTTGCTAGCCTAAAGCCCGCCCCCGGCTGATTTCAGGCTTGTATTGGTGCGAGCCTGCAAATCTGCACAAGGGAGCAGGCTCGCACTGGCACATTCCATGCTTTTGAAAGACCGAAAGAAACAGGTTTTTCAAAAGCACACTGGATGACCAGTTGGGGTCGTCCCGGAGCGGGCTGAAGTGTGGATCTACGTTAAATAGTCTGGACCCAGTCCACTCCCAGGTGCAGATGTCCTCCTTGGAGGATGGACTACACCGTTTCAAATACCTTGTGCGGAAATGGCCTTAGATAGCAATGTTTCAGGGTGCAGTGGGTGATATTTACGAGTCTAGAAGAGCAGTGAAGAAGCAGCAATGTGGCTTAGATTCGTGTCTAAGGACAGTATCCAATTGGGAATTGGAGTAGCAGAGTGGCAACCAACAATTGGTGTACTGCAAGCTGACTGGCCAAAACTAGGGGTGTATATACATCATTTCTGCCTGGAGGGCAAGGGTGTGAATGGCTCTCTGGCCAAGAAAACAATGGGGTTTGCAGAGTGGACAAGGAGGTCTGGAATGAGCTAATAGTCTTAGCATTAGGTGGCAAAGGGCTAATGGTGGTCTTGATAGCTCAGTGTTTGCCAGACAGGTTTTAAGACAAAGAAGTTGCTTGGTCAGAGAAGACCAATCAGCAGTCTGGTGGGAGTCTCCCAGTTGCTATTGTCCAAAAGGCAGAGTTGTTAAGGCTAGCTGCAAGCCTATTATCTCTGGAGTTTTGGGTGAATTCCTGCATATGATCTAGCTATGCCTAGAAGTGTTTTCTGACCTAATTTGCAGTGCACATGTTCGGCCTGTCTTTTCCTCTTGTCCAGTTTGGCCATATAGCCATAGCAGGACATGTTTTATATCAAAACCTCTAAGTATTCTTTACCTAAGAAAACCCTATGAAATTTATGGGGTTGCAATAAATTGACAGACAACTTGAAGGCACATACACACACATTGGAGATGAGTCACCAAAGGATTCACTCATCTTCACTAACCACCATCTCCCACCCACCAAATCTTGGGAACTGCAGTTTCATGAGGATCTAGAAAATGTTCTTTATTAAAGACCCTACCCTTCTCATTGAGCAATAGTTTAGAAAGTTTAGAAGATGGAATCTAAACAGCATAGGCATGGGACTGTTCTATATAAAGGTGGAACAAGAGTTCATGAAGCATTGAGGTTAATGGAACAAAGCGTTGGCTGAAAAATCATTAGTTCAACCAATCTACAAACTCATCAGCAAAATCAAGTAAGTTAATTCTTAGGGAAGCTTCTTTTTCAGATTTCTCAGTGCTCCTTGTCCCAGTACTACGTAGCATGGAAATAAGAATACTGTCCTACCTCACAGAGAATATATAGAGTCATATAATTAATCTATGTAACATGTTGTTCTGTACCTTCAAGTCATTTCCAGCTTATGGGACTCTAAGGTGAACCAATCATGAGATTTTCTGGGCTGAGTGTGCATGACAAGCCCAAGACTGAGTGGGGAGTTGAACCCTGGTCTCTGGGGTCGTAGTCCATTGCTCAAATCACTACACATTGGTTCTATGTAACATACAGATTATAATATATATTGTAATGAATATATTACATAAACTCTAATCTATGTTACATATAGGTTACTAATCTATGCAATGTATAAATTTTATAAAGTATTTTTTTTTAATAAATATGGCCAAGTAAATAAAAAAATAAAGTAATGTGTATGGAGAATGACAGCTGGTATTCTGTACTACAGTTGGAGATTCATAACCTAGGGTTACTGCTCCATAACTAACCCATATTCACTGAACCTACACACACAGCCCACCTAAAGACCCAGCATCCTCCCACGCTACCTTAACAGCCAGCAGTCACTTTGGACAAAGGAGTTCTTCTCAGCTGCCAATCAGGGAACACAGACCCTGAAATCTCCAGGGCCCTCCCACCAATACGCAAGGGTAGGACAGTCAGAAACAGGACCTCTGTTGCTAGTCCTTATCACAGTCTCTCTCACGGTGGGAAATGTAGTCTTCTTTGAGTTGCAGTTGGTGGCTGAACAGACTCCCTTCACTCAGTGTGATGCTAGCTGTTAAGGTGGGATAGGAGACGTTATTTAGGCATATGTAAATAAGTAGCCAGTGTAGAATAATGGTGCATATCTATACAGTAGAGAGCCAGCATGGTTTAGTGATCTGAGTGCTGAACTAGGATCCTGGAAACCAGGGTTGAAACCCTTGTCAGCCATGGAAATCCTCTGGGTGACCTTGGACAAGTCACACTCTCTCAGCCTCAGAGGAAAGCAAAAGCAAACTCCTTGTGAGCAAATCTTGCTGAGAAAAATCCTGTGATATAGTCACCTTAGGATCACAATAAGTCAGAAACAACTTGAAGGCAAATATCAAAGAATCCATATATGAATGAGTTTTCCTCATTTATGTAGCCATCATGTTGCATGTGATTATAATATTTTTATTGCCTCTATTTCTTAACTTTATTCAAGATAAAATAACAGTTTGTGTAAAGACTAGAACTGTATACATTCTATGTATCATTGGCTCCTTTCTATGGGGTTATCTTAAACTCCTTATGTTTGTCTACTGAGGCATAAGTCCCCTTGATTTACTTCTTGCCAAGGGTGTAAAGGGTTGCCGCCCCAAACACTGCTTTTTAATATTATTTGCCGGCTGTCATTTTTCTTGCTTTAAATTTTAAGTGTGTCTAGTTGATACCTTTTTGGAAATCTCAGACTGATTAACTTGCTGACACTTGACTTGGAGCAGTTCTAATTAGACTTTAATTCTCATACTGCTAATGCCTGTGTGCACTAATTCTCGTGTTACTTGAGTGTCACTGCTTCAGTAAATTGCTGTGTGTTGTTGTTGTGCTTTTGATTTTTCATCGAGCTCTGAGATGAGAGATTCACTTGAGGGGTTGATTGCTCCTGACATGAGTCAACGTGTTTCGACTGTGACGCTCAGACCTCTTTCACATATTCACAAGCCTTCTTCTCTGACAAGTCTACATTTCAAAAGAGGGTGCGGACTGAGAAAGAAGATGGGATTAATTTAGAACCATATTGGTGTTTAGATAATTGTCACAATTGCTTATTGCAGAGTGGATGTACATGGAATATAACTTTCCCCCCTGAATACCTGCAAACAAGATGTTCCAGAAAAGTGTTGCTTGACAACATTTTGGAAATAATATTTGAGGAAAACAATCGGGGGACCTGCTACTCATTATACTCCTTCTCTTAGTCCATTGCTTTTTTGAGCTACCAATAAACTAGCAACAGAATTTCAAGACTGTGTGAGCTGAAGTTTCCCAAAAGGGATTCAACCCCACCCAAACCGCTGGAGAATTTCACTTCACTGGTAAAGCTCTATCAGAATTAACTCAGTGCCTTTCTGATCTTTGCACCCTTACCTTACTCCTAGTGTTGGAGTGCCCACTCCAGCCATTTGTTAGTTAAGTGATGATGGTGTGTGTTTGTGTGCGTGAGAGAGAGAGAGAGAGAGAGAGAGAGAGAGAGCGAGCGAGAGAGCAAGAGCAGAGAGAGAGAGAGAGAGAGAGGCAGCAACTGGCTGTGCTTCAGCAGTCAGCTGCAGGAAACAGACACTATCCTCTCAAAACCCCTATAGCAGTGGTTCTCAACCTGTGGGTCCCCAGATGTTCGTGGACTTCAGCTCCCAGAAGCCTCAGCCACTATGGTCAATGCTCAGGGCTTCTGGGAGCTGAAGTCCAAAAACATCTGGGGACCCACAGGTTGAGAACCACTGCCCTATAGTATCATGGAGGACCCCAGCTCGCCATGAGGAAGTGGCCTAAAGTAAGGTAAGAGTGCAGAGGGTCAGTGTGGATGGTGCGGCTGAATCCCATCTATGGCAGGAATCAGCTGGTGACATGTGTTCATAACTCTGAATCACATATAACACCTTTCCTTTTGGACAGAACACAAAGAGAGAATCACTACTCTCTTGCATATCATCCAACACTCCTCTTTCCATCAGCTGTCACTCCAGAGGGGCTTCTGCTATACATCCATTTACAGTCTGGGATAGGGAGGGAAGGGGTGAGTCAGGAAATTACTCCAAAGAAATATTTGTCTTGATTGCAAAGGGAAGAGAAATGAGGTCACTCATCTGAGACTCCTCTCTGCCAGGCTGCACTTGTAAACATAATATTATGTATGGAATACTCTCTTCCTAGAATCTTGATTGACATCTGGGATGGCATAGTGGTTTGAGCGCTAGCCTATAACTCCAAGAGACCAGGACTTAAATTGCTGTCTGGCCAGGGAAACTTATTCGGTGATCTTGCATAAATCACTCTGTGATAGTTTCACCTTAGGGTTTTTACCATACCCTACCATCCCTCCTATGAGGTATGCAGTTTTCATGAATTGAACTTATTAATGACCACAGAATATGATCATGGTCACACTGACAGCAGAACGTGTTCAGGGCTACACTGGCTGGAGATGTGTTTGATGTAATGAAAATCCAGATAGTGGAAATGTGGAAAACCCACTGCTGATGGGTTTGTGCTAATCCTCTTACCAGTTCAGGCTCTCGGCATTTTGGAATACAATGAAAGATGAACTGCCCAGATTGGTGAGCAATCAGAGACCATCCTTCAATCTACCCTGTGGAGATCTTCCCTATGGACCCTACCTGACTGAACATTAAGAGATTGTCATGAGTACCATCAAAATTTTATCGTTCCAGAGTTAAGCAATCAGCCCTTTCCAGACTCCTGTTCAAGTCCCATGGGAAAGTTATTATGGCTCTTACCCAGCAAGGATGAAATATTTTGTTCTCATGTGCAAGAACAAAGGAAGAGAAGGAACAGAATGCATTCCTCACTAATACCCACCCAAGCATGCATATGTTTGTACACCCCCCCCCCAATAATCTCATTTTGTACATATAAATCTCTGGCATTAGACCATATTCAGCTGTAGACCACTTCATATATCAAAGCCCTACCTGAATAGATATGTTTGATAAGAACTCAGCAAAAGGTGGCTGCTGTCAGGCTGTGGAACTCCCTTCTAATGGGAGGTCTGATTGGCCCACTCCCTGCTTTCTTTCTGCAGGCAAGCGAATATGCTTTTGGTCTGATTTGCCCACTTTCTGCTTTCTTTCTGC
Source organism: Iguana delicatissima (assembly GCA_948472985.1). Classification (NCBI taxonomy): domain Eukaryota; kingdom Metazoa; phylum Chordata; class Lepidosauria; order Squamata; family Iguanidae; genus Iguana; species Iguana delicatissima. Next base: position 271,589 of record CAOKZL010001519.1, read on the forward strand.
AGGCAAGCGAATATGCTTTTAGTCTGATTGGTCCACTCCCTGCTTTCTTTCTGCAGGCAAGCGAATATGCTTTCGGTCTGATTTGCCCACTCTCTGCTTTCTTTCTGCAGGCAAGTGAATATGCTTTTACTCAGGCAGGTCTTTGAATTTTAATTATAGAGTTATAGTGTATGCGTGAAGTGGTGTACTGTATTTTTAATGTTTTACTGCTCATTATGTTTGAAGTGTTTTTAACTGTTTTAAATCATTTTTTCTAATAATTTTTCTTTCTTTAAATTATTGTAAGCCACTTTAAATCTCATCTTGGAGAAAAGTATAATGTTCAATCAATCAGTCAATCAATCAATATGTGTTTTTTCTTGGTAGAGAAGGCAAGAGAGGGTGGGAACCTAAGAACTACCTGAGTTTGGCAGAGGCTAGACACTGATGTGAAAAGGGAACTGAACTGCTGTGTCATTCCTTAGTCCCAGGATTCAGGTGTAAACACAGACAGGAGCCTTCCCTACAGCCACAACACACAGACATGAACAGAACAATACTTGTGCAGCCCAGCATAGACCAGAAAGGGAGAGCCCACAAGACTCAGGACACTTATAGAGGGAAGACTCATTAATCAAGCTAATAGTTGGGGCAGGTTACTTACCAAAAAATACAAGAGATGGGGTGGGGAGAAGTCCATGGCAGACAACAGATTACTTACCATGCAAGAAGTCCATTGCAGACAACAGATTACTTACCTTGGAAGTAATGCACTCCTATTTTGGTCCTTGGTTTGTGTTCCTGAAAACCCTGACCCTCGCTTTATGTGCTGACTACACTGCTGGATACTCCCTTGAACTGACACCCTGAATTTATTGCTGATCTGGACTGCTGAAACAAGAATGATAATTGACTGATAAGCTTCTGTAAACTTTGACTGTGGCTTCTACTATAGACCCTGTTTAAGGACTGTGAACCACAACTGGCTTTCTAAACAGGACAGATGCAACAAACCTATAGAGGAGAGCTAAGGAGGGATTCCTTGGAAGTGCTGGATCAGGGTGGCCTAGAGAGAAAGTGACTGGGTGGCTTTCTCTTCCCCATTATCTTTTCCTTCTTCCTCTGCCTTTTCCTTTTGCCACTTCAGTTAGTGGTAGGGAATTAACTATACTGGGTCTAAAATGATGTACCTGAGGGCTCCTTTGTGGATGTGACAGGGGAACCAAGTGGTTTAGGATCCTATGAATCTTTATCTGCCCTGACATTGCCTCCTCCCACCAAACCCTTGTACCTCCACTCCAGGAACGGAATGCTATTGGTGGCAGATTTATATGCACAAAGCTTCCTGCCCCAGTGTGGGTTTTGCGCTAAGATTACACCTTAAATGGACCTGTACTGTGATTCAGTAGATGTGTTCTCCAGTGATTTTTCTGGGCCAGACTTTCATTAGTTCAGGACTTGAAACAAATTTGCTATCAGTGACAAAGTCAAAGAAAATGAGCAACATCAACTTGCTGAGATGCACAACAGAAATAATAATGGAGCCTGGATGAATTATGAATGTCAAGCACATCCTGGATCTTAAGTTTTCTACATCTCTTTTTACTCAGCCATACAAAGCAGAAGATTAATCACTTCTTGCTAACAAGCCTCCTGGCTCTAGCAAGTGTGATATAAATAAATTGGTTTTCTTGCTGATTCTCAGCAAGTCTGTTTGTCTCTGCCCATCTGCTACTTCCTTGCTAAAAATGACCATCTCATGTGTCGGCAGTCCAATCATCAATGCATTTAGTCAAAAGGTAAAATCTGTCTATTTTTCATTGGTTCATATCCCAGAAAGACTCACAGCAGTTCTAAAAAGTTGGGAGGTTATAGAGGCATTATTATAAATAGATAAATATGATGGCTGGCATCCAGTTTCAATAGTTAAGAGATTGTTAGCTGGACCTTGTAACTTCTGGAAATTTACATTTTCCAGTGATGAATGACTGAACATAATCCCCAAATCCTACCTTTGCAACCTGGCAGCCCTCCTACTGAAAATGTCTAAGGTGCTACAGATTGGGATGCAGGGAAATGATGTCTGCAGCATTCTCTTGATTAAGGGGTGCATTGGGACACGCAGTTGTAGGAGGACTCTTGGAGGTTTCCAGAGGCCTTTCATACCTATTATAGCACAATAATTCCACTTTAACTGTCTAGGCTGCATCCTGAGAAATCCTTTAGTTTGTAGTTTGATGAGGCACTATAAGCTCTTTGCTTGAAAGTTCTAAATACACCTCCTTAAATTGCAAATTCAAGATGCCATATGATGTTGCCATGGTGGTAGTTATAATGAAATCATAGTGCTATAATTATATTGTGTGAAAGGGCTCCAGCAGAGACAATTCACTCTCTTTTTATTTGGTTCCTAAAAAGGAAGATCTGAGGAGTCCAGCAGAATTGAGGGCCTCAAAATATTTGGGAACTGCTTGTGACTCCTGGGTCACACTTTGCCCAGTCCGATTTCATGAGGGTAAGCCAAAATGCTCACCCCCAAAAGAAAAAAAAAAGAAAAAAAAAGAAAAAAAAGAAAAAAAAGAAAAAAAAGAAAAAAGTGAAAGTTTTTGAGTTCATCAAACTTCTCCATCAGACTAGTGCAACTTAACTTGCATTCTGCAGAACTCAAGACCTTCACCAGAAGTAGGGAGTAGGGTTGCCAGTTTAGGATCATCACAGGCAAAACCTGAGACCTGGAATGGCCCCTGGTGACCCTGGTGATATCATTAAGTGCTATATCTTAAGTTCCAATCACACTTATTCACAGCTTGTCATCCAACTACGCAAACACAGAACACATTTTCCTGTTGGCAAATTAAGACAGAAACCTTAGCTAAAGGTATTATTCTCAGATCTAGGTAAGATAAGGAGATACATTTAACCTAGCCTACCAGCTTCTATCAAAACAGAATGGATGGTCAGCCCTGGCACAACAGCAGCCAGTAGGAAAGGAGGAAGATACCTAAGTAAATACATAGATTCCGCCCCTACCCCCATCCTTTGCAAGTTTTTGCCAGTTGCAGCAACAAATCAATTTTTGGTAAATCTCTGCAAGTCTCCTGCTGTCCAGGAACTTGCTTCTCCTCTTGATTACTTCACACAGATTTCATCGTGAAAAACAACAACTAAAATGCCTTGCATTTGCAAAACTAGGAGGAAAAACACATATGCCAGCCTCTCTTCATTTCACCTCCAGCAGCTGATCTGTTTTGCTTTGAATTAATCAAGTCACATAAAGAAAAACACTGCACATTCTTCCAAGCTTTTTATAAAGTTGCTCCTGTTTACAGAGCTGCGACACAGTTTTCATTCAGATTACAGGCAGACATTTTTACAGAGTGGGTGTGTGGGACAGAAGAACCACCTGTTTTCCCCTAGAGGAACCAAGCCTCTTTGCTCTCATCCCCATTTGCTTTCCTCCTCAGATATAATAATGTCAATCTAGAGGTGCAAAACCCTCCATCTGTCCCTTGCCTGGGTTTCTGCTTCTTCATCAAAGTTCTCAAAGAAAAGATGACAAAAAGCTAAACTCTAATATCTTTAGAAGAAAAATGACAGTGTTTTACAAGGGATTCTGTTTTTCTGGAACTGAATATGTCTTTTACATCCCTTTTCCATGCCCCCACCCAGCTAACTTCAATCATAAAAATGGGACTTCACAAAGGTTTGTCTGAGTCCCTACTGAATATGTTTCTGCTCTTTGCTGGGACCTAAAGGAGGAATGGTCTAAGTATGAAGTTGGCCCCCAGGTTGCTTTTACAGCCTTCCTGCATAGAATCATAGAGTAAGAAAGGGCACCATATGCCAACCCCACACTCAATGCAGGAAATCCAACTAGAGCATCTGCACTAGGTCCATCTCTTTTTGAAGACATTGATAAAAAGAAACTCCACAACTCCTCTAGGTAATTGGTTCCATTGTTGAACCATTCTTACTGTCAAGAATCTCTTTCCAATGTTCAATCAAAATCTGTCCTGTAATTTAAAACCATTAGACCTGGTCCTACTCTCTGGAAACCCTCCTCTCTGTGACAGCCCTTCAGATATTTATGTGACCCCTCCAGATCCCCAGAATGCCTCCTTTCTAAGCCTCCTGTCCTGTTTTGAAAGCCAGCCACAAATTACAGTCCTTAAACGGAATCTGTGGTATCGGCCCCAATTAAGGTTTACAGAAACTTATCAGTCAATTACAACTTTTTTTTCAGCCAGCAAGGTCAGCAATACATCCAGAGTGTCAGTTCAAGGGAGTATCCAACAGTGTAGTCAACACACAAAGCAAGGGTCAAGGTTTTCCAGGAGCACAAGCCAGAAGAAGAACAACACGCGGCTTCCAGCAGATTTGTCAATTGTCTGCAACAGGCTTCTCCCCATCTCACCTCTGGTATTAGCTTCTCCCAGCTGTTTGCCTGATTAATGAGAGTTCCCAATACAAGTGCTCTGAGCCGCATGGGCTCTCCCTTTATTTTGTGTGCTGGGCTGTAGTAAGTATTGTCCCATTCACACATGTGTCTTGGCTTTTGGGGAGGATCCTGTTTGTGTTTGCACTTGGATCCTGGGATTGGGACATTACACCTCCTAAAAGGGAGAACTGCCATTTCTGAAAGGCTCCTCTTAAATCAACTGCAGGATCTTTTCAGTATATAGTACATCATTTTTCAAAACCAGAAGTCATCTCTGGCAACTTCTGGTTTTGTTCTGTTTGTGTTTTTTCGGCAGTCCAGTTTTGGAACTTCATGTACTCCTGCCCTAGAATTGAGATCTGCTGTGGCACCACCATCACAGAATACCCTTCCTTTAGACCCTCAGTTGGAGACATCACTAGAGTCATTCTGGAATCAAGTAGAACAATAGCTTTTTGTGAAAGCTTTCGGGCCGCTTGATTTAACTCAAATCCATACATGTGCAGGATTTTAAATTATCTGAAAGTATTTTAACTAGTTTTATGGTGTTTTAAATTGTTGAAATGTATTTCATTGTATATCACTCCAAGATCCTTGGATTTAGGAGGAAATATAAGCAAAAATAAATAACATAAATGTGGCTCATGGTGGATCCCATAGTCAGAAAATTGTCCTCTGGATCAGTCACTGTTGCCAGCATTGGTTTAAAGTGAAGCTTAATAAAGGTTACTCCTTCAAGAATCATGATAACTAGAAACTTAGGTCAGAAAAACAACAGAACGCATAAAATTGCTTCTGTATCAATACAGCCATGTCCTGTCTAGATTATCTAGAATGAAGCCCTGCTTCAGGGATAGTTCATGATTCAAACTGAGGGAGTATCTCTACCGTAAGTGGCAGTGACCCTATTCGGAACAGAAACTGCCAGTATCTTGGGAATTTCAGTGGGACTTTTATCCCAAAATAAAGACTATTTCATTTAAGTATGCATTTGAAAACAGAAGAGGGGAGATGAAGAAATGTCCAGAACTGCATGGTTGAGATCCTCCCTTGTGTTTGAGTAGTTTAAATCTCCATTTATGTAGTTACATTGTACTGGATCACATGCTGTTAAAAATAGACATTTTGTGGCTGACTGTGTATCTGCCACAGTGCTTTTTATTGTCTCATTGTGGAATGGGGAATGGACACTGGCTGTTTCTGCAATCACAATTAATTAAGTGGGACATCGAAGGCATTGACAAATAGTAACATACCACAAAAGAATCCTGTTGGTTAGTGCTCACTAGAGTACACATATTCAGTCTGTTGTTGAATGGCCAATCAACATGTAGGTAAAACCAATTGACTCAAGTGCTCCACTCTAGTCGGGACTAACAATGGAATGTGAAATGATTACAGTTGTGGAACTCCACTTACATAACCATCAGCTTAATAAATCCATGGCACAATGACCAAAAAAGTCTAATCTTGTGTAAAAGAGAAACTACACATGTGTATGATATCAAAAGAACCCTGGCCCAAGTAAAGCAGAGTGCAGTCTTATACAATGTATATGGAAGGAAATGCTCCCATGCATTTTACAAGCTGTTCTAGAGCTTCTGCATCTTTACCTTCTTATTCTGTTTCTGGCTATAATTTGGTTTCATATGCTGCAATATTTTAATTTCTCTTGTCAGTCTTTTAAATTGGTTTTGTATTCTTCTTCTTTGCTGTTGTTGTGGTGTGCCTTCAAATCAGTCCCGATTTATGGTGACCCTAAGGCGAACCTATCATCGGCTTTTCTGACAAGATTTGTTCAAGGGGGGTTGCCTTTGCCTTCCTCTGAGGCTGAGAGAATGTGATTTGTCTAACTCAGTGGATTTCCACAGTTGATGCAAACTGTGGTATCCAAACCTCTATAAGTTATTATTTTATTGCATTGTGATTATCTCACACTTTTAACAGACTGGCTCTCACCCAGTACCTAATTTACCTAATTTAGTACCTAATTCACAATATATGTGTTTGGCCAGTCTTTTCTTCTTGTGCAACTAGGCCATATGGCCATAGCAGGGCACATTTTATAGTTATGCTAAATTAATATAGTTTGCCAATTAGATCATATTCTGCCTATTAAACCATATCAAAGTGTGCAGGTGTATAGTCTGGAACAGGCTCTGAGGAAGTCAAGGGCCACAGGGGATCCCCCAAAGGCCCCCATGCAGTTCCTACCCTTTCTTTATCCTGGTGTTTTACAAAAATGAAGTTCATCCATGTTTTAAATCCAGTCACTGGCATTGCTTCGCTGTCCATGGCTATGGGCAAGCAACCATTTTGTAGTCTCATATTCCCATCTGTAAAATGAGAGTGAAGTAACCAGCAAGAGAGGCATAGTCAGGGAAATAAAAATAGTAGAGTAGTTTACAAAATGTTTGTATTGAACATGAAAGTTACATTATAGGTGCATTTGCCCCCCTAATGTTAATAGGTTAAGATTCATCAGTCTGTTCCAATGATCTCTCTAGTTGCACCAACAAATTGCTTAAACATTTTAAAGATTTTAGCAGGCTAGTTTTGAAACTGCACTGGTACTCTCAGCTCTTATTAGTGACTTTTAGCATTCACATTGAACTTTGAAGATCTCACTTGCCTCCCCTTCTGTAAATTAAGATTAATGGCTTGGTTTAGCAGTGTACTTTATGCATGGAAGGAGATCCAATCAATTGCTTTTCAGAACAGGGCCCTCATTGTGTTTAAGTCACAGAAGTTACAGTGGTTTGAAATTAGCACAAGCCAAAAGCAGTCAACACACCCGTGAATCACACTTACTTTTGGTGTATGTGGGTTTTTCACTTGTGAATGGAATAGGGTGAACATTGTGGGGGAGGGAATCAAGACTGAGCTGTAGGCAAGTGTCAGAGTGGAATTACCAGTTATGCCAAGGGAGCAGGGGAAAGGGCCAAGCTAGCAACTGAAGCCTCAAGTCAACTTGGACCTGTTTTTTCTAGTCCAGAGGGCAAGGCAGTGGAATCTCAGGACAAAAGCACTTCCCTGAAAAGTATGTGTACAGGTATTTATATTTTCCTTGTTTGTCTGAGGTTTACTTCTTTTGATTGTCATATTCTGTACAATTGTGATTGATGCTCAGTGTGTCATGCTTCATGACATCAACAGGGGCTTCCTCTTGTAATATCACCAGGACTTGCCCCTGTGAAGTCATCCTACCTCTTGGGGTTTGGACCTGAAATTTCGGGCCTGGGATTGTCCTTCCCTGGCAATGATACTCATCAGCTAATACTGTGCAACCTGGTATTGTAGCTAAGATGTCTACTCTATGAGATGACTGATACCTAATTTTAGCTACAAGATGGTCTAAATACCTAATTTTCAGCCACGAGTTCACAAGACGGTCTAAATAAGCCCTTTTAGCCTTAGGCCATTTCTGCACTACACTGTTACAATGCTTTTATTCCTCTTTCATCATCATGTGGAATCCTGGGGTTTGCAGTTTAGGAACAGGCATTTAAAATTTTCAGCCAGAGAGCTCTTTGGCCTCAGTAAACTAAAAACCCCAGAATTCTACAGGACGTTGCACTATAACAGTGTAGTGCGGAAAGGCCCTAACAGAGAAAGAAGTTGGTAGCACAACCACAATTGGCTATCAAGGACGGTACATATCAAGGAAGGACACATATATGGCCTTTTCCGCACTTTACTTTAGCTATGGGCCAGAGCGCCCTCCGGCGAGGACGTCTGCTCTTGGGGGCGAACTGGGTCTGGATTACTTGCTGTTTGTCCGGACCTCAGTCCGCTCCCAAATGTCCAGAACTGGGGCTTTGCTATGCTAGTGAAAGACCGATAAAAAAAGGTCTTTCAATAGCGCAGCGCGCACCAGTCTATCACCGCGCTAAAGTACAGATCTGCAGGCTCACACCAGTGCGAGGCTGTAGATCTTCCGGGGGCGGGCTTCTGGCTGGTGAGGTTCTCCGGTTGGTGGAGAGCCTCCGCCAACCGCAAGCCTCCATTTTCATCCCTGGAGAGTGCGTACAGCGGGCGCACGCTGCTCCGGAGCAACGTGGATCGTCGGGGAGAGCGAGCCAGTCCCGTGAGTAATGGACTGCCCAGTTTTCCCCGCAAAGTGCGGAAAAGCCCATATAAACAGATACAAACATTTTTTTTTTTGACCCAGTGTGTGAACTGGTAAACAGAGTGAAATCAGCAGCATGGTTTCTTCGTGAGTTACTGAGTTTGAATACGTAGCTAAGCAAAAATTATCTCGCTAACATGACATCCAAAAGTTCCAGCTTTGCCAAAAACAGCTTTTTGCTATCGGCCCCATATTTTGTCTTCAATACTAACGCTTTTGGTAACTGGCCCAGATGCAAGCCAAACAAACACAAAAACATGATGTGAGAGTCTGTTATTCTTGCAAATATATATATATATATATTTAATGAGGCAGGAAATAGCCAAGGAAAAGTGACTCTTTTCACCTCCTTTTAGGATTTTTTTTTAAAACCTTGGGTTTCAGCACTATAAAGAAAAAAGATGGAAGAAGGAGGGATTTAAACAACACTTTCTTGAATATTATAACATTTTATAAGGCCAACATATAAGAGGAGCAGCTCACAGATATGTTAATCCATTCTTTGATGGGGGGAATATGGGAATATAACATTCCATGCAGCCTTGTGCAGCAAAGCAAGTTCAGCTGAAGGAAATCTGAGAAAAATACTGTGGAAATTTTCAGGGGGGTTCTGTTGCCAAGGAAACATCTTCTTTAAAGGGGAATGTGTGGGGAATAACAGACTTTATATGGTCTGTCTCTCAGGCAACTGAGGCAGCTTAAGAGAGATAGAAACCCGTAAGAAGTCGTTTCAAAGTCATACATAACTGCATATTTATCTCGTTCACACAAACAGACCATAAACAATAACAACACTCCAAAAGTATCTCAGGGCTGTGGTACAGGTGGGAACATTAGGCTAAGGGGGTGAGATAATTGAACCTGATGGAGACAAAGCAGAGAAGCTGAGAACCAGTTAATGGGGAATTAGCACCCAAAGGCCACTCTGACTCAGCAGCTGATTTGTTATGTACAGCCGTACTTGTGTTCAACGTTATGCAGGGCAAGGATGCAAATCTTCAATTTTTTCATGCTCACACAGAGAAAAGAAAAAATTCAGAAGTTTGTCTCTGCTTGGTGAAATTATGAGAAGTTTTCAACACTGATGCTGTGTGCATTTTGTGACTTTTTGGGTGAAAGAGTCATTTCTTCAAAATTCTTTTTTATGCAAAAAAAAATAAATCCTACTATACTGGATAACTATGGGTCAGGCACTCTGGGTAAGGCACTAAAGTGTGTGGTGGCATCTCAACTCCAAAGGTTCCTGGATTAGGCAGGTTATCTAGTTCCTGCAACAAAAACTCCTTTGTTGCAATAGCTCCAGCAGCTGCCAGTCCATTTCTGGGAACAATTCAAAGTACTGATTGTGACCTATAAAGCCCAATATAGCTTGCGTCCAAGTTATTTGAAGAGCTGTATCTCCCTTTATGAGTATGTCAGAGCTCCAAGATTGGCCTTTCTTTCAGTCCCACCACCTTCTCAGGTTTGTTTGGTGGGAACATCATGGTGGCTGCTCCTAAACTTTGGAACTCTTTCCCTACAGAGTCCAGGATAGCCCTGTCCTTGCTCTCCTTCTGTCAGCAGGTCAAAACATTTTTGTGCCCATCAAGTTTTTACAAACAAACTGGTGTTGGGTTTTTAATGCTTTTTTACAGTTGGTATATCACTTTTTATGAATTTTAATATTTTTAATATTCAGTTGATTTAACTTTATAGATTGTTTAGTTTTAAAGACCTTTTGTTTATACTTTCCTTAATGCTTTTTTGTGGTTTTTAATTTGTACTGTTTTCAATATGTTGTTAGCCACCTGAAGTCCAGTTATTGGGGAGAAGGTGGGATATGAATGAATGAATGAATGAATGAATGAATAGCTCTGATATCTGTCTGCCTATCCCCCAACATCTGTCCCCCCATCTACATGAAGCAGACATAAATTTGAAAGTTTCACTTTCTTCAATATTTGTTTAAATACTCCTTTCTTGATAAATTTTGAGCGTAACTAAGTTGATAGAAACTTTGTATCATCTGAATTGCCCATGTTCAATAAGTATAGCTATTGCCATCATGGAATGACTATATTACACCTGCCTGTTAATCATATTGAGCTTCTTAATTAAAAAAAAAGTGGGGGGCAACCTCAATGTAACATCATAGATGTAGTTGAATATCCAGGGATCTTTGCTAAGCACTCAAAGGCCTTTGTCTGGATGGAGAAATTTATCATACCGGTTTCTCCTAGGTTCTTTTTTTTTTTTTTTAAAAAAACAATCTCAAGTTCTCTCCATTTTGTTTGTGAGGATATTTGAAAATATCTCTGTCCACCTATGTCTATACTCTGTTTGTCTGTCTACCTCTTCATGTCATTTGCCTGGACTGATCGTTCTAGTTGCTCCTTTTCCATATATCAAAAAATGTCTTGTCAAGACTATAAATAAAAATCTAATCACTCTTTTGGTCTCTCAGTCAATCGGTTTGGAAGATTCATCCCTGTTGCAGGCTATGACTTAAAAAGCCCTACATGGTTTAGGCCCCAGCTATCTAAGGACTATATCTGACCCTTAAGATCATTGAGAAAGAACCTATCATTTCTATCACCTTCATAGGCAGATCAGATAGGAATGCAGGAGAGGGCTTTCTCAGTAGCAGTTCCCAGGCTTTGGAACTCTCTTCCAAAGGAAGTTAGGATCCCTTCCTTCTTGGTGTCCTCCTATGAATGAATAAAAGATGATAACAAAGTCTTACTTTTCAGCAAAATATTCTTGAGGCAAACCATTTTTAAATGGTATTTTCATTTTTCTGCTTATCCTTTTTTATAAAGTTATACCTTATTAAAGAGTAAAAAAAAAAGAACAAAGGATAGGAAAAAAAGAATCCTCCTCCTGCTCCTCCTCAATATCTTGCCTTTGCCTCAATACTGCAACTCAAGGTAGCTTAAAATTAAATAAAATAAGTAGTTGCAAAACAACAACAACAACAGCACCAACAACATTAAAACAAATGGATCTTCTGAAAAGGATCTTGGAATTATTGTTGATTATGAGTCAGCAGCGTGATGCTGCAGCAAAGAAGGCAAGTACTATTTTAGCCTGCATTAATAGAAACATATTTTCCAAGACAAGGGAAGTATCAGTGCCACTATATACTCATCTGAGGTATTGCATTCAGTTTTTGGTGCCTAATTTTAAGAAGTATATAGTCAAGTTGGATCATGTTTAGAGAAGGGTGACAAGGATAATAAGAGGTATGGAGGACAAGACATATGAGGAAAGGTTGATGGAGCAAGACATGTTCAGCTTGGTGAAGAGAAGACTGAGGGGTGACATGATTGTACTCTTTAAATACCTTAAGACAGGATGGTGCAGGTTTGTTCTCTGCTGCCCGAGAGGGTAGGACCAGGTCCAATGGTTTGAAGTTACAAGAGGGTAGATTTTGATTGAATATTAGAAGGAACATCTGGACAGTAAGGTCTCTTCAGCAATGAAACCAATTCCCCAAAGAGGTGGTGGGGTCTCTTTCCTTGAAAGTCTTCAAGAAGGGGCTGGACAGCTACCCGCTGGAGATACTTCAGCTATAGATCTTGCACTATGCAGAGGGTTGGATCTGATGGCCTTTGAGGCCCCTTACAACTCTATGATTCTATGATTTTACAGTGTAAAATGTGTAATTAAAAAACAATGAAAAGTTTAAAAAACTGTACAGTTTTCAAAATACAGAACCTGACTAACAGGCCAGTCTTTGAACTCTTTTAGGTCTCAAAAGCCTTTTATAACAAGGTAAGTAAAAAAAGAGAACCAGAATTCAGTACAGAGTTCGAGAAATATACTACTATAATAGATAAGGAATTAGATCAGGGTTAGGATTAGGGTACACCGTCTCAGACCACAGTGGCAACCTCAACAGATTCTTCTTGAAATATTTTAATTCTGATTGGTTGATGGTAACGTTTAATTTTGAATCCCATGTTATTATATAAGAGAATTGAAGAAGATGAATTCAAGGAACTCTAGCGCTCCTTCGTACAAAATTGGCCAAGGTTTTAAAAATGCTGTTATTATGTATCAGCAATGAAAATTTTAATACCTTTGTTCTGGATGTTAGCCAAACATGTTGGCACCATAAATGAAGTCATCTTTGGTGCAGAGATAGGGATGGAGAAAATCAGTCAAGAATCCGTAATGGAAATGTAGCAGAAATGTAGGTGAGTGGTGCCGAGAAGATTAATGGCATTATTTATTTAGTGGGCTAGCATTACAATGATGATTCTTCTACTGCCACTTATCTTCTTTCTCTCGCCCTTCAGCAAAGAAGATGCTTTAAACTTTCAACTAATTTTAGCTGTAGTGCTAATTTTAGTAGGTAGCAGCAGATCACTGTTTGTTTCACTAATTCATCCTGACTTTACAAGTAAAAACCACAAAATTTTGTTTTTGGCTGATTATCATTCTTGGGCTGTATGTGCAAGACATGTTAGGTGGCAATTTATCGTCTGCAACTCACAGTCACACCCAGATGCAATTTGTTTCCACCCAATCAACTTTTTGTTTCCCACTTATTATCTTATAACTTCTAGTCCAACACCAGAAGCTAGTATTCTCATTGTACAGAACAATCTACTATTGATTGTTATTGTTGCTGCCTCCCTCTCTCTTCTCTTCCTCTTCCTCCCAGAATGCCTTTCTTTTTTGCTCAATGATTTTTTTCATAAAATAAATTTCCTGTGAAAACTATTGGCACTCTGAGTTGACTGTTTGTGTACTAATGTTGGAATCGAAGCACTGGTTCCTTCATTAGATGTATAGTTTTAACAACATGTTTTGAAATGTCTCCTTCATTATTTTCTTGAAAAGAAGGACCCAAACTCAAAGCATAACTATGGTACGTGTAGGTAGATATTTATCACTTTCGCCAGCATACTTGCCCCACTCCAACAACTATTTTATCTAAGGTGATGTTTTTCAGCAAACTTTCTCAAAGTTTCTGTGGAAAGAGAAAATCTCTCCCTAGGTTGCCAGCCCTACTTCTGCCAACAGCAAAGAGAATGTTTCACACCTTTTCCTCTAGTATTTGTAAAGTCTGGGGAAAAAATACTAAAGTACAGTTATCCCTCCAAATTTGCTACAGTTAGGGGCACAGGACCCTCATGAAAGTGGAAAAACCATGAAAAACTCTAGGCCCTTCCAAACCATGATTAACACACAAAAAAGTGGGGAAAGTGGGGAAAAAAGAGGACCCAAACTATTACTGCTCAGTCAGCCTGATATCAAAACCTAGAAAGATTCTAGAGCAGGCTGCTAAACAGATAGTCTGTGATCATTACAAGTCAACTTGGGCTTCTCAAAAACAAATCATGGCAGATCCATCCATCCATCCATCCATCCATCCATCCATCCATCCATCCATCCATCCATGGTATCTTGATTTCAGTAAGGCCTTTCACAAGGTCCCCCATGATATTCTTGCAAACAAGCTAGTAAAATCTGGCCCAGACAATGGCCCTTTCCTCACGGGGGGGGGGGTGAAATGGGGCGGCGCATGCAGGGGCGGAGATTACCTGGTAGCGTGTTGCTCTGTCTCGGCTCCGTCCCTGCGGGGAGTGCGGTTTCGCTGCTCTACACGCCGCCAAATTTCGGCGGTGTTCGGCGGCATTCAGCGGCACCCAAAATGGCGACCGGCGGCTTCCGGTGGTGCTCTGCCCATCAGGGCAGCACGCCAGCCAGAAGCCCGCCCCCGGGCAGATCTGCAGAGACACGCTACCGCGTCTCTGCAGTTCTTCACCGGGAGCTGGCACGGAGCAGCGCGGGCGAGTTTCATAAAAACCATTTGGGAAGGTGGTTTTTATAAAACTCGCAGTGTCACCCCTACGGCTGCACTACAGCGGTTTGAGGTGTAGAGCCTCACCTTTTCCAACCACGCTAGCTCACCCCGCGGTGAGGATGACCTCCGTGTCCAGTCGTCGCACCGTGGGGTTTTACCCCCATGTGGAAATGGTCAATGCTACCATTATGTAGATTTGTAACTGGTTGGCCAACTGAACCCAAAGGGTGCTCACCAACAGTTCCTCTTCATCCTGGAGATAGGTGATGGGTGAGGGTGCCACAGGGTTATCTCCTGGGCTGTGTACTGTTCAACATCTTTATCAATGACTTGGATGATTGAATAGAGAGCATGCTTTTCAAATCTGCAGACAACAGCAAATTAGGAGGGGTAGCTAACACCCCAGAGGACAAGATCAGAATTCAGAATGGCCCTAACAGATTAGAGAGCTGGGGCAAAACTGACAAAATGAATTTCAACATGACAAATATAAGGTACTGTACTTTGGCAGAAAAAGAAAAGAAAAGAAAAGAAATGCACAGATATAAAATGGGTGACACCTGGTTTGACCACAGTACATGTGGAAGAGATCTAGGAGTCCTAGTAGAACACAAGCTGAACACAAATCAGCAGTGTGATTTGGCAGCTTAAAAAGTCAATGTGATTCTAGACTGCATCAATAGGAATACAGCATTTAGGTCAAGGAAAGTAATAATATCACTCTATTCTGCTTTGGTCAGATCCTACCTGAAATACTATATCCAGTTCTGGGCACCACAGTTCAAGAAGGATATTGATAAGCTGCAACACGTCCAAAGGATGGTGAACAAAATGATAAAAGGCCCAGAAACCATGCTCTATGAGGACTGGCTTAGGGCTTCGTGAACGTTTAGCCTGGAGAAGAGAAGGTTAAGAGGTGACATGACAGCTATGTTTAAATATTTGAAGGGATAGCATGTTTTCTGCTTGTTTTCTACTGCTCGGAAGACTAGGACATGGAGCAATAGCTTTAAACTTCAGTAGTAGAGATTCTAACTAAACATTAGGAAGAACTTCCAGTTGAAAAGAGCAGTTTGATGGTGGAATGTGCTGCCTTGGAGTGTAGTGGAGGCTCCTTTGGAGATTTTTAAACAGAGGCTGAATGGCCATCTGTCAGGAATGCTTTGATTTTGGCCATTTCCACACTATGCTGCTATAGTGTTATTATTCCACTTCAACATCCTAAGGAATCCTAGGGTTTGCAGTTTAGGAAGGGCCATTTAGAATTTTCAGCCAAAGAGCTCTTTGGCCTCAGTAAACTACAAACCCCAGAATTCCACAGGATGTTGAAAGTGGAATAATACCACTATAATAATGTGGAAATGGCCTTTGTCTTCTTTCACGGCAGAAGGTTGGACTTGTGGCCCTTCTGGTCTCTTCCAGCTCTATGATTCTGTGATTCATCAGCCGTAAAAATGACTAATTTTGTGCTTAAGCAGTCCTTTTCTAAGGACAACAAATTCTTGATTTCCCCCCTTCATTAATCTTTTAATATTTTAACATGCCTTTCTCCAGAATTTTTGTGCAGTTCAGTGATACTCATTATTCCTAGGACCATGCCTGAGAATTCCATGAGTATGCTTCCTTTTGAATTACATCAAAGTTCCCCAAATGTAACAAGACCTGCTGGCCACTTCCAATGACATAAGGAAATAGAACATGTAATTTCTTTGTAGTGGAAAAGGCACTTTCATTTTTAAACAACAACAACATACACTTGATGCAGTGGAGTCCTTACATGGGAAAATTGTTCCATTAAAAATCTGGAGGTGATGTTTGGTTATTATTCAATTTTTTTCCAGCTTGATGAGGCATAAGTCACATTGTGGAAATTATATCGTCTGGAAATCATGCCACTGAATATTTTATCTGAGTGGTGATTCGTAGCAAAAGGACTGAATCTTTAATCAAGTACATTATGTAAGCTCCTCATCTCTGTAATACCATCTTGCAGGGAGGTGGGGTGGAGGAGAAAGGTAGAATTGAAATATGCAAACAACCAGAATACCTGGTGGGAGCAAAGCTTTCTTAGTGAGTTTGGGAAAGGATATTACAGTCCAGGAGGTGTTGTAGGGACACACCCTCCAAATGTACTTCCCCGGCATTTTTTCCCCAAAAGCTTGCTCCTAAATGCCCCAAATGCCCTCTAGGAAGTGCAGGGGATATTTCTGTTACTTTTAAAAAGGTGTTTAGGTCAACAAGAGGCCATTTTTAATAATAAGAAGGCAGAAGTCACTTCCTGTTCTCTCTCTCTCTCTTTCTTAAAAGGCCTTTCCTAGGAATAGGGCAAAAATATAGCAAAACACAGCTACACCTCCTATATAGTATTTGGGATTTTTTTTTACCCTTGAACAATTAGGAGGAACAAAAATGGTCCAAGGGTGGACACTTGTCCAACTCAGACACAAATGCATGGTAGAACCAAACTAGGCAGAACTAATTTGGGTGAGGAAGAATTCATCTGTATAAATACAGCTCTGCTCAATCATGGAGTGTTGCAGAGAGTTCAGTTTTTAGATCAAAAGTGGTATGTGTGTGATGAAGGCCCCTGAATTTTCACTTGCCATATAGGAAAAACACAGGAAGCTATCTTACAGTAAGCAGATGACTGGACCATTGAACTCAGTATTTCTATACTAGGAAGGGGAACATGTGACCCTCTAAATACCATTGGATCAGAGCACCCATCAATAATCATAATTGGCTGTGCTAACGAGAGGTGGTAGGATTCACTATCCAACAATAAATGGAAGGTGGCCCCTTTCTTCACCCTTGGCTGGTAGGAAGGCTGGCCATGCTCTGGAGCCCAGAAGGCAGTGTGGCCTGATTTCAGATCCTATGAAGCTTCTGAGGATTGCAGCCACATTATTAATGCCACCATTTTGGAAACTGGTACTGAAGATATGGTGGACCTTCTGCACATGCAGGGGTTCTGTTCCATGATCCTGTGCAAACAGTGGATTCAATGAATGTTTTTGTCCCATCATATTCAATGGTGGCGATGTGCACGTGGATAGTTCAATGTACACATCACCACCATTTTAGGTATAGAGACACTACACATTGCATGAACTGGAAATTGCACATGCAGAGGTCATGGCTAGGGAGGGTTCACTGTCCTTCACTTCCAGTCTTCTCTTTGGCTGAATCTTTTTGGAGGAAAGCTTCACAAAAGAGCATACAGTAGTCCCACAAAGGGTTTTTAAAAACCCTAACAATGTATCCCCTACGCTATTTTTAGCTGTTTTTTTGGGGGGGGGAGTTTCAGGTCCTTTGGGGCATTGGTGAGGTCCCCAAGTGCTGTACTCAGTGGCCCCCAAAGAGCAGCATGCAAATCCTAGGCCACACAGTTCCCACCCTGGCCTACTGGCTGCTCCTCTCCAGGATTTCAGGTAGGAATCTTTCATAGCCATACTTGGAGGTACTAGTATTTAAACTGGGAAACTTAGCATGAACAGCAGGTGCTGTTTCATTGAACTATGGCCATTCCTGTTTACTTGAAGAGACAGCAGCAATAGTGATGGTGGGAGCAGAACCCCCTGGAAGACTGGAGATAGGACATCTGCTTTTCTTTGTTTGCCATCAAGAGAGACAGCTGTTAGATAGTAAGCTGTCAGGATATCACCACAGAGTCTCAAAATATCTAGCTGCTTACTTAACATATTTTGGTTCCTTCAGAAAGGCACCATTAAAATCTTCCTCTAGTTCCTTAATATTCACAGCCTCCAGTTGTGAATTTGATTTACACCTGTCCTTGTAAGACAGGGTTACAAACATGTTGGGTACAGTGTTCGGTATTTTCTTGGCACTAAGTAAAAGTTAAATGTATTAAGTGAAAACTGTTTTTTTTAACAGCAATAGATGCCTGAGAATGAAGGCTCTGCCTTAAAGTACTACTTTTTTGATGGAATGACAAAATAAATAATAATAAATAATATATTTTTTAAAAATTAACTGTAGTCATGGTTATGGTCAGATTCTGCACAACACAGAATTTGAGTGGACTGTTGGCCCCACTTGGGTGGGTGAAGATTTACCAAGGCATAATTTGATCTCATTTCCCACTTCCACCTACATAGATTACTAAAGCTTCAGTTAAGAAGTCAATCCATATGGTGTTGGAATGTTCCACTTGTGGAATCCGTGAAGTATACCCCAAACAGAAAATAGTCTGACTCCTACTGGTAGTTGCCAACTAGAGTAGAGTTACTGAATTAATGGAATTTACATGAGTGCTGCTTCACCATTCAATAATTAAATCACTGGGTTCATGCTAGTTGGGACTACCAGTAGGAACCTATACATCCCCACGTGTTAAGTAATGAATCTCTTTGATGAGGCATCATAGACTTCCTCTGCAGCCAGTAGTCTCATCGGCATTAAATTGGGGCTCACAAATAAATGTTACTATTACCATATTGTATATATATCATATACATGAACTAATTTGAGTGGATCTACTGTAAGCAGAAGTAAATAACTTAGTCTGACCCCAGTGTGCTTTATTATGCTGCCATAGTTCATCTCACAGCAAGGGTCACTTTTCCAAAAACTTAATTTGCAGAAGGTAGGGTGAAGGTTAAGCATGAGATGAGAAATCTCCTAATAGAATCCATGCTAGTTTTTATTTTATTAATTAGCAGCACTGTAGATTGGGGAAACTGCACTCTAGGAGAGGGTTTTTTAACTCATTCCTCCCAAGGTCTTTCTCTGAAATAAATGCCACTTCTGAAACTGCTATTAGCTCTGTGGAGGAGAGAAAAATGTGTAGATATGATTGATTGAACTTATGTCCTGCTTTTCTCATAACCGGGTGCCTGAGATACTACTGTCATTCCCAGGTGCTGTTTCCATCACCCTCTGAACTTGGCAAAGGGTTTTTTAGGGGAACTACTGTTCCCAGAATCCATCAGACAGCATAGCCAAAATACATGGCTGATGAGTTTGGGGACCTTGGAGCAAATTTTTTGCTTAGCTCTGGACATCCCTCCCCACAATGAGCTAATAGCAGCCAGGGGGTGAAGATTTAAAATGGGGAAAAGTATGGGTTGAAGGGGTTAAACTGATTTTCCCATAGTGGAGGGGAGTGTTTTTAATAAAATAAAAAGGGGCGGGCCAAAAATTTGCAGGTCATAATCACTGCTTTTCATTGTTATCTCTGGTTTGGGTGTAAGCTCCCAGTTATGACTGCCAGGGCTCAAATAGTTTGACGGAGCTCAGTAATAAATGAGCTTTCCGCCAAGCGATTGAGGGAGTGGTGAGTGGAGGAATTTGATTACTATGATGTTATTTTTTTTTAAAAAAGATCTAGACTATGAACATGGATAAGAAATCTGATTTTCTTAAGGGGGGAAAGAGAAGCCCACTCGCTGTAATGCATGACAGGCATTCCTAGATTCACATCAGTTCTTTGGGAGTACTTTATTCCAAGAGCACTTATCAGTAATTGCTGTCTGTGAAATGTTTTAAAAATGTCTGTTAAACACTCTGACAGCTAATAAGTTCTCAGCTGCTTTAGGAAAAGCCAGTAATAGAATCTGTTCGAATGTTTACATAAAAGAAGGACCATCAAAATCAGCTTTATTGTGGCTCCCAAAGAGAGGATGACATCAGCTGCGGGTGGGCTGCTCATTTAAATGAACATCAGTAAAGTAAGCCCTCTGATCTATGGGTTAGCTGAATCCTTGAAGAGACCATATGTTTCCTTTAGATCTTGCATTTCACAGAAAACAGATTTTCTTAATAACAATACTAAATCTCTCCCTACGCCCATTTTTTAAAGGAAGGCAGGTTTTTTTTAGGGAAATTGCAAAAAAACAATACATATTTCTGATGTATTTTCCTTAATCGCCACAACTGGAATTACTATGAAAATGGTACTGAAAGCAGTATCTGCATTATCATTTCCTTTCCCTAGACAATCCTGGGATTTGTGGTTCTTGTGAGAAGGTCCAGGGATCTCTAATAGAAAAAGGTACCCTCACTAGGTTGCAGTTCCCAGGCACTTTGGGTAGAGTTGGGGTGGCTAAATTGGGTTTCATACAGCAGTACACATATCAAGTAGCTAGAAACAAGGAGACTTCCATGTTAGAGAAGACATCAGTTCTACCGTTACAAGAAATCCTAGTCTAGTTGCAAAAAATTATTAAAGTGAATGTTTGAATTGACTACAGGTAGATTATTCCACCATTCTCCCAAGAAGCTCCAAGTGATACGCATGCACGATTTCCCCAGTCCCACTCTGTCCTCTCAACAACCAGTGACATACATTAGTCTGTGAGGCCATTACTGATACAAAGCCATCCCCAAAACGTCAGGCCTAGCAGCACAATCTTATGAATGTCTTTTCAGAAGTAAATCCTACTGAGTACAGTGGGACTAGGTAAATATATATAGTCTCACAGATGGAGGTGGTTTCCTCCATTTTAGTGTTCACCCAGCAATAATGACTCCATGTTATCTGTAATCCTTATAGTGACATGAATTCAGTGAGTGCTGTGTGTGTACAAATAGTCATGTATGCAAAACAGTGTAGTATATCATTTGTACAGGTACAAGGTATTACAAACACCTGTCAGACCTCACAGAGTTTCACCTATATACAGTACCATGAATCTGTTGCATAGAATATAAGTACGTATTATGTTCACACACTTGTAGGCATCATGAATGTGGATACTGGCAGTCTGAAAAACTGGATACAGGAGCCTTACAAGGCAAGTGCAAATGTATTTTCAAGAATGAAAACTATTTCTCTTTTATGTAGTCATAGCCATGGAGGCAAAGTGAAAATTACAGACCACAACCAAAGCTTCCTTCTTTCATTAACACCTCAATGGGCATCACCCTCTGGGTGCAGGAAATGATTTCCATTACATTTAGACACATCTAACGGATATTGTGATTCTATTACGATATGTGAAAGGCAAAAATTGAAATTTGACAGCTTGATCACATCTGTTCTTTAAAGACCTTCTTTGCCATTTCAGGCACAGCTCTACAAAGGACATCACAGAGATACATGCATATTTCTCACTGCCCCACAACAAACTCTTTCTTATAAGTGTTCTCATAATTATTTTATTTTTTTATTAGTTACATTTATATCCTCCCTTTCATCCAAGGATATCAGGTGCTGTACAGAGCTCCCCTCTCCCCTGCTCATTGGGAACTAGAGGTGAAAAGAAAGGGTACTCCTGCTTCATATCATCTAAGTATTCATTAGAAAATGGGGCAGTGTAATAGTGTTCATTGAAGACAGAAATATTGTCCTAAATCCTGTTACTACTAAATGAAGTAGACCAGTAGTGAGTAACTGTATGTGGCCAGGGGGCAATTCCCCTCACCAACTCCCTACAGGCCATACCCAACCGCATCAAGCCCAAATACCTCTGTTTTTTTCCTCCATGCACTCTCAAAACGGTGACAAGAAAAGATGTGTCTTTGTTTCCTGTTGCCATTTTGGGAAATACAGCGGAGAAAAATAGCAGTATTTTCTCTAGTCCCTTCCTGTTGCCATTTTGGGGCTATCTGCAGAAGAAAACAGAAACATTTGGGGGAATATGCAGTTTTGGGGTGCTTGAGGTGGTAGCCTTGCATGTTTTCGTGCGATTGTGCAATTTTCTGAATAATTGCCTCAAATTTGTGTTAATTTTGTCTTAAAAAAATTGGGGTTGGGTGATTTTGGGAGACTGGTGAGGGAGTTCAGGGGTTACATGAGGCCTGTGAGCCACACTTTGCCCACCCCTAGAGTAAAGCCACTGAATCAATGGAATTTATCTACACGTTGAGTCACCATTCAACAATTTATTCAATTCCTCTATTGGGGCTGGGATTAACCAATCAGATTCAGGTCTTTGAACCAAGAACAGATATTATTGGGACCAAAAAAAAAAAAAAATCAAACAGGTGAGGTCATAATTTTGTGAACAAAATCAAGGTGGGCCTGGTCCTAGCTCTCTGCATTACCTGATATATTATCCAAGGTTATTTTTCCTCATTGAAGGGGGATAACAATGTGGATTTTTTTTCTGAAAGTGTTTCAAAGGGCTTAGTTTATCTGGGAGCAAACACTGGTATTCTTGCATTCACTGTTCTACAGAAATTCCAACTGATATGATCAAAATTGTTCCTTGAAAGTAGGGATAGCAAGAATATTTTAGAAATAGTAAAAAATGAAAGAAAAATATATTTCTTGAGGGTCAAGAAGCACTGACAAAGAGAATGCTGGACTGACAAGCACATTTGTAGTCTCGAACTTCTGTACAAAGTTTTCATGTGTAAAAAGCAAAATTTTCTGGTTTCCCCACATTTCCTTTTTCTTGTTTTCTCTCCAGACAGTGCTGTTTCCTAGGCAGAAAATGCTGTTTTTTTGCATAAAAGTGCCACATGCAAACTTTGCATATAATAAGTCCTGAATTTCAAACAGTCTTCAAAAACTGCACAGTTATCGAAGTCTTTGAAGACTTTCTCACAGCAGAAATAAAATGGTTAAAACTTCCCATTGCTTCCTTCAAGAATGCAATTAGAGAAGGATTATATATTTACTTGAGAGACTGCATGCTGAATGAACCAGCTTTGGGATTTGCACAGATACGTTGGCAAGGCACCTTCAGTGGGCTTCATATATGGGGTTAGCTGTGTTGGCCATGCAGCACAATATGACAAAGTCCATAAAGCAGTGATAATTTTATTGGGCCAACTCCAAAGTATAAAATACATAAGCTTACATGATGTGTTTTATGCTTTCAAACTGGCCAGTGAAGGTATCGTGGCTTTGTGGTTTTTGGGCGTTGTTGCATTTCAGTGGGTCTTTTTAATCTTCTTGTGATAGGGTTGGCAAATAATTTTTTTCTAGTGCTGGGATTAACTTTTTTTGTGGTAGAAACACAGACTCTTAAAGCTGGAAGGGTCCAGAAAGGACACCTGGTTCTACCCATTACCATGTAGGAATATGCAAGTAAAGAACTCCAGAAGGATGCCTGCCTGACCTCTGTTTAGAACCTCCAAAGGTGTAGAGTTTGTTACTATACAGAACTGAAAGAGGCAGCAATGTTGAGACTGCAGTCTATTTTGGGGTCTCTGAGAAATGCTCAAAGTCAAAACAGAACACTTTCAACTTGGAGGATGGTTTTAGCTCAGGATTTGGTTCTCTTCCTTGGCTGATCTCTTCCTTCCTTTCAAGACTTTGTTCCGCTTTGTGTTTTCTATCCTCCCTGGATTCTGCTTCTGACAGTGACTTTGCAGGTATGCCGACAAACAAAAGTTACTCCCATCTGTCAGTTAACTGAAGTGGCATCAAAAACTACACTGACTTAGTTGCCCAGAGAGAACACACAAAAACCCTTGAAAAACTAATTATATGGAAGTTGAATGATATCAGAAAGGCATTTTATTTCAAAATCTAAAAATCTTCTGGTGCATAATTAGATTCTGTGCATTTAATTACACCCTTCAGCCAGATAAACCTGCTTTCTCAATCACTTCTGCTTTCTACTCACTGTGCACAACTTGCATTTTTATGTGTTCATCCGTCTATACAGGATTCTTCTCGTCACAAAACAGCAGTACATAAGTATTAAAACATTGTCAGTTGCCTTGGCAGTGCACTTGCTGATGATACCTGTACTTACCTCTGTTCCTAACTATATTGTGTAAGTTGGTTGCAAACTGTTCTTGCTTTCAATTCCAAAGACATCAGCTATATTAATAAGTAAGATTTCCAGACTGAAAAATGAAGAGGATTCCATGGTTGTATAGAACGGGGAATTTCAGCCGCTTCTTCTTCTTACCAGGTTGTGTGACAAGCAACACCTGCTGAAATTCCCTCTGTTATGCAACCATTAAAGGTATAGGAACTCTCTCTAGTTACCCATCTGGCAACATGAGATATTAGAAGATTATATTGAACATCTATGTTGAGAGGAGATGTAGAAAAGTTACTTTTTGGGACTACAGATCCTAGAATCTCCCAGCAAGCATGGGCAGTGGCCATTTTGTTTGAGATATTCTAGGAGTTGTAGTCCAAAAGAGCTATACTTCTAAACTCTGATTAAGAGGCAGTGGTAGCCAGTGGCTAGTAAGTGGACTGATAAGCAAAGCTGACACCATTTATGGAATTCTAACAGAGTAGGGAAGGAACTCCTTCCTTTGTCTTTCAGTGCCTAGACATAGTAGATAAGATCAAGAGGCTGCAGTGTTACACCACTGGCATACCCCTTCTCAGGAAAATATAAAATTAATACCAAATATGCCCACCATGCCAGAGAGGTTGCCCGGGTGGGTACGTAGGCAACAAGGTCGAACGACCGAAACCAGGTCAAGGCCAGGAAAATCCCATCATATAGCCCAAGGAGACCTCAGGCTATACACATCCACGTAAAGAAAGGGTCCTCAGCTAAGAATAGACAACTTGAGGGGATTAGCATGTTTCCCCTGGTTGAGCAACTTTGACTTTGGAAAATCTTACAAGGCAAGGTCCATCTGCATAAAACAATCATGCAAACTACCAAGTTGCCATTGTCTGGCATTTCTTCCTTTGTTTTGGCCACTGTTCTTCCTGGGAGAGGGCCTGCCCTCAAGGTATGTTCTGCCCTATAAGCAGTCCTAGTTTTTGAGGGTCTCTTAGGAGAACTCCCCACCATGCTAGCAGACTGGCACTCTGTTAGCTGAGTGATCCCCTCAGCCATCTCTTCACTGAGCTCCGTTCTTCTCGCCACTTCCTGGACTGAAGATTTCAGGATAGGTGCAGTATCACTGTCTCTACACTTCCTTTGCTATATCCCCTATTCATTTTTCACCCCTTTTCCTTATCAATAGGCCTTGTGTGTGTGAGTGAGTGCATTGGTGTGTGAGGATATATTCATTTAATAAAATTAATTTATTGGTACATTTGTCTGGCCTTTTGCTTGGCCTGACCTTGGGTAAAAGATCCTGCTGGGTTATCCTACCTCTTGTTTTGCTATATCCAGTGCTCCGCTAATTTCCCCAATCTTAGCATTTTTGGCACAAATCAAGGTGTCCCCCAAGGGACCCCCAGAAGTCAGGGTAACAAAAGCACCATTGGGAGATCTACACCTATACTCCACTTAGAAACCTTGGAGGATATGAAACTATTAGCAGAACCAGTAAATAGTGACCTGGGAGCTGTGGGTGAAATTAAAAGAAACATTGAGCTAGAAGGGATTCCAAGTACCATTTAATCTCTTGTTGGGCCATTTAGTCTAACTTTCTGCCAGTACAATAACTCACTGCTAAAGGTTCCTGCAGAGGTGGAAATCCAGCTTGTGTTGAAAAACCTCCTGTGACTCAGACTCTAACACATTCTGAGGGAGTCCATTTCATAGGCAAGCTCTTACTGCCAGGAAGCTTTTCTTAACATTTAAGAATATTAACATTTCTGATAATTTGAATCCACTGGTTTGGGTACTATCTTCTGGGGCAGCAGAAACAAGCTCATTTTAGTCTCCACATGACAACCCTTTCCAGTATCTGAACATGACTACTGTGTCTCTTGATTTTCTTTGCTCAAGGCTAATCAGTACCCAACCCTCAGTTGTTCTTCATAGGGTTTGGCCTCTAGACTGTTTATCATCTCTGCAGCTTTCTTGTGGGCATGTTCTAACTTGTCAATATGCCTCTTAAACTATGGTGCCCAGAACTGGACACCATATTCCGGGTGAGCACTGACCAAAGTGGATTAAAGTGGTACTATTATGTCCCTAGATCTGAACCCAATAGATCTGTTGTTGTGGCATTGACCTATCTCTCCAAGATGTCTAGATCCTTTTCACATGTATTGTTTTCAAGCCAGGTGTCATTATCTTGTACAGTCAGCCCTTCAGTTGAAGGTTTCACTTTTGCAGATTTATTCACAGATTATTTGCTGTCACCTCTGCTGCCTCTCTATGTCATTTTTAATAGGGACTGCAAGCCTTGTGAGACTGAGAAACTGCGAACGAGGCTTGTAAGTCCCTATTAAAAATGGTGTGGGAAAGCAGTGGAAGTGGCAGGAAGCCCCACCAGCTACCTACTTCTGGCTCATGACGGAATCCTGATGCCTCAAAGGAATCCATGGTGATTTGAATATAGTGATCATACTGGTTTTTTTTTTTTGTGTGTGTGTGTGTGTTAATTATGGTTTGGGAGGGCCTAGAGTTATGCATGGTTTTTCCACTTTCACAGGGGTCCTGTGCCCCTAACCCTCGAGACTGTGGTTTTGGGGGCAGCTTCCCGGTCTGTTAAGGTCTTGTTGAATCCTGGTTTTGTCTTCTGAGTTATTAGTGACTCTTCCAACCTTGGTGTTATTTACAAATCTGATGAGCATGTCAACCATTCCTTCTTCCAAGTCATTTAAAAAGATTTTGAACAAACTAGGGCCTAAGGACAGAACCTTGTGGCACCTCAATTGTCACTTCTCTCCATGTTGATGAGGAGTCATTGATGAATACCCTTTGGGTTCAGTCTATAAGCCAGCTTAACAGTAGCAGTTTTCTGGACATTTTACCAGTCTGTCTGCAAGAATAGGGGGCTGCTTGTCAGAAGCCTTATTGAAATCAAGGGCCTACTTACCACATGGTTTCCCTTATAGACCAATACTATAATTCCACCAGAAAAAATATACATAAAATTTCAATGACCTCATCTTTTTTTGAGAAACCCACGCTGGCTCTTTGTTAACATGGCATTATTTTTTAAATGCTCACAGACTGGTTGTTTAATGAGGAGATTTAAGGAGAAACCAGGGAGCAGGATTGAAAAATGATCCAAGGAAGGAAAAATGAAGAGAATTATCCTGTTCAAGCAAGGTTCAAATCTAAGATAAGCCTTTCTTCCTATCCTCCCTCCTATTTAAGAGAATCGGTGGTTCAGCCTGTGTGGGCAGAGTTAGTCCACAGTCCTCCCTCCCCACTGAGAAACGTCAACATCTAGTTCAATGGTTCAGCATATGGAAATTGCAATATAAAGATCCAGCTGTTCCTGACATCTGCTTCATAGTTATTTCAAGGCCATTGGCAATTTTATACAGCAAACCACCTCGCTGTGTGCCACTGAATATCAGTTGCTAGACAGCAAAAGCACAGGAAGGATACTGTCATCATGCCCAACTCATTGAATTCCTGAGACATCTGGGATACTTTCATGGGGACACTCTAAGTGAACAGAGCTATCTACAGGTTGCAGCATCAGATAGACTTACAGCCTAATCTGGCCGAGCCTTGTTATTTCTTAGAGTAAATTATTCTCCTCGTCACACAAACAGAACCATGTAGCTTATTCTTTAGGATTATTTTTCTGGACATGAGACTACTACATCATAGAAAGATATGCACACAAAGGCCATTTCCACACTGGGCTTTTAAAATGATGCAGAGCGACCTCCGACGGAGGTCTTCTACACCGTAGAGTGGACTGGGTTGGACTACTTTTTGTAGTTCCGTACCTCAGTCCTGTTCTGTGCAACAGCGTGCTTTTTAAAAACCTCTAGAGGTTTTTAAAAGCACGAGCACACGACTCTGTCTCCGTGCTCCGGAGTAGATTTGCAGGAGCATGCAAGTTCATGCCTGCAGATCTTCCAGGGGTGGGCTTTTGGCTGGTGAGCTTCTCCAATTGGTGAATACCAACCGGAAGCCGCCATTTTGGATGCTGGAGGAGTGCAGAGCGAAGAGCTTGCACTCCTCCTCATCCTGATGGACTCGATTGGACGGAGAAGAAATCTGGTGAGTCCCGTTTTCGCCCAGTTATTTTCCAACATGCGGAAAGGGCCAAAGCAAGATACCACATCACAGCTATGTTGCTAAACAGGTGTCTGTTTTAGAGTCTGTGGAAAGTACCCTATTTTATATGTATCTCATATTTAGGACAGACAGAGGCAAAATGCTAAAAGTTTAGTTCACTGTATAGAAATTCATGCTGGAAGACATGACAAGTTGGGCATTCCTCATACTTTTCTTCACTGAAAGGATTTCATTTTACTTGTTTGTCATTTTCAAGCCACCTTGAAGGGTGGAACCCTCACAAGGCAAGGTAGAGAATAAAAGAAGCATTACAACAAACAGTTAAAATCATTTTTTTTTTTAAAAGATTGTGTTGGATTGACAGCCCTAATTTCTGTGCTGGCAGCCCAAGCTATTTCAAA
This sequence comes from Iguana delicatissima, assembly GCA_948472985.1. Lineage (NCBI taxonomy): Eukaryota > Metazoa > Chordata > Lepidosauria > Squamata > Iguanidae > Iguana > Iguana delicatissima. Next base: position 300,105 of record CAOKZL010001519.1, read on the forward strand.
GGATTGTTTTTGGAATCTTACTCTCCCTTTTCTTATTTCAGTTTGTCCTTTGTCTCCGACCCACACTGAGTGTGTTTCATGTCAGGCTGCATGCTTGATAGAACAATTTCAACGCACTCTGTTTTCCACAGCTTAAGACAGCAAAATAAAAGACTGCTCATGTAGAGGCGCATTGACCAAGATCACAGCAAAGCTTGCTGAAAATAGTTGCAATTTTTTTCTAAAAGAAGTTAAAATGTAGAAAATGAAAAGCCCTCTTTTCCCAGCCAGCCTCGACCATTTTATCTCATTAGCTTTATCTTGTTGTGTTGGGAGAATTAGCCTTTTTATTTTTTGTAGACATGTACTTGGGCATATCACATTTGCAACTAAAGTCTTCAAGAATAAGGGAAAGACGAAACCTCATTCGTGTTTGTTGTTATCAGTAGGAAACTTTTAATTGCTTTTCTCTATTTAGGCAGAATATAGTAGGGAATAGTCATGAAAATGAATCCAAATGCTCCATAGGGGTCTCTCCTAATTTGACTCAAATTACTATCAGAAGAAACAAAGCATTATTTGCTCTGTGTTGCTGAAATAATTGATTTAGTAGAAATAAAATAAACCACAGGAGGACTACTGTAAGTGCTAATGGCATCTCCTTCCACACAGATTCTGGTTCAAGAAGCCAAGTTTATAATGGCTGCGATCCAAGAGGTTAATGAATATCTAGGCTTTCCTACCTTCTGTATAAGCATAGAAGACTGAACAATTTTGTATTTAAGGTTGCTTCATAGTGTCAGGGAAGCTTTGATTTCTTTAGAAATGTTTGGCAACAATTACTTCATCTGCACATCTGAAGAATAACATTACTTTGGCCAATATTTCAGCCTGTCTGGAGTTTGATAGCTGGTACCATCATAGTTATGCCAAACTCTTGAGAGAGTGGATTGGTTCAGCCTAGTACAAGGAAACGAAGTTGGAAGAGACCCTGGAGGTCATCTAGAACAACCTCCTGCTCAATGTAGAATTTGCCATGTGATGCAACTAAAGGACTTTTGACAGATGGCTGCCCAGCCTTTGCTTAAACATCTCCAATGAAGAAAAGACCAACAATTCCCAGGGTGTTCTATTCCACTGCTCAACACTCCTCACGTTTTCCTTCGGTCCATTTTTATCCTCACATCAACTCTATGAGATACCATCAATCTGGCCCAAAGTCACCATTTCATGGTTAGTTTCATGGCTGAGGAAAGAATGTAACCTTGGTCTCCCCCGTCCTAATCCAGCATTCCAATCACTGCCAGGAGATGGGTCTTTCCTGTGAATTAGAAAGAAATCTTGCTCCTCTTTTCAATGATAACTCTGCCCATTTTACTGTACCATCCATCTGCCATTGAGCACACACTTCCTGACACTGGGGGCAGCTTTATGAGTAGAACACTATGAGCAATTAGCATCAGAATTAAAGCTACCTGTGGTTAACAACAGGTGATTACTCTGTCTACCAGCTGCTGAATGTTGTAATGTGCCACAATAGATTCCAGGCTGAGTGAATTGTGACCATACAATGGGGAGTGGCTATGTATGCAAATAGAAACAAATAAATTGGGTGATATTTTTTAAAGTTGTGATTATGTTGCATGGACATTAAGTCCTAGTATACAGTCACTACTGGAATCTTATGCTCTGCCCCCATATTTTAATGAGAGAAACACAGTAAAAGTTAATGTTCTGAAACTGATATTTTGTTTTCAGAGCAGATAAGGGGGCAAGACTTAGAGCATTTTATGGAGATTCAGCTGGCTACCAAAACTGTTAAGAATCGAGAACTGAAAGAAATAGCTGCTTGTCTCTGAAGGTTTTGTATCCAACCTTGGCTACTAGGCTTTGAAGAGATTCATAGTGTGCCTTAAATTCTGCATATGAAACAGGAAACAAAAGCTAAGATCTTACATCACACAGACACACAAATCTGTGTCCTCCCTTGGGGCCAGAAGCTGTTAAATCTGGGGAAGGAACCCAGTTGCTGCTTCTTACTAGTGGGGAGGGGACTGAGGGAGAAATTCAGATGACAAAGAAGTGGATGTCTCATTTGGAGAGGTGAAGAAATGGGGCTATACTACAGATGAAGTGCACCTTCCTTTTCCTTCTCCTTGGAACCCAGAGCAGCTGCATCTTCAGCAGCAGCATGGCTGCCCTAGCAGCACTAGGACTGTCAGAATGAAAACTAAGGAGGGTTCTTGTACCTTTAATGGTTGCATAGAAAAGGGAATTTCAGCAGGTGTTGCTTGTTATTGGTTGTGTGATAAGCAACATCTCCTACATTCCTTCTTTTATACAACCATGAAAGCTAAAGGAGCCTTCACAGTTTTCACTCTGGCAACCCTAAGCTGTATAAATGTAGGGGTGAAATGTACTGAAAGGAGCAAAGAGGAAAAGTCTATGGAGTTTTTGGCATTCTGGCTATCTATGGTAACACAGCTGTTAAATGCATGTGTTTATGGGCCTCTGAAGGGTCTGTTATTATGTTAACTTGCTGCAGCCTACAGTGACTACATTCATCATTTAGTTATTTGCTACATTTTACATACTGTCTTTCCATCCCAGCACTTAAGGTAGTTTATAGCTTAAACTTGGTACCTAAGTTCAACTATAATCACATTCCTTTTTCACAATGCTTTTGTTAAGATTGCTGAAGAAGAAAGATGGCTTGATAATCTGATGTGGAAAGATCACAGGTTGACCATAAGTGCAAAGTAAAGTGATAGAGCCAGGCTGGAGCAAAAAATACCTTAAACCAAGGAAAAGTTTCCCCTACAAATCACAGTGGTATTGGATGCTGGGAAGTACCTACATGTGTCTGACCTGCTGGAATTTTGTTCCTCATATTCCTCCATTTCTTACTTGGATAAAATTGGCCAGAATTCAGGTTGGTCCACACACATGTTTGTCCCTTATGTACATGGATGTGATTATTTGGACACTGTGGAGGTTGGTATTCCTCTCCTCTCTGCATAGCACCCAAAGTTCCACTCCTGACCTACTTTAAAGCTCCAGAGATGCCTCACACAGGTATGGTATGCTTCAGTGTGAATGGGCAGGATTAGAGAAACATTTGGCAATCCCCCCAAACTGGACACATAATAATTACAGTTTCAGAGAACTCTTACAGATCTCAGCACTGATATCATCACTGTGCATCTGTCTTAGAGGGGGGAGAGTGGTACCTGGACCTTCTCTGATCCTGCCTGCTCATGTTGAAGCACAGAATGTGTGTATGAGGTGGCTTCAGGGCTTTTAAAGTAAATTGAGGGTGGTCTATTGGTCCACATAGCTAAGGTCAGCACTACACTGAGTGGATGTTGAATTCACATCAGTATTTGTTTTGCTTCCAAGGTGTGTGAGTGGGAAATATTTATGTAGGTACACAGATGCTTTGTTATTTGAGTGTACCGTTCTTCTAAAAGCTCACCTAGCCTATTTTCCCACGGTGTCTCAGATGCTCACACTCTGAACATTTGTGGTCTTTACTCTTCATTCTTCCATTGGATGATTTCTCACATTTTCTTCTTCTCTGAAACATTTGTCCCATGGGAAGTAGGTCCTATTTTAATCCCTGTGTCCCCTCGCCACAGGCTGTAGTCATGTGTCCTGGCTACACAGGAAACCTTAGTTCCTAGCTGCCATTTTCCAAATTTTCCTACCAATTTTGGCTTTCAGGGATTTCAGGGGTGAACGAATCTCTAGGAAAGGTGAATGAAATCACTGTATTTGCAGGTGGTATGGGCATATTTTGGGATTTTTGAGAATAAGATCAAGAATTGTTTTTCTCAGCTTCCCCCGTGATACAATTGCATCTGGTGAGGACTCTTGAGAACCCATTCTTGGCGGCTGCCTTCAGGCTGTGGAACATCTTTCCAAAGAACACTAGGTCTGCTATCTTTCCACTGGTAGGTGAACACTTTTTTATTACATATTTATTTGACAGTTTTTGGCTATTAACTCATTGCAGCACAGTCTTTTTTTAATAGGGAAGTGCTGTACTTTTATTGTCACTGTTATGTTTTCACTACTTTTAATGTTTCTTAAATGAGTACTGTTATTAAAATGAAAAACAAAATGCACAAATATAGAATGGGTGATACTTGGCTTGACAATAATATATGTGAAAAGGATCTATGCATCTTAGTAGACCAGAAACTAAACATATGTCAATAGTGTCAGCAGTATCTGCATTGACAAAAGTAATAGAACCACTCCATTCTGCTCTGATCAGACCTCACTTGGAACTCTGAAGGGATGTTATATAGTAGGTAGTGATGTATTTAAGTCTTTTGCTCCAAGTCTCAAGTCTCTAACTTCAGGTGTCTACCTTCAAGTCTCAAGTCGAGTCTCAAGTCAAGTCTCAATCTGGGAGCCAACTGTATACTCCAACCTGTCCAGAATTTCTGGACAGGGTTGAATAAAGTCAGTTTTAGCAATGTGAGTAGAGTCAGCCCTCTACTTTTATGATTTTCTCATCTGCAGGTTTGGAAGTGGGGAATACGATCCTTTCTTCCATTTGCAAATCTGGAGGCTTTTTCAGAAGTGGGGAATAGGATCCTTCTAATTCCTCATTACTGAAGCTTCAGGAGCTTTAGAAGGAAAGATCCTTCCTCCTCAAGCCCATTGCCTAACACATTTTCTGTTTCCCTCTGAGATATGCGCCCTGCACTCTGGACACAAGTCTTGCCTTTTGCTCTTTGGAAAAGTTTTAGAAAGCTCCTCTATATGTAGCAGGAGCATGCTGCTGAGCAGACCTCAACCCCACCTCAAGCTCATTGCCTATCTCTGAAAAATGTGTCCACACTTTGGGCTTGAGACAGATCATCATGTGACCAGAAAGTTGTAACATTTCTGGATGAATGTGTTACGTTACTGAACCAAGGGCAGCAAGTCAGTCACTAAAAATATGCAAGTCTCAAGTCGAGTCGTGTGTAGTATTTGCCAAGTAAAGTCTGAGTCAAGTCACTGAAGTGATTTAAATCTGACCTGAGTCTGAGTCAATTGACTCTAGTCTGTGTCATTGATAGTAGACAGATCAAGTTTGTTTTCTGCTGCTCCAGGGACTAGAATATGAACCAATGGATTCAATTTACAAGAAAAGAGATTGTATCTAAATATTAGGAAGAACTTCCTGACAGTGAGAACTGTTTGACAGTAAAATGGACTGATTCAGAGGCTGGTAGGTTCTTTGCCATTGGGAATCTTTTAAACAGAATTTAGATAGATATATATCAGGAATGCTTTAGTTTTGTATCCTGCCTACTGGGGAGTTGGACCAGATGGATCATGAAAGTATCTTCCAACTCCACAGTTCTTTGGTTCACTCATATCCTGGGAGAGCAGTTGCAGATTAAAATCTTTGGGCCCATTTAGAAAAAATATTGGAGAAGCTCCTTCAGGTTGCTTAAAAAGGACCTGTTTGGAGAAACAGGGCAGAACAGTCTCATTAGTTGACATTTTTGAAACTTATATGGACTGGCCTCGAGCTATCACATCTTTCTAATGAACTAGACTAGAAATAAAGTAATTTGTCCAACTCAATACAGTCTATTATTGTTGTTGTTACTATTATTTGCCACGTCGCCTGTCCACAATGGCAATACAGTTTAAGAACCGGACAGGCTTGCTCTCATGCCAGATACATGATTATATATGACAAGATATGAGTAGGGATTTAGTCCAATTGACAGTCATATTTACTTTTAAGAAATATGTGGTAGGAAATCCATGTATGTGTCCCTTGTATTTGTTAAAACATGTACATTTTTCTAGTTTGGAGACCTGAAAATGTAAATCATTTTAAAAAATTCCCTTAATCAGTTGAGAAATACACAGAAATGCCTAGTCCTCCCCATTCCAAATGTGAGGGCATATGTTGAAATGAATAGGTTCTCTTTTACTGGATGTTCAGTACAAGAGAGCATTCCCAACTATGGGGAACACTTGGAGTGATAAATTAATGGAACAAAAGATATGCCACCATGTCAGTGACAGAAGAGCAATGAGGGCACATTCCTAAAACATCTATATTATATACAGTGTTCCAGGCATGCAGTGGTGTCATCCACATTATAAATTACAGAACACTGTGATAAATTCTATTTATCTTGCTGCTTTGATCACATCACCCGCCTTCTACCTGGCAATCCATCACCGTCTGTACTATTTCATATATCCCAAGCCTTTGAACATCTTCGAAAGAAGTTGACAATATTAATAAAAAAGATGAAGCTTATAGAAAATATTTCCTTATAAAGTCATCCACAAGGCCATGGAAAACCTACTGGCATGCATAAATGCAGACAGCAAAGTGAGTTGGACAAATCCTTCTCCACACCCTGGCAATGGCAGGACAGAATGCTACAGCAAATTGAATTTGGGGATTAGGGATATTAGCAAAATCTATCACAGACCCATTGGTACCTGATTTTATTTCTGTTCCAAGGGTAGTATCCTTGTGCTGCTGGACTGCCTTGTCTTAGTAGAATCTGTGGCTGGGCAGAAAGGATCCATTGCCCTCAAAAGAGATATTTATGCCGGTGGAAAATATTGTCTTATTTTTGAAAGTGATGGATGCTGATGAAAAGGATGCAAATAAAACAGCATGGTTGGAAGAGATATCCCTTTTTTGGTGAGAGACAAGTGCATATGTGGCTTCATATTAGTGAGTCCAATAAGAATAAAGAAATAAAAATAGAAGGAAAAAAAAGAAATACATGTTGTATTGCCTAATATTTTCTATCGCATATCTTATAGTATGGAAAAATCAAAACAGAGAAAAAACACTCTGTGGACAACAGAGAAGGGAACACGTAAGCAGGGGAAACACATGTGCAGAAGATCAATTTTGATTTGTACACTGCTTTTAGGGATGAGAGAAAGGCCATTTCTGCACTACACTGTTACAGTGCTATTATTCCACTTTACATTCCATGGAATCCTTGGGTTTGCAGTTTAGGGAGGGGTATTTAGAATTCTCAGTAAACTACAAACCCCTAGATTCCACAGGATGTTGAAAGTGGAATAAGAGCACTATAACAGTATAGTGCAGAAAGGCTGAAAGATTGGTTTGGTTTGGATTTCAGTATAAACTAACCTAAGTAATGTTTCTCAGATTAACAGACAAACTGGAATGCAACCATCTCCTTTTAAAGGCATTTTGTCATAGTTTGTGATGTAGCTGTCAACTTAAAAAGTGCATACAAAAATAATGCATACTTTATGGGAAAATGCACACTAAAAGACATCAATTAGGGGAACAAATTTCCAGAAATTAATGTATTAGTGTGTGTATATACACATACATATGTATATGCATATTTTACGTGTATATACATGTATATTATGTACATATATAAGACAAAAATGTATGCAAAGTGGGTCCTGAGTTGTTGTGTTACTGTTGCTGCTCTTGTTGTTGCTTATTATTATTATTCCCCAGCTTTCTATCAAGATTGAGACTGAAGGCAGCTTAGAATTTTTTTAAAAACCCCCCAGCTAAAAACATACCAAAAGTAAATATTAAAATGGGATTAAATTACTCACAGTATTAAAACACTTTAAACTACTCATAAAAAGATAAAGTTCAATTAAAAAGATAAAAAACAATCAAATTAATTTGGTCTGAAATAATACAACACTCTTAGTCTGTTCTTCAAAAACTTTCTGTTTTAAAAGCCTGATGGAATATGAAGGTTTTTGCCTATCAATGGAAGGACAAGAAGGAAGGGTCTATTCTGGCTCCCTGGGAAGGCAGTTCCAGACACTAGGGGCAGAGACTGAGAAGACCATCTTTTGTGTTCCTACCAGCTGTGCTTGTGAAGGTGGTGGAACTGAGACAAAAGCCTCTCCTGATGACCTCAGGGATATGGCAGACTCATATGGGGAGATATGGTCTACCAGATGTCATAGACTTGAGATACATAGGTCTTTATAGGTCATAACCAGTAGTTTGGATTGTGCCCAGAAACAAAGTGGCAACCAGTGGACTTGCTGTAACAAGGGAGTAGTATGGTCCCCATAACCTTCCCTGGTTAAAACTCTGGCTGCAATGCTCTGTACAAGCTGAAGTTTCTGAATACTTGTTACTCCTTTTGCCTAACCCTGTCCCAGGGTTTACAACTTTGATATAAAATTAATCTAACCCACCAGAGAGTTCACTCAGATGTACACGTAGGCAAAAAAACGGTCGTACAATCTAAAAAGAGAAAAAACCCAGACCAGACCAATAAATATCCCCAGTCAACAGAAACAGAAAGACCTCATGTTATATTGCCCTGGTGGACAAATGGTCTTTAACTTTTTAAGGAGTCCTCTTGAAGGGAGTTAAAGTGTTGGACACTGGAAGTAATAAACCTTATCAGACTCATCTCCAGATGCCCACACCATAGCCTCAAAGCGGAGGAAGATCCTGTTATTTAGATGATCTTCTGATATCAGAGAAATGCCAGGTGTGGAGATGTTTTGCTTTCTGCCCTGCTTGTTTGTTTTCCCTGGGAAAGGATTTGCCTTCAAAGTAAATTTTTCCTACAAATAGTTCATATTTTAAGGCTAGAGAGGACACACAGCACAGAAAACAAAAGGACACAGGAGGGATTGCAAAGAAGAAAAGGCGATGCCATGCTGTGATCCCTGCTTCTCTAACAGAAGACTTCAGGAGAGGTGTGGTATACTATCCTATTTTTCAACTATTCTATTCTTCATTCTTTAAGTCTATTAGCCCTTGAATGAATGTGTGTGTGTGAGCTTAAGTACAAACTATTGTTATTCAATAAAGCTATTCTTTGAATCTCTTTGTGTGATTTCTGACTGGGCCTGACTCCGTAAACATTGGGTTAAAAAGATCCTAATTACCCTGCCCTCTTTGCATTGCTAAAACAGTGCTCAGAGCTAATTTTTCCCCACAAGAGACGATTTTGACAGCATTTGGGAATCCTTTAAAGGAGTCCTAAGCAAGCAGGGTAACACACTCTTCAAATGCAGCCCCAGTTCATACGCATGTGAAAATATGAGGCAATGGAGTAGGATGAACTTTTTATATGGGGAAAATAGAAGTTAAAGGAAGCAAGATTTATGAACAGTAACATAGATATGAGGATTTTGAACTGTTTTTTTACCTGACAGTTCCAAGGTAGATTGGAGAACTATTCTGTGCAGAAATACAGGTGGGTATTTTTGTACAAAAATCATGTCTTCTATACAAAAACATGGTGTTTTGCATAAAAAAAAAGTTTCCAGATGCCAATGTGTTTTCTTGTGCAGAATAATGTTTTTTGTGCAGTGGGTTGCAATTTTGCACAAAAGCCCATGAGGGTTACTGGAAACAATCTTTTTTTGCATGAATATTTTGGATTTTCTTTTCTTTTTTGGCATAAAGCCCACTAGTATTAATTTCTGGAAACAGTGGGTACTTTTGCAAAAAGAAGTGGTTTGTACAAAATATTGCACAAGAAATATCGTTATTTCCAGTAACCCATGTGAGATTTTTGTGCAAAACTGTGAATTTTAGCACTAACCCTAGCAATTTTGCATACCCCCCCATTTCTGCCAGTCACATAGGAACGGGAGGGGTGGGGGGATGCCTGGGTAGCAATGTTTTTGGGGTGTCCTCGCTCTTACCATGCCCCCATGTGCCCTGGCCAAACCTCCACACACTGTGGCCATGCCCCCACACCCCGTAGTCCTGCACCCCTCCCACCCTCCCTTCACACACTCCAAGCTCCGCCACTGATTTCTGCCCAAAATATTTCCTAAGACCCTCTGGGATGTGGGAATAGCAGGTAAGAATTGTGGAAGGATATTCATTTTCTCTCACAACTGGGGCAAAATTGTGTAAGTTAGTAATCTGTGCTAAAAATAATAATAATAAAAACCCTCATGCTCAAAAGTAGAAATTCCCCTTTTCCAATCTCAGCTCAAAGTTTCTGAGATCTCTAATGAGAGGGTTTCAAGGCTAAACAGATTAAAACCTTGGCTCCATTCTGTGTTTTTTGACACCTAGGTAAGGAGAGAGCTTTGTCCTTGATTTGCAACTGTTGATTACATTCTTTGTTTAAGAGAACAGACTCTCTGAAGTAAGCACACAATGAAGTGCTTGTTGAATTATCACATACTATCTGAAAAAAGATAAACAGATTAGGACAGATTTGGAAATGTTGATAGAGGCCAAACAGAGAGGATGTGCTTTGAACTAAGCGTTGACTGTTTTTCTAATGTTTACTTGAGGAAACCCACCTGTTTAGTGTAGATAAGGTGGATCCTGAGACTTGTGTTTTGCCTCACTTTGGACCTCTACAAAGTGTGTACCTATTTCTGCTGAAGAAATAAGCCTTGCTTTTTCTTAACTCCTTGCTCACATTGCTTTGCTAATCTGGATCACATCTTAATCTTGTGACACATCCTTGCATGTGATGATGAAATAATTGAATAGTTATAACACTTGCCATTTCCATATTACGCTGTTATAATGCTATTATTTCACTCTCAACATCCTATGGAATCCTGGGGTTTGCAGTTTAAGGAGGGGCATTTAGAATTCTCAGCCAGAGAACTCTTTGGCCTCAGCAAACTACAAATCCCAGAATTCCACAGGATGTTGAAAGTGGAATAATAGCACTATAACAGTGTCATATGGAAATGGCCCCTGCTTCAGATCCCAATTTACTGCACAATCCTCTGGTGCAGCATGATTCTCTGGTAGTGATCTACCAAAAAAGGTGGAATAGAATTGTGTGTTTGTACAGAATCGCAAATGGATCATAGCTTCGTGTCCATAAATGTGTTCTCCATGTCTATTTCAGTATGCATGGGAAGCTTATATTCTTCCTAAGCATGTGCCTACTTACCCCATAAGGGCAAGAAAACACTGCACATTATTTAAATAATTGTTGATACATTACATCATCTTTGATGCTGATGCTAGGCCCCTTGTCTAGGTCTGCCTCCTTTTCACTCTATCCAAATTACACTACTGTTTATAAGTATTTTTACGTTGCGTTCACCTTGGCCTTCTTTGCAGTTCAACACAATATTATCACAGCTTCATGTTGATTATTTGTTTTACTCAAGCAACAGCTCATCATAAAGAATGTAGAGGAAAATGCAAGTATGTATTTATTAGAGCTGCTAAGATATTAATAATATATGAAAGGAACATCTCGTTTGAAGCGCATTATTAAAGCAGCAACTCATTTTTTTCCCCATTTTGGCATCACTCTGGCATGAAAAATAAAACTAATAAATAAAGCATGACTCCCAGCTTTCTTCATTTAATTAAGCTACTGCACTGTAACACTGGAGCGATTCACAGAATAGCCATTTAACCACATTGTAATGAAGAGACAATTGTTGTGGCTTTTCAGAGTTTAATGCTATGGTTTAATGCCACATTATTTTTCTCTCTCTCAACACTGTGTGTGAGCAATGTTTAATGCAGGTCATAGTTATGGGCTGAAATGAATTTAAAATATTAGAAGGAGCAACACAAGTAGTATTTGTTCTCTGTAAAAAGCTGCCATTCCTTCTTAAGGAAAAAAGGAAACACCTAAATAAAAATTAAGAAGCCATTAAATTGCTTTTTTAAAATCTTTTTTTTTCTTTTTCAGGAAGGAAATAGCATGAAACCGGTTCTGCCGTAACTAATCTCACTTAGAATGGCTAAGAGACAAGTGTCATTTCTGCACTACACTGTTATAGTGCTATTATTCCACTTTCAACATCCTCTGGAATGCTGGGGTTTGTAGTTTACTGAGGCCAATGAGCTCTCCGGTTGAGAATTGTAAATGCCTCCTCCTAAACTACATACCCCAGGATTCCACAGGATGTTGAAAGTGGAATAATAACACTATAACAGTGTAGTGTGGAAATGGCCAAGGAAGAGGCTATTCAGCAGAATTCCTGTGCTACTCGTTTTATTTCCCCTCACTGTCCTGACACTTTATTTTCCTCCAGGTTTTTAGTCATAGGCTATCTTAATGGAAGCTATAGTATATATCGACTGGGAATTTTCTCATCCAGCAGAATGAAACAGGTAGTGGTGCTAATGACCCTTTGCCAGTCTTGTGGACCCCACAAATGCTTGCCCATACCAATCTCTGTTGCCAATCTGATATATACTTCTAAGTTCTTTACAGGCAGGGTAGATTACAAATGTAATAAATAAGTGAGGGGAGAAATGAATGCCCACTCAGTCCAGTTTAATTTTATCCTGATAATAAATCTAAATGACTCAAGAGGCCATGCCACATTTTGAATTAATGCTAGTCTCACTGCCTGCTCCTCAAAAAGCGTGAGGGAAAAGACAGTGGTACATGGAAGGAGGTGAAGTGAAGTGATAAAACAGTGAGCTGTGATTACTTCCTTGCTCCTTCCTTCAAAGGTTATTAATGTCAGCGAGGGAACAGACTTTACAACAATCAGAAACAAATGGCTTGGTTCATTGTTTACAGGAAGGAAAAATCACATTTTTGTTAATTCATACAGGGTTGTCAACAGATGTATTGCATTGATGAATTGTCTGACTTTTTAACAGATTAATTGCACAATTAAGTTTAAATAAACTTGCATATCGCTCAATCTCAGCAAACATGCTGTTTGCGAGGCTTCTGATGAAAGAAAATATTTCTCTGGAGCATCAGAGAGTGTAAAGTTTAAAAAGCAGAAGTTCCAACTAGAGAAAGGTTGATCAGTCTATCTGTGGTTCATGTCAATTTTAGCTGGGCTCATTGACGAGTTTGTTCAGCCCTATACCTACGTTAATCTTCTCATGTTTTTGAAAAAAATATATGCACATAAAAATTAATACTTCGGTGATTATTCAAATGAGCGTTTTTGAATACATTTTCTCTCAAAGTATGTATTCATAAATTTATCTTATCCTGAAATGTGCATTTTAATACCTATTTTGGGTCTTTTTTTTTTTTTTTTTTTTTTGAGCCAAGAAATACATTGCCCAATTGGGGAAAGTACAAAACCATATAGCTGTGATTTCTCCATTCCTTCATTAGTTCGTTCATTCATTCATTCATTCACTCATTCATCAAGTTTGACCAGTTTGTTGCAGAATGTGGGGCAAGCAATATTTCTGAGTATTCCTCATTCTGATTTGGTGTGAGAAAACAAGACCTTCTGTCATATTTCCTTCTTTGTTAAATTTGAGGAAGTTGAAGCTCCCCTGCTATTTAAAGGACCAAAATGATTTTCCAAAAAACAAGGCCAGGATCAGTCAATGCTGTGAAATATCCACAACCAGCAGACATGTTGGCACTGAGTGGAGTTCCAAAGAAGAGATAGGAAGGAAGGAAGGAACGGGGAAGAAATTTTACTGAGATTTACTGGAAGGTCTCTGGAAGAAGCATAGTGGCAAGAGGTTTTTTTTTTTACTTTGAATAGCTTAGCAATAGGTTTGACAAAAAGGCTACTTCACTGTGTGTATTCTTTTTTTGCTTGATTCATGGAAATCTATGCATCTGAATCTTTCCCAGCTACAAAATGCGAAAGTTCTATTTATATGCACTGACACCACCTGCTATTAGAAAAAACCCAAGCAAGTATCGCTTCCATGATGGATTTTGTGCTGATCAATTTCCTTTCAGCCTCAGCTTGTAAATTATGACAGTTTATTGTCTTTTATGTGGTGTTTGTCCACTTTCCTTGGAAGGTTTTAGAGAATTCTGGTATTATTTCTGATCTGTAGCAACTCAGCTGGATACTTGTATTTATATTTGGATATATAGCGTATTTTATACCAGTGCAGTGAGTAATTGACTTTTCCTAATTCCTCAGTGATGACATAAAAAGGCTGTGCTGAATCAGATATTGACCCCTGCTCCATCCAGTTGCTTGCCTTAACTAGAATAGATGATCCACTGAAGCAACAAGATTTATGTCTATGTTGCTTTGTCATTCACATTTGATTGCCTTATCATTCACCATCCAGTTGGGACTTGATTTTGGATGTAAGACCAAAGGCTGATCTGCTCCCTTTCACTGGTAAATAATTAGTAGGAATGAAAAGAATACCTGTGCATTTTCTAAGTCCTTTCAGAATGTTGAGACACACCATTGAAAAATGTGGTCAAATGATATAAAATTTGTGCCTTAAGGGAAATTTGCTATTGACAAGTTTGAAACCAACCAACTAACCAGCCAATCTTCATTTCTCAGCTTAGGTTCTCCTACATATCTGCATACACCTTTAATAAGTAAACCAGTCTAGAAGATAAATTTAAGTTGCTTTTGCATGTTACAAGATGTCCTTGGAAGCAAGAGTGGTGTGGTGGTTTCCGTGTTGGACAGGAACTCCAGGAGACCAGGATTTGAATCCATACTCAGTCATGGAAACCCACAGGGTGACCTTGCGCGTCACATTCTCTCAGCCCTAGCACATGACAGTGGCAACCCCCCTCTGAATTACTCTTGCCACTGCCCACCCCTGTGAATAGATTGTAATTGTTGTTGTGTGTCTTCAAGTCATTTCTGACTTATGGCTATCTTAAGGTAAACCTATCATGGGGTGTTTTCTGGGGCTAAAAGTGTGTGACACGTTGAAGGCAACTCATTGGGTTTCCATGGCCAAGTGGAGGATCAAACCCTAGTCTTTGAGGAAGCAGTCCAATATTCAAACTACACCACACTGCTTCTCAGGTTGTCCTTAGGAATGCCATAAGTCAGAAATGACTTGTAGACACACAAGAAGAAGAAGACATATTAAAATGAAGCATTTTATTTTAGTGTGTTTGTAGTTTCCTTTCTTAATGCTTCTTAACAAATGTCTAAAAAGAGTTTTATCTCACTTCCCTGTGAGGAGATCCACATGCTCTGACTATGGTGATGGCAGATTCGTGAATCAGTGCATTTCAGAACCAACCTCCAAGGAAGATTAACAGAATATTATTGGTTTTCTCTGGTATTAAGTCTCCTGCATTGTTTTGGCATGATAAAATCAGCACAAAGCACTCATAATGAAAGAAGCTTCTAGGCATACAGAGTGAAACCTACAACATCTGAGAATTCCTTTTGACTCTCTGGAAGCCAACAGATCCTGATAAGCCCACCTATAGAATCTTTTCACCTAAATCTTTCCAGCATGCACCTAAAAGTGGTCCTACCTATGTTCATCTGTGGAACCTGGATGTTTAGAATACCTAATATATAAAGAATAATAATATTAACAACAGAGAACCAGAAGGAGGAAAAAAAGACAAATTTCATAAAATGTGTGTAAAATGCAAGGAAGAATCCATGGAGTTATCAATTTCTGGCTGGGAATTGTTGGTCTTAGTTCCTAGAGCTCCGGAAATAGATGTACTTCCCAACATGATGTTCTGCAGAAGATGAGATTTGTACCTGATGCCTTGACCTCACTATAGTTTCCCTTTCTTTAGTAAACTGATACATTGTTGTTGTTCTGTACTTGAGAGATGATGCATAGTCATTGCTCAGCATGGCGATTAAATGGTTCTTTTTGTTCTTATTATCACTTCTATTTGTTGCTCCCGGAGAAGAGCCATCTTAAGTGAGGTAAGTGATATAAACCCCTGAAATCAGAATGAAAAGCCCTGACATATTTTATATGGTATCAATGATAGGCAGAAGTGTAATTGTTTTGAGTTTTATCTGTTTTCATTCTCCAGTCCACAGCAGTCTTCATTTTCTTTTCTTTTTTGACAATCAGGTAAAAAATTCTTTCTAACTATAGACAGTGCTGCAGGTGAAGGCAATAAGCAGCTGTCCATAAACTTGGTTGCTAAGGCAGCACTTGACAATTGCCCCTCTCCTGAATACCAGTACTCTAGGTGCACAGTACAAAGTTAAACTACAGCACAGTTTTCACTACTGCAAGATGTGGTAAGAGACTGCAACACAGAGGGCTTTAAAAAGGTATTAGATAAATTCATGGAGGAGAAAATCATCAATGATTCCTAGCAATTATGATGACTTCCTCCAATATCAAGGTATCGTGTCTCTGAATGCCACTTACTGGGGAACAATTGAAAGTGAGGCACTATACATCTTTCCTGTGGAGTTCCTGGGACATATTCATGGCCATTTTGGGAAGCAGGATGCTAGACTGGATAAGCCTTTGGTCTGACCCCAACAGGATTCTTCTCATCTCTTTACATAATAAACTATCTTATACTGACTGAGATCAATATGCTATCTGGTACAACATTTTCCTTGGTCCCAAAGGCCTCTTGCCCTGAAATGCCATCAGACACTGTTACCAGACAATACACCCCCACTCTGTGATGTGGTTTAATTAGCAAATATTAATTGGCATGAAATATAAATTATACCCTGATTGATATGGCTAGGAAGCCTGCTGGCAAAGATGAACTGGCTGCACGTGTGCATTGCAAAACTAGGTCAGATTAGGACTTTAGGGCATGGCTAGGGAAGCTCCGGTGATAATGGACTTGTAGATGTCCCTTAACAACTTGACCTTTAGAAACAATAGCACCTGAAACTGCTTCCATGAAACAACTGATATTCTTTGACCCTCTCCCTTTGTCCACTGCTACTCTCCTTTAGATAAAATCACCCATGGATAGGTAAAATCACCCATGCCACCTTAAGCTTTTCCTGCCTATCCTAATTTTCCTTCCCTTTTCCTTCAGCTAGCCTTGTGTGATTGCAAGACTGCTTGGCTTTTATGTCCATGTGATTGTTAATTCCCTCAATAAAACAAGCATTCTTTGAATCTTGGCTGGTGTTCCTGTATTAGTGCTGGTATACATAGGCATAGAAGATCCTGTTAAGTTATCTCCATTCTCACAAGCTAATATTCCCCACGGTTTCATGGGGGCACTGGCATAGTGGGTGGACCCCTAAGTCACCCATGTTTTAGGGTAACAACATCCCCCCTTAGGGTGCGGGCAGCAATTTCCTCATGACTTTGGCCTCCAGGGGGCAAAATCAGTTTTTCCAGTCAGGTGCAGTGGGAAGTATGAGTCTGGAAGATCCTTTGGCAGACCAGCACAGCCTTCTATCCCATGAGAAATGCCCACTCCTGATCTACACTGATCAGTTCTCCAGACTACAGTGTTGCCTAGGAGCTGTCAAGGAGTGGATATGGGATCTTTTGTATGCAAAGTATGTGTTACAAAACATGCACTTTGTCACTGTCCTTTTCCTGAGTCTTCCATTCAGTGCAAGAAGAGTGCCTTTTCAGAAGCCCCTACCCCTTGACTCCTCTGGCCTGCACAAAAAACCTGGAGGGGGAGAGGTTTATCTTTTACTTTCCATTGAGCTTTCGAGAAGGCAGAAGCAATGAAAGACATTGATGTTGCTAAACATTGTGCAAGAACATCCCACAGCTCCTTTTTGGCTTAACTTGTTGAGCCAAATACAGCAAATCAAATACAACCAAACCAACTTTTATTTTGAGATACAGAGCCCGATGAATTTATCACTCTGCTGAGGCAGCCCTTGCCTCCAACAGGAAAACCAACTTTCTCTCCCAGAGCTGTAGTTATATATTTGTTGCTGGCCTTACAGAGAACTGAACGTATATTAAACACAACCTGTTTACTTGACCTCTGTGAGAATCACAGAGGGAAGGGGGGAATCAATGTTTTCAAATGGGGGAACAAGAGCAAAGCCATTAGGGAAAGAAATAGCCTTTCTAGGCATCCATGAAAGGCAACAAAAATAAGTGTGCCCCCCCAATCAAGACCTGCTTTAATGCAAAAAGAAAAGTGGCAAAAAAAAAGGAAGTTCCTTTTATTCTCAATACTTTTTTGCTTTTCTGGATTTAAATCATTATGAACCACAGTTTTTAGAAGAAGGCTTTTCTGCATGGGAACCTGTGGCTAAATAGGCTTGGGAATGATTTGTTTTGAATTACAAGATACACAAAACATCTGTATATCTGGCCTGCAAGGAAAAGCACTTTGGTTTTATAGAGGGGGCACCAAGATGACACCGAAGTTGCATGATACAGTGGTGTAATGAAACAGAGATCAATGTTAAAACGAATGTAGCATCACTGAGAAGTACACACGGATCAATACTCTTGTAAGCCATGGAATACAATCTCACTATACAGTCTTGTTAGAGAGTATGGTTGGCACTAGGTTAACTTTTTCTATCATTCCCTGAATATCCTGTCAGCACTGCTAAAAATTATACTCCTACTTCTACAGGGCTAATTTTAAGTATGCAGAAGCATCTATTGTGTCTGAAGTCACAGTATGCTAGGCTGCAGGATATGCACCTTCAAAGATTTGCATGTTCAGTGTTCTCATTGTTGTCCTTACTATTACAAGGAATTCAAAAGTCTTGCCTGATTGACAAACCTTAGTGCATCCAAGCTTCCATTCCTGTTTTGCAGTATTTAAAAACATTGGCCTTTGTCTGGGAAAGACAAAAAGTTTAGAAAAGGCAGAGCTGATGAAAAAAAATGGCCTGCCAAAACTCTGTTCACACAGGTATAAACTGAGACAGGATTTTTAAAATGAAATATTCAGCAGTGAGGAACAACATTCCACAATAATTTTCATGCTCTCGCAGTGTTTCTTTTACCACCACCAGCAGACTCAACTCGGAACATAATGCTAGTTCCAGGTTCAAACTAGAAACCATTCAAATGTAAGTTGGAGACATTCTCCTAATTCATTAGTGAAAACTGGTTAGGAGCATCTCATTATGCAAAACAAAAGATGACCAGTGGCTCCCTTAACTGTAGGTAGTGCTGGCTGAGATAAAACCAAGAACATTCATCCAAAGGAAATTAGAGGGACTGTGGGAATTTCATTGAAATTTCTACTTATCTAGCCCATCTTTTGTCTAACCCATCTCACACTGGGAAGCATCTGCCTGAGCTAGTTGGAAGCACAGAGAATGGACCCTTGAGGAGCAGCAGAATAGAAATCTATAGAAAGAAATTGCTGCTGTGCTTTGTGAACAAGAAAGACAGCAAGAAACTTGGATTTAGCTACAAGCGCTAGCACATTCAGTCATCTGATGGAAGTCAGCTATTGTGAACTTCTGGGACTATAAAGGAGGGCCCAGCAAGTGGAGCAAATGGGAGCAGACAGTTATTTAGTGTATTACTTAAAGATCAAGCCACTGAAGCAACAAGATGGATGAGAATACTTTTCTGTTTTCATCTGCCTTTTTGTTGATTTATAATCTATGGAGGCCATGATTTAACATCAGTTTGCCCCTGGACCATGTGGCACTGTTAAAAAAAAAATCCCTCTTGGACATTTTCTACAAGTCTTTATTGTTAAATTTCAGGTCGGTTCTGTTTAGGACCCACTGACTTCCATGTGATCTCGAAGTTGGTATTTAGGATATACATATATTGAAATACCAGACATTACTCTAATAAGCTTGGAAGCAGGATTTGAAGCCAGCCAATTCAAGTCAAAGATAGAATCATAGAATCACAGAGTCTGAAGAGACCACAGGGGCCATCCAGTCCAACCCCCTGCCATGCAGGAACCTACATCAAAGCACTCCTGACAGATGGCCATCCAGCTTCTGCTTAAAAATCTCCAAAGAAGGAGACTCCACCACACTCTGAAGCAGCATATTCCACTGCCAGACTGCTCTGACCATCAGGAAGTTCTTCCTGAAGTTTAAGTGGAACTTCTTTTCCTGCAGCTTGAATCTATTGCTCCTTGTTCTACTCTGTAGAGCAGTGGAAAACAAGCCCGCTCCCTCCTTGACAGACAGCACTGTGCCACGTTGAAAGATGAAAGATGAATTACTGTGGCATGAAATATTGTGGACTAGTACCTATTTGTAGTATAAGACACTTTGCTTTCATTTACAGCAGACTAACATGGTTCTTTCTCTGGAAGATATCATTTTAGATCAACACTGAATTACTTTAAATTATTTTCTATTGTATACAGAATGGCAACAGCTGGCAAAGATGCTCTAAATAACATAATTATTGTTATTCTTTCTTTCTTACATCTAGACAGCTGTACCTAAAGTTCTCAGATGAGAACCATGGGAACATTTACCTGGATTGAGGGTAGTTGTTGTCTGGGGGGGGGGGGGAAGAACAAGCAAAAAATGTCTTCTATTATCACATTTTTGAGGACCATTTTATGATGGCCTTGCCTTTCAATATGATCCTACCTGGGTTCTAAGATCTTTGCAAGAGGGCCTCAGTCCCTTCCCAGACACATTTACTGGTAATAACGGAGAGGGTATTCTCAGTGGCTGCTCCCAAGACTCTGAACAACTTCCCTAGGGAAGCTAGAATGGTTGCTGTCTTGCAGTCTTTCTGTTGACATTTGAAAACTTTTCTGTTGCAACAGGCTCTTAGGAATTGCCTGTTAAGGCTTTTAACAGTGGTCTGTTTTGCTGATTTAGTGGATTTTAGTGCTTTCAATGAATTTATTTTCATTAGCTTTAATTCCTGTAGATAATTTAATTGTACTTTTGGCATGTTTTTATTTATGACTTCGTAAATGTTCTAACTGTGTGTTTTAATTTTTGCAAACTGCCTTGAGTCCCAGTATTGGGGAAAAGGAGTGATAGAATTGAATAAGTCATCACAATCATGGTCATCATCACTGCCATCATTGCTTGGCATAATTTCTACACCAAATGCTGTTATGTCATAAAGTTCCATTGTTCTGGAGCATTTTGGTAAGCAAACCACCAAAGCCACTAATGGGAGTGCGCAGTTCCTAAAATTCACCAGTGTACCCCATTATGGCTGAAACGGGCTCTTTTGTTAGAGTCTGGTATGGTCAAGAAAGAGCAACCTGGATGGGACCGTGGAGACCAAAGCAAGCTTGACAGTGGATTAGTTGCTTCAGGGTCAGCATGTTCACAATCAGTTTTTGCCTCTTCCTTCTGCAGCTGCTCTGAACTGTATAGAAGCTCTACTGATACTTGAACCTATCCCAACAGAGAACTTTCAAGCAAATGAAAGAAGCTACAGAGGAAATTGCTATAAAACTGAAAAAGGATGTATTATTCTTGTGCCAAGGGATCAAGAGCATAGGATATGTATCATTATACTACCTAACTACCCTACTATCCATATATGTGTGTGTGTGTGTGTGTGTAGGATGCTGTCTTATGACAATATTGACCCATCAGGCAGTCTAGTCAGCTTTTATGCTGGGCCTCTGGAGGATGGGGTATCTTATCCTTTGTCTCCAGGATTGATAAGGAGTGCGGGGTGAGACCACATTGGTCTGGAAGAGGGAAAGGAGGATGACTATGTTGCATGTGGTTTTGTCTTTCTGGTTAGTGTCATTCCTTATTGATTTTTCACCACAGTAAAATCAGTGAATTTCAAAGAAAATAGTAATGACACACCAAATTTGAAATCTCCTGTAAAGAGTTTTAGCTGGTCTGCCAGGGGCTCAAAACTGTCACTGGCAAAGCCAGAAAAGGAAGCTGGATTCCTCAAGAGCAAAATGGTGGTAGCAAAGGAGGAAAGTCCTCCCACCTCCAGTTAAGGCAGGCTCCAGGCTATGTCAAGTGCAGAGGACCATCCCCCATTTTCCCCAATCCTTCACACCAAATGGCCACCTTACTTTTCACCCCTACCATGTGTGCCCACCTTCCTTGCCACTAGGAATGTTGCAGTCACACTGACTGGATGCCCTCTAAACAACAGCTCTCCAGAATGTCTTCCTGGCCCACAAGAAATCAAGGAGTGAGAGAAGAGCCCCTTTCTCAGATCTGTCACCTTCATGCACATTTGGGAGCCCCTTCCTAGTGGGCCCAAGGCCACTGTCCACCTCAGTGGTATTTATCCTTCTGGCTGGCCAACCTGCAATCACCCTACTGGTGGCTGTTGCTCATCATACAGATCTGCTGTTGGCAAAGAAATTGGGGCTGCCAAGAAAAACAACAACTTTCTACTGGGGCCTGATACCACTCTTAGTGATCCTGTTTGTTCTGGGCTAATTGGCACTGACAGATGTACTGAACCTTATCTTCCTCAGGTATTCACAAAATAAATGCTATCCCTTCTTCATATGTCATAACAGCATTACCTTGGTTCATTATTCCGATATCCTGAAAGGTGGTGGATTGAAAGAGATGATTCTCAGACCCCCTTGCTTTGAATTATATATGAAATGCATAAGGCTTTGCCAGAGAAGGGGAAAAGAAAACAGCAAAAAATAATGCATGAGGGCAAGGTTCACCTGCTGAGTCCATTAGTTAAATCTGTCACTCTTAGCTGACCATCTATGGAATTTATTGCATGTTAGATAGCATTCTTTTCCATATACCAGTTTGATTGAAAGGGTGATTTATCAAGGCTTGGTACTGTGTTGAATGCTGCAGTCTTAGTTCACAAATGTGTGTGTGAAGGGGGGAGGGATGAACTGTAGCCACATCTCATTCTCCCCTTCTACATTGCCAAGAAATTTTAGGGATCAGATTAGGAAAAGGGGGTATTGGCTTCAAAGCCATTGTTTTCATACTGAGGGTAAGACAGCTCCACTCCCCAAAATGGAGGACAGTAATAACACTGACCTTTCTAGACAGAGTGGAAATATTAATCAAGGAATATAAGAAACCTGCTGAAAAGAGAGAAAAGGATATGTATGATGAGAAGAATGGAGAAAAGGGGGGCAGATTTGAAAGAAACCTATAGAAATACATTTCGTTTTTCTTTGTAAAACTCCTTCAAGTAGGAAAGAATCTTGAGCGTCTTTCCCACAGATATTCCCCTATACTGCAATCATAACAACTTCCCTGTCAGGCTATAATTACACATTTCTTTCCAGATGAATAAAGATGAATCTGCAGTGGCCCACAACATTTTGGGGCCTGAGGCAGAAATCCAAAAGGTGCCCCATCACAACAGGAATGTGAAAGAGAATGAACTAAGCAAATGACAATTTACCACCATTCTGTAGTATCCCAGATTCAGCTTATGGTACCAAGGCAAGGGAAGACAACCTGCTCAGTAGTAGGGCTGGCCCAGAGAAAGCAATAATTTTGAGTTAGTAAAAATCTACCATAGAATGTGCATGTAACCATTTAGTAAGCTGCTTGTTTCTATTGTCCTGAGATATCTATATGTGTGTGTGTGTGTGTGTGTGTGTACAGGAAAAATTTACTAGGAGAACAAGAGAGAATTTCCTTTTAAAAGGTCATTTTATTAGAAAACAATAATCAGAAAGTCTTCTAGCAATGGAACTTTTAAAAAGATGTTCACATCAGGGACACTTTTTTTTACCCCCTATCAAGGGATACATTCCCTCAAAGGGTAGTTGGTCAGGACCACACAATTCTGATTGTCAGAGTCACCTTTCTCTCTTCATCTCTCCCTCTCCCCCCATCTCTCCCACACTTTTTCTTCTTTCTTTCTGATACCTCCATACTCTCCAAATGTCCTGATTTGACAACAACAATCTTGATTAATTCTCTGCTGTCTCATTTTTTTCAGCTACTTTTAAAATGTCCCAGTTTCTCTTCCCTTCTTCCACTTTCTTGCTTTGTCCCCAGGCTACTTTAGCTGCTGCAAACTGAGTTCCAAGTGCAAAAGGCATTACTGTCCTTCCCAGTAGGCTCAGCAAAAGCAGCTTGCTGCAGCCTGAGTCTTCTTCCTCATTGATAACTTTTGCCATCTTAACCATACTTATGTTGCTGGGCTACACATGTCCTAATTTTCATATGTGACATGTTGGAGGGTATGTACCTCTCCCCAAACTCCTTTTTCTCTGCCTGACAACCCAACACCTCTTCCTGATCAGGCAGGAAAAGACAACTAGGTTTAAACTGGTTATTTGCAGAAGGTTTGTGAAATTAGGCAAAACGCCACAGACGCTGCCCGCCCCTGAACTCCATGATAGCTTCCATATATATTTCTTATGAATATATCTTGTCCTTCTTTCCATAACGGTCAGAGTAGCAAACATGGACCAGAATACTGGTGCAGGTGATGGTAGCAGGAGGGAAACGTCTGTAGGGGCACCAGCCGTGTAGGAAGTAAGGCCTTAAGAAAATAAGCTGCTCAGATCTGGCAGGTTTTCTCTGCCTTCCATTGGCATGGCTGCATAACCCTGGGGGAAAATATCCAACTTCTAGCATCAATCAAATTCTGGTGTCAGTCTACCCTTTATTCTCACAGCAACCCTGTGACTTTGGTTAGACTGTGAGGCTGATAACTAAGCACAGGATTTCCCGGGTAACTCTGTGTCTGAGGGGGATTTTGAACACAGGTGTCCTTACACTTGATGTGACACTGTGAACACACTCTGCCCTAGTTTCAAGGCTCGAAACCTCAGGCTGAAAGATATTTCTATTCACCAAGTGAGCTGGTGTGCATTATAGACATTATTTGATGAAGGTTGCACAGGTCATTTTTAAATCTATGGTGTGCACTTATCTTTGCATTTTCATATGGAAACTGGTAACCATAAAGGCCTGCCTTCCTGCCTTCTTGCCTTCTTTCCTTCCTTCCTTCTCCCAAAAGGCAAAATTTTATGCATGTGGAGGGAAATCTGACCAAGGATATCTATAATGTGTGCATCCATTCTTGTAACAAATATCTAAAGAAACAAAGGATCAGTAAGCTCTTCTCCTTACTTTGCAGGATCAAAACAGAAAACATATATCCACGCTTACATGCACATTATGGTAAATTACCCCTTGATAAACTCTTCTCTGTATTTTTCACTGTCTTCCAAGGGTGTGTTGAAAACACATAATGCCCTCTTCTTTGTTTTGCCTGTTGGAAACAAGAGCGAGGTATTAAGCTAGATAGTATTTGTCAATCTTGATAATATCCCCCAGTGCCTTAATTAAAACGAAATCCAATTACAAGAAGCAATATCTTTAGACTAATATTTTCAGATCTATATATCTACATGTGCACATAGCTAAAAGATATAAAAGTTTTTGGATATTTTTTTTTTTGCAATGATCGTTTCCCAATATCTTAACGTCTTTATTGCCATTTTATGATGCAGTCTTTTTTTCTATAGCAGCCAGTTTGAGATGGATGCTTAAAATAAAGAGTGAGTGTGAAAAGAATGAAGTAAAGGGGTTTATGTACCAGGAGGTGGCAATGGTGATCTGCAATAGCATTAATCTAGCTACGCAACACCCATATTGTCTGCAGGCGAGCAAACAAGCTTAGAGTCCTATGAGTGATGCCCGAACACTCCATTTTCACATTGCTGTGTTTCTACTCTGTATCCTTGAATCGTTTAGGTTATTACTAATCATTGTCAAGAATTCAGCTTTGTTTTTATTGGAATTACCATCACCGTAGTTTTTTTTTTTTCCTTCTGGGAAGATGTGTCTAAATTAGATCTACCCCTGTTATTCTAGAAGCTGTGATGTCATTTAAAAACAGAGAAGAGCTACTGTTGAATTAAACATGTCAGGTGGCAGGGGAAGAAAAATCAAATTATCCTTGGAAGTCAGAGCTGAAGTGGGGAGGAGTGTTTCGTTTGTTCACCCTGAAGTCCAAAATACTTGTCATTAAGGAAGAAAGAAGGCAGGATAGCAAGGAGAGTAGTCATCTTATTCTCCTCAGTTTAGGGTGCAATCTTCTGTTCACTTATCAGGGAGTAAGCATCACTGAACTCAATACTGCAGGTTTTTGAACAGACACATATAGGATGATCTGTAACCCTTTGACATCAGGGCACAGAAAACATTTGACTACAGCTCCCAGAATTACCCAGCCAGCATAACCATTGCCTATGCTGCCTGGCAGATTTGCCAGTATAGGACTCTGGAGACCAGGCTCAGTATCCTTGCTCAACCATGGAAACCCACTGGGTGATCTTGGGGTAGTCACACCCTCTCAGCCTCAGAGGAAGGCAAAGACAATCCCACTTCTGAACAAATCTCTCCAAGAAAATCCCATGGCAGGTTTTCCTTAGTGCAGCTGTAAGATGGAAATAGCAACAATTTTTTTTTTACAAAACCCCCCTTTTCCCAAGCTCTGCTTTGAAGGAATGTTCACCATGGTTATGGGGCTTATGACACAGTCTGGCCACACCTAGCATGTCTCATGCTGTGATAGAATTCTCCCTGATGATCCTGATAGACCTGGCTGTGAAGGGGTTGAAACCAAAAATGTCAAGAATGACAATGGTTATGGTTGTTGTGCATGCCCTGAAAAAATGTGCAGGGAGAAAATGCAAAAATTGGGACAAAATAACCATTTACTGAAGAGCACACTCAAAAATGAAGGAATTTCCTTGGAAAATATGCAGCGTATATCTGCACATTTTATCCTCTTCCTCTGCATAGCTCTGCCCCAAGGTTCCATTTCTTGGCCACATTTGAGTGTGACAAATAGGGAGAACTCAGAAGCTGGCTTTTATAGATACAATTTATTCAGCAGGTGGCATTTATATACTGGAAGCATACCTCAGCATATGAATGTACTCTCTTCCTTACCAGTCTTGTCCGTCTGGCTTTTCAGATGCTTATTCCAATAGCTACCAAAAAAGGTGATGGGCTCTACTTTGATCTGAACAAGAACAAAAGAGATCTAAGTTCATCCAGGGTCTTGGACCACTTGTGGCTTACTGACAATTCTAACAGGACAGCAAAGCATGTAAACCATTGAATTGTTTTATTATTATTTAAAAAGGAAGAAAGGAAGTTGATTCAAAGGAAACAAAAACCATCCTTGGACCACACTCTGATAGAACTATAAAAAAAGAGAGAATTTTATAGAAGTATCATAAAATTTGTATAGGGGCATAATAAAAAACAGAGATAAGTCTGAAAAATTCATTAGTTTCTTTTTGGCCAACTAACAGAAACTCTGTTATATTGTTGTGTAATACACAGCTATTGCTGAAGAGTGAGAGGGGAGAAAGTTAACATACTCCAGAAGGAGATCATTCCCAAGCAACTAAAGTGAACAATAGAGTTGATTATAACCATGTGAAATTTCTAGGACCCAAAACATTAGTTTCTTTTACAGTTCTCCCAGCAATTATGAAATCAGCTGATTCTTTGCTGATGCCTCAGCAAGCCAACTAAATATATATCATTTTAGATGATAGGGCTGGATGTATAATTATATTTTCATATTATGCTAAGTCCTTGTATATGAAAACAACGACAGCTTTGGATTTGTTTACTTTAAAAAACATCTATCCCATGGGGGCAGAAAATATGAAGCTGTGCTCTGTTCATATACTCCATGCTGAAATTTGTAGGCACTATCCAAGTTACTCAAGATGATTCCTAAAATATGTTCAGCAGATTGGATAGTTCGTGTAAACTTGGGAATTTATAATCCAATGTAGATTCACCACACCAAACATAATTGCTTTAGAATGCCCTTTCAACTACATTCCAGCTTTCAGACTCCTTGTCTTTTTTTTTAATTTATTTTTTTATAAATACAAATAGCAATAATACAACAAGAATAACAATCCCATTATATCCTGATTGCTTGAACATATGGCATAACGATCTTAATAACAACATCATTTTGATAACACATATCCAATCATATTCATCCAGACAAAATATCATTTCTGAGAATTTGCC
Organism: Iguana delicatissima; assembly: GCA_948472985.1. Taxonomy (NCBI): domain Eukaryota; kingdom Metazoa; phylum Chordata; class Lepidosauria; order Squamata; family Iguanidae; genus Iguana; species Iguana delicatissima. The sequence continues at coordinate 327,597 of CAOKZL010001519.1, forward strand.
CTTGTAATGATGGAGCTTGAATTTACTTATTGGAATCTATATACTTCAAGAATGGGAACCATCCTTCTTCAAAGGGTGTATCTGTAGTATTTCCAAAATGCAATTGGTCAGAAAATTTTTCTGACAAAATTGTGTCCCAAACTCTATTCCACCACTGATTCAGTAAGAAATTCCCCATTCTCCAATTCTGTGCAATTTCTTTCCTTGCAAAGGCTATAAAAAAGATTATTAAAGATTTATATTTATATTTTAAGTCACTATTCTCATTGGTGAATATAGATAATAGGACCAGTGCTGGACACATTTTAATATTCTGATGAGTCATACTAGATATTATTTGTAAAACTGAGGCCCAAAATTGATAAGTCTTTGGACAGTAAAACCAAAGATGCAAATATGTTCCCTTTTCCTGGCATCCTCTCCAGCACGTGGAAGAGGTGTTCTTAAAAATTCTTGCAATTTGTGTTGGGGTATGGTACCACTTATGAATAATCTTAAGGGAGCGTTGTTTAATCAGTGCAGTTCTGAATTTAAAAGAAGGGAAGGTCCAAATTCCCTTCCAATCCTCCTCTGAGATCTTCGTATTTAATTCTAATTCCCATGCATATTTTGCATATAATCCATTTCCATAAGAAACAGGCATAAATATCCCCTGCTCTACTGTTAAAAGAAAGAGCTAAACCAGCATACTTATACTTATACTCCTTGTCATCCATGGAAATGAAGACACTCTGCCACAGGCCTATATTAAAAGCCTTGACAGGGAGCTGTATAGAATGTGGTTAAATAAAATTGTTAAGTTCCCAGTACCAGTGTTGCATCTCAAATCTGCAGGACAGGTTCAACAGACAAGTACAAGAACTCATTTTTTTCAACTCTGAAATTGCTAGACATCAAGATCATGGTTTTAGAACATCAAACTGGTTACTGCTTGTTGGAATGGACTTTTCAGTTTCTTCAGATTCACTCTGGAGATTGTGGTCTAGTTCAAAAGATCAGCAAGCTAGAGATGCATTAACAAAAACATCTTTTACATTTTACAGGGATAGCCACTGACAAAAACGAAAGGGACTTTCTGTTATTTAGTTACCAAATCTTTTACATGGAAATCTGCACACCACGACTACTATACTTTGGGCAAAATTGCTCCCATATCCCCTAGCAGGATTAGGAGCATTCCCCCGCCATAATCTTTTTTTCAAAAAGTGTTTTGAAGAGTTCTAGGGGGCTGGGGAAGGCACTCACTGTCTGCAGAGCATACATTCTCCACCTCTGGTTTACAGGCAAGAAAACCTGAATGGCTTCCATGAATTATAGATGGAGAGGAAGCTGGATCCTCAAGAATGATGACTGCACTAGCAACTAAAAGTCATCTCATTTTAACTTACCAACTCTCACAGTCAAAAAATGAGGACATGTATGTAGGCAGCTGGAGATAGGAACAGACTATTTAATTGTTCAATTTAAACGTTAGTGCAACCTACCTCCTTGGCACTTCCTGTACTAATACATGAACCAATGTAGTTGTTACTGTCCAGTATTTAAATTTCTCCTAATTTTCTCATACAGTTTTCTAGTCAAAACATGCATATAAAGTAGGGATGGGCCAAACGAATGCTCAGATCCTCAAACCCTCAAATCCTGGTGAAGGATTCAAGCTTCACGGATCCGAATCCCTCCGTCAACATAGGTCAATGGAATCTTTCAAATCCACCAAATAGGCCGTCGATATGCAGAGGGCCTACTTGGTGGATTCGGGCCCGATCGGGTGGAGGATGGCCGGGCAGAGACCAAGGAGAGTGAGATCGCACTCCGTGCATCTGTCTCCCAGCCGCCCTGGTCCCCATTGGGCAGAGGGCGGCCGGGAGGAGAGTGGGGCCTTTGGCAGCCACAGAGGTGCCAATTTGATGGGCTGCAAGGTAATAAAAAAATCCCTCTTTTGGCTTGAGACTGGAGAGTAGGGATTGGGAATTATTGAGACTGGACTGGAGACTTGACTTGAAAGTCACTTGCAGGACTTGAGGGTAGAGAACTGAGACTGGACTAGAGGCTGTTTTTTTTTTTTTTTTAAAGTGCCTTGTTACAAGACTTGAGACTTGACTTGAGGGTAGAGAATTTGAGACTGGACTAGAGGCTGATTTTCTTTTTCTTTCAAGTTCCTTGTTGTACAACTTGAGACTTGACTTGAGACTGCAGGGTGCAGAACTGAGACTGGACTTGAGGCTTGCCTTGAAATACCTTGCAGCACTTGAGACTTGACTGGAAGATACAGTCTTCTTGAGATTTCAAGGACAGCTGAAAGATTCCTTTGCATAGCTCCCTTGCAAAGCTCTGTTATAAACAATTCTGGGGTTTGTAGTTTTACAAGGGGTCACAGCCTTCTCTGCCAAAGTGTGCTGGTGCATCATCAAACTAGAAACCCCCGGATGCCAAAAAGAGCTGTGCAAAGAAAATCCAGTTTTGACTTGGATTATCTCTGGACTGTAGTATGTGGCCCTGTTTACACAGGCAGGAAAATATGGGATTAATAATCTACATTTTCCTGCTTGTGTAGAAAGGGCCTTATGTCATTTTCAATCTGGGGAGATCCTGAGGCGAAACTATGACAATTGTCCTGGCCAGATTTCTTCAGAGGGAGGTTTGGCTTTGCCCAGCCTTTTGCTAAGGATGAGAGAGTGTGTCTTGCTCAAGATTATCCTTCTTTCCCTTGCTTTTTAAACAAAAGGATTAGAAAGATTCGAGATTCATGAAATTTGTGGATTTTCAGAACCTTCCCTGTTCAGTCATGGAAACTCACTGGGTGACCTTGGTCATATCACACAGTCCAGAAACCTCCATGATATGTTCATTTTAGAATTGCCATAAGTTGGAAACAACCTGAAGGGACAATAAATAAATCTGTTTACCAAGCTGCAGTTCTTCAGAATCCAAATTAATATTTTTGTGTTTTGGGGCTGCCAAGCAATTGGAAAACTGGCACAATATGTTACTATTCATGCTGGAGTATAATTGAACTGTTTTAACTCTGGTTTCATATTTTATTAATATTCAGAAACTGCCTTGTGCATTTTGTTAATTGGAAAGGTAAATTAGAAATAAAGAAAACGGTCACTCTTGAGTCTGTAGTCCCAAAAATAGTCTTGAAGAATTCTGAGTTCTAAAACCCAGAAAAGCATTTCTTTGCTACTGAATTTCTTTTCCAGTTTGTCCCATAAATGCAGCTTCTATACACCTGTGTGACTTCTTAAGCTTCAAAACAAACTTCAAAATACAGATCTGAAAGGACTACACGTTGAAAATGCAACCTGGGGTGAATGAAAACACAGTATGGACACATTCCTTTTGCCAAGTCTGTTAGTTCTTCTTTTAGCCAATTACTGGGTCCATCTGTCTTCTTGGCAAGGCAGTTACTGGCACTGTAGTAGTCTCTCAAAGTCAACTTTGCTCACTATCTTGATCTTCCTGGAAAGATAAGACAATGCTGTGTCTAACTGAATAAACAATTTCCTCTTGTTCAATGAGCAGGAAGAATTTTCGTATGTTAAAATCTGGCAAGAGAGGAACCCTTAATTTGTGTTCAGTTTGTGTCAAGTGTGTCATTGCTGGGAACGAGCTAATGCTTGACTACTTCTCCACTCTTTAAAAGTAATTTACTAAGTTATGGAGAGGTCAGGAACTGACTTCCCTGTAGGTCAAATTATCTAGTGCCTTAGCTACATTTTCCCATACTCTTTGAGTGATGTAGTGGCATTGAGTTCCTAGTTTGATAACATTTGGAACTCGTCTTCTGAAGATATCTTGTGAAACAGAGATATATAACAAACTGTAGCTCAATGGTAGAGCATCTACTTCACGTGCAGATGGTTCAGGGTTCAATCTCTAGCATTTCTGCTTAAAAGGTTCCACTAGTAAGCCATTGGAATGCCTTATATACAAGATCCTGTAGAAGTATAGTCAGTTTGAGGGTTAAATCCAACTGCTACTCCCAGCTATTAAAGCATAGTGTATAAACCTGTTGAAACAATGGAATGCTTACTTTACTCAGTCTTCACTGAGTCTTCTGAATTTAATTCTGGACAGTCATTGCATTAGATAGTCCTATGTCTTTAGTTTAAAGTAACTTAATAGCACTTTTCATTCTCATGCTTCTAGAAATAACTGACAGAGTTTGGAAAAGTTACTTTTTTAGATTCCACCTAATAGTTTACAATTCATAAAATTGCAGAGGTATAAGCTAACATGTTCATTTTTGCAAGACTGACAATTACTGTTGAATCATTCTCTCCTTTCTTAGGAATCATATTGAATGAACTCACACCAAGATTTTTATGTCTTGGTGTGTAGTGGTGATGTTTTAGGCCTCTAAGATCTTGAACCAGATTTTATTTCACATCAGCCCCCAGAAAATCTGAGAACTGATATCGCATAGTTAGCAGGAGACTGGGCTATGAGACGGGGTGTTCCAAATCCAGACCCAAATCAAGATTGTATTATTAACTTACACTGTTTCTCACATTCTTCGACTACCTGATGCTATGGGAATATAATATTGTTTTCCAGACTCTACAATCAATCATGAAGCAATCGTGATGAATCAATGGTATACACTTCTCAGGCAGTATGCATCATCTTCTCTCTTTTTCTTGATCCTTTGTGCTATCAATTATTTTAGATATGGGTACAAAACTGATCCAATGTCCAAAGGTTGTCAAGAAACAAAAATGTCCCTACCAGCTGTGAAGGATTCATGTGGCAGGTGGAATGTTTTGCCCAGCCTCAGGAAAAGGTGGAACACATGGTGATGCTGACTGTTACAACATTAAATGTGGAGAGGGGAGAATAAGAAGAGGCTTCTGTGCTGGCTCTCGCCCTTCCATGGGCTTCTTAATTTCTGTGGTACCCGCCCATTTTACATCTCTGATGGCCATTTGAGCCCTAAACTGATATTTTTGAGTCAAGTGGTAAACCTCCTTTGTTACCAAGCCATACAGGCCATTTCTGCACTAGACAGTTATAGTCCTATTATTCCACTTTCAACATCCTATGGAATCCTGGGATTTGAAGTTTAGGGAGAGGCCTTTCTCCATGATATGATTGATTGGAAAACGTATATTTAATTGGCACACAATATACATTATATCCTGCTATAACTGTGAGGCCTGCTGGCAAAGAGGAAACTGGCTGCACACATGTGTTGCAAAACAAAGTGAGGACAAGACCTCAAGGCATGGCTAGGTCACAGCCAGGGAAACTCCCAGACAATAGACTTGCAGATGTCGCTCAACAACTTGGCCTTTGGAAACAATGGCACCAAAATTACTTCTATGGAAGGACTGATTGTCTTTGATCTTCTCCCTTTGTCCACAAAAACTCTCACTTGTCCCTTTACCTGTCCAGCAATTAAAGAGTCATCACAATTCCTATCAGTACATTATGAGCTAATGTTACGGCCATTAACTCACTCTGGATTCCATTGTTTCCTCTGCCTTATGCCTTACCACTCAGGGCAGAAAAAGAGTATTTAAATCCTAGTTTTTAGCCAGATAACTCATAGTACTTTTGGCATACAGGCCATCACTGTGCCACTCTGATTCCTAATTTGTACTACCCTTGGGCTTCTAGTCTAAGCCATGATCACTTCTTTGCATTTCTCTGGATTAGTAAATATAATCAACTTCACCTTAAAATCTCGCTATCCAAACCTTTCCTCCTTTTTCCTTCAGTTAGCCTTGTGTGATTGTAAGACTGCTTGGATCTTGTGTGTGATTGCAATTCCCCCAATAGAACAAACAAACTTACTTTTGAACCTCTGGCTGGTTCTTCCCTGCACTCATACCAGTATATATAGGTATAAAAGATCCTATAAGATTACCCCTCTCTTACAGGCCTCCTCTTTGAGCTAATATTCCCCACTGTTTCATGGAGGCATTGGCATCATGATGGACCCCTGAGTCATCCACATTTTGGAGTAACATCCTGATGGCAATGTTACAAAAAGGGAATATTGCTTCTTCTTTTTTTAGTCTCCCTTCATCTACTTTTTATCTACCTTTCACTGATTCAGGACAGGAATGATGGCATGACTGGACAAAGTGGCCTTAAATACTGCCAGACAGTTGAGGAGGAGTAACATATGAATGAGAGGTACAATGGAAGTACCTTTATGATATAAGCCAGGTACTTTGAATTTCTCTTCAGGTTCTGGGCCCCAGAGGTGAAAAGGGAAGTGTCTTTGTGGGTGAACCTTGTCTCAACCCCCTTTAAATTATGAGCATTGGGTGAGACTTGGGGTGTGGAGACATACTACCTTGACAAGAGGATGAGCTAGTGACAAGATATAACACAGATTTGGGGCATGTATTTGAGGCTGGCTTATTCATTTGATTTCTGAGGAAGAGGTCCAGATAGATCTTGCCTTGGACAAGACTTCAATCTTATTAGGTTAAGCTTAGATTAAGGTGGCTGAGACCTTGAAGCAGTTAGAAGAGAAAGAGAAAGGTAGCTTGTATGCATGTGTGAGCTGTTCTGAGAACGATGACATAGAAATTAAGCAAAGAAATTGCAAAATGCAATAGGTACCAGCATTAAAAAAATCTTCATGTCTGTACCCATTTTCTACCCTCTAACTTTTATGAGGCCAATACCTTGATCCCTTACCTTTTAAAAAAATTAGTTACTCAAATAACTCATAAAATATGGACAATAACAGAAATTTGGAGATCCAAAAAGTGATTGAGAAGAAACTGCAGTGCAACCTCCGCATATGCAGGAGTTCCAATCCAGGAATCTCCCCATTAAAAAAGAAAGGTAGAGAGCAGTTGCCTTCAGAATCCCTTATTGAACATGAATGAACACCAAAACAAAACAGAAAGGTGAGAGCAATTGCTGAGTTCCAATTCCCCCTCCCCAACGTGTTAAAAAAGTACAGATCTAAAAATTTGGCCACCAAAATGAAAATCCCAAGAAAAGTGGAGGTTGGTGCATCTTTGGATAAATTTTGGAAGAGCCTTCAAGTGAACTGTAGAAAGTTCAAAATATTTTCTTTCAGTTACTCAGGGATTACCTGATTTGGTTGTTTCATTTCACATGTGCATATCATTAGTCTGGACTAAAAAGTTTGTTGAAACATGTCCAGTTACTCACTTTGTGTGTGTGTGTGTGGCATAGTAACCAATCCCTATTCTTCTCATGTTATTCCTTTCTCTGATACTGAGTTTTCTGTTGAAGATGTCATGCTCTGGAACACATCTACTTTGTTAACTGAGGTATCCCTGTAGGTGACAAAGTTGTATCTCCATTTCAGCCCATCACTCATGCCTTTATTTCCTGGGAGACGATGAAACCATACTTCATCAGGAAAGATAGGCAAGCTTTTCCAGCAAAAGCAGCACACAAATCAGAATTTTAAACAAGGAAGGTGAAAAGCATAGCTGACTTTTACCACACGTTGACTGAAGTTAATCTCAATTTCTTAAAGCCACTATTTACAAACACTGTTTCTGTATTCCACCGAGTCTGGGCACATAAAATATAAGACTCCAGTGCTTATTCTTCTCCATATTTGAAATAAGATTTTTATACAAACTGATAAAAAGTTCTTTGTTTGATTTATCTCCTTAGGCCAAAATAGGCTGGTAGTTCGCCTTGAAGTTACAGGAAAAAACCACACTGTCAAATCTTATATATTCCTTTTTATATATTTTGTCATTTCCCCTCTATTAACTCTGTCCTAAGGTTGGGAAGATGTGTGCTCTTTGAGTTTCCATTTACATAGACTACTTCAGCGTTGACTTTTTGGTTGCAGCCTGTTAAATTTATTGACCGTAAGTGCCTTGAGCAATTGAAGAATCTATGTCTTGCCATTGTATATGTTTTGAAAGATTACACTGTTTGCCAGTTTGAGTGTGCTTACTCATTCTTTGATGTCCAAAATGCCTTTAATTTTATGTAGCTTACATATACACACGCATATATACTTTTTGGTACTAACAACATTTCCTCATTTTATCTATTATTGTTTTTTATGCTAGCTGTAGCAGCTTAGTGACCAGTACCAGTATGATTTCCATTCAAACTAGGAGCTG